>QWDQ01000073.1:0-107844 GCA_003868215.1 Pseudophaeomoniella oleicola
TTCTTTCTTTTTTTGTTTGTTGTAAGAGAATATCTTAATTCTCCCCAAATCCCAGCCGAGGATAAAAAGAAGGGGGGGGGGGGGGGGGGGGGGGGGGGGGGGGGGTTGGCGAATCTTGTTTTGCTTTATGAAATGGATGGAAAAGGAAAAGGGAAAGGAATGGGCGGAGACGTTGGTCATGATGATGATAATGTTTTTGATATGATCAGGTAGGTAGGGACCTAGTTTTGTATGAATAGGATCCTGATGGATGGATGGATGATGGGTGGGATTTAAATAGGTTTACGGTTGTTTGTATACTTATGTACAGTGTAGTGTGTGTGGACTTTGCTTGTATTGGGTTGGGTTGGGTTGGTACAACTTGGGGGTACCTAGGTATTTTACATCCGATAACCATTCCATTCCATTCCATTCTTACTGTAACCCACTTGCATTTGCATTTGCAGTTGCATTCAGACATCTCTCTCTCTACCTTTCTCTCTATCAATTCTTCCTTCCTTCCTTACAACTTCGCTTTACCATGATGATGCTTCTTCGAAGCCAACTCCGCTTCAGCCTTGGCGTAGATTTCATCGAGATCTTGTCGAAACGCTTTCACGACTTTTGGACGTTTGAGTTTTAGACTGAGCCAAGATATTAGCGTGGGTAAGATGGATGGGTTTTTGGAAGAAAGGGATCCTGAGGATACAAAACTTACGTTGGCGTCATCAAGTCGTTTTCAATGGTAAACGGATCCATGTACAATTTCAGACCGTGCACTTTTTCGAATCCGGCGAGTCGAGCTTTCTTCGCGGCGCGGTCAAAGTCTCTTTGCACGGCGGCGAGGACGGTCGGATCGGTCATGGCACGCTCGAGGGCCGCCGTGTCGGTTTCTGAGATTGTCTGGCTGCCACCGCCGAGGATTTTGGATGCGAAGGTCGCGAAGACGTCGGGCTGGATGCCGAAGAGGCCGATCGGGAAGGATTTGTCCGAGTCGCCGTGGATGAAGGCGACGGCGAGGTAGTTGCAGGCGGTCAGGTAGACGCCTTCGAGTCGTTCTGGGGCGATGTATTCTCCCTGGGCGAGTTTGAGGACGTTCTTCTTGCGATCGATGATTTTGAATCGGCCCATTTCATCAACGGTTGCGACGTCACCTGTCTTGAACCAACCATCTTCCGTGAAAGCCTTGGCTGTTTCTTCTGGATCCTTATAGTACCCTTTGAAGACGGTATGACCTCTGATGAGCAGTTCACCTCTTGGGAATGGTTTGTCGGTAACATAATATTCCATGTCCGGAATGGAAGCAAGGCAAGCTTCAGCTCCGGGTAGCATACCACCAACGTTGCCTGTAGAAAGATCGTCCATGTGTTGAACACTAGTACTAGCATAACCTTCCGTGAGACCGTAACCCTGGCATATATTTGCGGCCCATGATGCTCGTAGGAAGTTTTGCATAGAGCCATCCAGCGGCGCTGCGCCGGAGATGAATGTCTTCATCTTATCAAGGCCCATCTGCTGTTTTACCTTCCGACTCCATATTCGGTCGTACAGTATGTGGTTCTTGGTCGGATTGACTGGATCTTTGAGGTTTGCGAGTTTTGTCGATAATGCTTGACGAGACAAGGCACCTTTGAAACCAGGAGCATCAACTGATGCTGCCCTGATGCCGCCTCCCATGCGGTTGTACAATCTAGGAACGGCGATCATCACAGTTGGTTTGAGAGCCTTGAAGTCGTCGACGAGGCCTAGAATATCACCATGGAAATACCCGATCGGGATACCACCCCAGAGTGCAGCATGCTCGGCCATACGAGCGTAAATATGGGCGAGAGGGAGGAATGAACAGATGGTCTCTGTTACCCCGTGAGGTGTTCCAACAATAGCATTTGAAGCAGCAGCTACGGCGCTTCGCTGCGTGAGGATAACACCTTTAGGATTGCCGGTGGTTCCAGAAGTGTAATTGATAGTAACGATATCATCCGCAGTAGGTGGATTGTAGGGTCTGTTCAGCGAAGCCCCTAGTTCTTCTACTTGATCGATGGTATAGAGCTTGATGTCCAGGTCTGCCGCCATGGAGGTGATGATGTCTCTCTTAGTCAACCCCGCTGGCTCCCCAGATTCAAGAGGATCCAGGGAGATAATGATCTTGAGCGTCGGGCACCTCGACTTGACTTTAAGCAGCTCAGGAATATGCGGTAGACTAGAAGCGACACAGGTGAGTTCGGCGTGATTGATGATGAATTGAGCTGTTTCAGGTCCAAGTGTATCGTAAATGGAGATCGAGTAAAGCGATTGAGACATACATGCCAGATCTAGATCATGTCAATATCGTAACAGCACCGCAATAGCGACTTTCTACCGACCTGTCAATTGCCACTCAGGACGGTTGTTGCACCATAGACCAACTCCATGCTTTGGCCTGGTGTCCCCAACCTGGTTGTGAATTTCAACGAGACCAACACCATACGCTGCTCTCCTCCGTCGAACAGTTTCATAATCCATAAACTGGTATTTCCCCCATGATTTTGTCGCAGGGTCCCACGGTCTCATACCCAGGCAGTCATTTGGACCATTTCGCAATGCTGGCACGTATTAGATCGAATGCGCAGAGCCATCGCATGAGAACATACCACTCTGTTCAAAGGCCTCATGTACTGTCGTGACCTGTCCGATATGCTGTCAACCTTGGAACATCTAATCTGACCTTGAGGTCCATACACTTGGATCCAACGACATCAACGGTCCATCCTTGCATCTCCAATGCCGATATACTTTGGATCTATCCGGCTTCTCCGGTCCCTCAAATGCTACCGAGTAGGGTACCCCCTTGGGTCGTTCGAGTCGAAACTTGTCGCCCTCCTGAAGATGAAGCGGTTGAGGCGCAGAGAACAACTGCATGATTTCGGTTTCGGGCAAGTAGACTGGGCGCTGACTTTTCTAACTGCCTCTGTACACGATTAGCATCGGGCAGGCCAATAGCAAAGGGATACACCTACCGTGTGTGTTGATGCTAGTCGATAGGGAAAGACTCTATTGGGGGAAATAACACATAGAAAAAGTCTAGATATTAAGCTGTCGCAGACAAAGAAGACTCTAGAGAATGGTATATACAAGATGAATGGCAGACACAGAATACATTTAGCGAGACAGCGCAGGATCCATGCGTGTTGCGAATGTCAAAGCATGATCCATAGCATTTGACAAGGAATCGGTGAGGAGATGCCTCGGTCCGTAATCAGGAAGTATGTTATGTAAAGATGTTACCGGACATTCCTCCTCCGGTTTTCCTCGTATGTTACCGAGTAACTAATTATCTCCTGCACCGTCAAGTTGCTGACTGTTAACCAGGCTCGCAGGGCAGGCAGCTACCTTAATTAATCTAATACGTTCAATACAATTACTCTAGTGTATTTTCGGTATTCAGGTGACTTGATTGGCTGCTTAGTCATCTGAAGCAAGTCAGCAGGACACTGTAGCAGATGACGAGCTGTCCTCCCTTCATGGATCCTTTTGTGTTGAAGGCAAATGGAATCCCATTAGGGCTTGGGGATACACGAAAGGAAAACAACTGGCCTTGCACAGTTGGTGAGAATTTGCCTGCCGTTCAGAATCCCAAGCCAGCAAGGAGATAGTACCGAGCACAGGAAATCGGCCTTGATCGGTCCATTTCTATCAACAGCGATTGCAATTACATAATACGAGACGGGGATGATCATTGGTTGGGACTGATCCAAACCACTGTACAAGTCGATCTAACCACCGTATCTTGCACTAGAGGAGCTCCCATCCAGTCATGGAACTGACTTAACGGATGCAGAATCCGAGGAGATGCACATGCGTGACCACAGGTTCATTCATTTGTTCCGTGGCATACTTGGTATCACTACTAACCAGCGAGAAGGCAGAGAACAGAGTACAGTTCATACAAAGGAGATCTCAGTAGGCGGTGCCAAAACTTGAACTCAGATATTGTACATGGTGGAGAGGTGTCGAGATTGAGTGGTCGTGTGCTGCAAATGTTGGTTGACTACCTCACCGATTTTACGTCGATCCAGCAAGGCTTGCATCTGTCTTCGTATTCCCCGTTAACGTTGCGTGCTCGCTCTTGCCTTCGCCACCGGTCGTTGCCGCCTTGGCTGCTGCAAAGCTCTGTTCGAAATCGCCGATGATATCGTCAATATGCTCGGTACCGACAGAGATTCGGATAAGGTCTTCTGTGACGCCAGAATCTGCCTGTTCCTGTGCGTTCAGTTGCTCGTGGGTGGTTGAGGCAGGGTGAATAGCCAATGTCTTGGAATCGCCAACGCTGTAATAGGATGTCAGTTACCCTTGCTATGCAAAACCAATTTCTCATCAACTCACTTTGCGAGGTTTGAAATGAGTTTAAATCCATCTACGATCTGCGAACCTGCTGCACCACCGCCCTTGACTCCAAACGCCAACACACCGCCAAAGCCTCTTGGTAAGTACTTCTTAGCCAAGGTATGGCTGGAATGATTCTCGAGACCTGGATATGAGACCCAAGAAACATGTTCGTTCTTCTGTAACCATTTGGCCAAGGTTAATGCGTTGCTTGCGATTCTTTCAGCGCGGAGACTGAGGGTCTCAATGCCCAGAAGCAATTGCTGAGCAGCGAATGGATTCAGTGCGGTGCCAACGTCACGAAGAAGTTCAACCCGAGCTCTGATCGCAAATGCGACAGAACCAAAAGTGTCGACGAACTTCAGGCCATGAAAGCCCGGAGCTGGATCATTCATGACCGGATATCGCTTGGCATTTTTGGCCCAGTCGAATTTGCCAGAGTCAACAATGACCCCTCCAATTGTTGTGCCATGACCACCAATCCATTTTGTTGCGCTATGGACAACAATGTCCGCGCCATGATCGATTGGGCGGCAATAGTAACCTCCGGCACCGAATGTGTTGTCCACCAGGACAGCCACTCCTTTCGCATGTGCAACCTTGGCAATAGCTTCGAAGTCTGGGATATTGAATCTAGGGTTACCAATGGTCTCAACATAGATGGCTTTTGTCTTGTCATCAATTGCGGCATCGAAATCCTCGGGCTTCTCAGAGGTGATGAACTTTGTATGAATGCCAAGGCGAGGGAATGTGACTTTCAACTGATTGTACGTGCCGCCGTACAGATTCGAGGTAGCAATGATGTTATCACCAGCTTCTGCAAGGGTCGCAATAGCAATGAACTGCGCCGCCTGCCCGGATGACATGGCTATAGCTGCTGCTCCACCTTCTAGCGCCGCAATTCGTTTCTCAAAGACATCGTTTGTTGGCTGGGTGAAATGTCAGCGACCATGTCCTACTGATCCCATCTGAAAGACGACAATCCTTACGTTCATGATGCGGCTGTAAATGTTGCCAAATTCCTTGAGACCGAACAGCCTCGCTCCCTGAGCGGAATCATTGAAGACGTATGACTGGGGCAGTGCGTGTCAGCCATTTGTGTTTCGAATCTTCGGAGGGATATGCTCACCGTCGTAGCGTATATGGGGACAGCTCTGGATCTAGTAGCAGAATCGACCTCTTGTCTAACGAGCTGTCAGACTCTGGGCATGGCAGCGCGTCAAGACACCAGTCTGGAATGAGAGTCACATACCCAGCATGAAGCTGCAGTGTCTCAAAATGTTGGGAGGACATTGCGACAGTTCTTATGTCGGTGGTCTCGTCTGGACTGGACGATCACTATGAGCAGGTCTGCGGGGAAGGGAGCAATTGGTAGCCGATAACGATTCCTTTTTCAACAAGGAGTCAACGAACAGATTCCACACACAAAATGCCTGGAAACTGATATAGAAATAGTAAAAACGTATTAAGGAATCTGTGTATTCATATAGTCCACGTGAGATATGTCGTGCAGAGAATGTGTCATCAGATGGAGTTCTCTGCAAGTGTCTGTCCCGAGGCAATGGAAATTTGTCCCGCATGGAGACCCTTTATTGTGAGATGGAAAAGCACCAAATATTGCGTGATCGACTTGGACAAAAGAAGACGAATAAGACGGTTCTGGACCGTGAAAACAAAAGTTGGATTCCGCTTGGTTGAGAAGACCGACTCCAGCAGAGGAGAGTAACACCAAGTGTGATCACGAGACTACAGTAAAAACCCACGACTCTTGTACTTCGAACATCTGTCTGTACAATACCTTAGCTTAGGTAGCTATCGCGTCATTGTCTGTTGCGATGTCGTAAGTTGGAGGACGTCACGTTGAGTCTTTTTGGAGGGCTCTTTCTCTCTCTTTCTCTCTCTCTCTCTCTCTCTCTCTCTCTCTCTGAGCTGCAGGACTCATATATATCGCCATATCGTTCAGAGATGGATTTTGTAAGAAAGCAGATTTATGAGTGAATGAGGAAATCGCTCTTTTCCATGAGTCAACGGACTTGGGCGCTAGAGGTTAACCTGGTTGATCCATCTTTGCTTGACTGCGAAAGCCTTCATCTCTCCCGCTAATGATGTTAATATTATTAATATAGTATCATAAAAGGTTATAACATCTTCTGTGAGGAGTATGCGTCGACCCCTTCTTATACATTGTGTGAGAGGGTCAATATCACGGCTGTCAGATGGTCTCCAAATCTTGAGTGTATTTCACATCACTACTTCTAAAGGATATCAGGGCCCAGGATCAACCCCTCGTCACTATCCCAGTCCTTGTTCGTTACTGACTTAGCTGCCTCCTTTATATTATCTCCTAGATACTACGTAGTATAATAGGACGAGGCACGTATTCACATTAGATCTACATCCCATTCCGTCTTACCCGACACTCCCAATCACCAGCTCCACATTTTGTTTGGTTTCATCACTCTCACCATGTCAACACCCCGTAGCCTGTAGCCTCTTCGATGAAAACTGCCGTGTCCTTTCGGCAAATGTATTCCATAGTATCGGGGCTCGTGGTTCTCATCTATTATTATCACTATCACCACCACCATCATTGGTGTAACATAATATCAATCATAGAATTCGTGGCATGTAGGATTTCTGCTATTGAGTATACGTCATTTCCAGAAATGTAAATTACTATAGAATCATTAGTGGAAGCAGAAAACGAGATCCGAAAAGTACCGTGTAATATCTACTACGTAGTAAAATGCTTCTTCTACCGTAGTACTATCTACTTCGTACTACCTCGCCGCCTCGGTCCCCTCGCCTCACCGTCTTGCCGTCTCACCGTTTCCCCTATCAACCCGATAATCATAGCACCCGAATTCCCACCCACGTCGATCATTGCTCATTCATGCCATGTATGTGTCACGGGTGGTAGATAGATCCCAGAATATCTTCATAGTAGGTAATAGCTAAACCATGTGTGAAACGAGAATGTCGGTTGTCGGGCTTCCGCGGGTTCCTTTTTGCTGCCGTTTCAGGTCGCCGATATTTCCGTTTCGGGATTTTCTCGTTGCTTTCCATGTATTAGGTTCAGGTAGGTATATTCGCTCGATGTCGAGTTGTATGAAACGTAGATGTAAGTGGTTTCACGGAAGAGATTATAAAATGAGAGCTCAAGCATCGTGTTGGAACAGGCTTTTGAAAAATCCGTGTAGATACCAAAGAGATCTTGTGAGACTGTGATACCTACTAGGACACTATACTACAGCTTCAGTACACCAGAAAAAGCATAGTGCCAGCTTTACGATCCTTCTCATTATCCTTGAGACCTAATCCCAGGACCATCCGATAGAATGTCATCATTCAATCCCTCTTATCCCAATGGCGGCATTGCCATAGTCGGAGGCGGAATTGCCGGCCTGACTCTCGCCATTTCCCTACATGCTCGTGCGATCCCTTTCACCATCTACGAACAAGCTCCCTCGTTCGCTGAGATTGGTGCCGGTGTGGCTTTCTCCCCCAACGCCGTGCGTGCTATGCTCAAATGCGACCCTAGCATCCATGCGGCGTTCAAGAAAGTTGCCACCCATAATCAGTGGGAAACCAAACAGGCCAAGAATGGTGGAAAGGGAGTCTATTTTGATTATCTGGACGGATATCATGCTGGAACAGACAAAGGAGAGGGTAAAGGGGACGAAAGATATTTGTTCACCTTGTATAATGAGGAGGGAGCGAATAGTGTTCACAGAGCTCACTTCCTGGACGAATTGGTCAAACTCGTTCCAGAGAGTTCTGCAAAATTTCACAAGCATTTGGATCAAATTTCCGGAGACATTGATGGAGATGATGGGCCATTGACGCTTCATTTCCATGACGGCTCGACAGCGGTTGCCGATGCAGTCGTGGGAACAGACGGGATCAAGAGCCGAGTAAGACAACTGATTCTGGGCGCCGAAAATCCCGCAAGCCACGCCCACTATACCCATAAGTACGCTTATAGAGGTCTGATTCCGATGGAACAGGCCATCAAGGTCCTTGGCGAAGATATGGCAGTAAATTCAAAGATGCACCTGGGTCCGGATCATCATGTATTGACCATGCCAATTCAAGGGGGGAAAACAATGAATGTGGTGGCATTTGTGACGAATAGTGATGAGTGGCCGAACTCACAGAAGTTGACATTGCCGACAACGAAGAAGCAGGCGCTGAAGGATTTCGAAGGATGGGGTAAGCACGTCACCGCTATTCTTAATATGCTGAAGGATGATCTGGATCGTTGGGCAATCTTTGATATGCTCGATCATCCTGCTGCGGCCTATGCGAAGGGTCGGATTTGTATCTCGGGTGACGCAGCGCATGCGACTTCACCGCATCATGGGTCTGGTGCAGGTTTTGCTATCGAAGACTCAGCGGTCCTGGCGGAGTTGTTGGCTAGTCCTGGCGCAAATTCCGCGGCCGGACTGCGCAAAGCCTTCAAGGCTTTCGACGAGAGTCGGAGAGGACGAACCCAGTGGTTGGTTGAGAGCAGTCGCCGAACCGGAGAGATGTACGAATGGAGGGCAGACAATGTCGGAAGTGACATCAAAAAGATGCAAGTAGAGTTGGAGGAAAGGCATGAGAAGATCTGGACAGCAGACATCGAGCAGATGGCCGCTGAGGCAAAGGAGAAGCTGCATAGAATGAACTAGATAACAAGTAGTCGATAATTGCTGATATAGTGAAGGTACTGAATTGATCGACCACATCACAATGAAGTTGAAAAATTTATCATTTGGAATGAGACAAAGGTAGATAATCGAAATGGTAAGATGAAATATATGACCTGCGTAACCGCAAGGCATGCCTTGCAGACCATACCTTAGTCCTCAATACTGTAGTCCCAGACTTTTAGACTATATATTGTTCAGAAACCCAATTCAGATATCGTCTAAGTGGGAATGGTGTCCTAGTGGTCAGAGCATCGCCTCTGAGACTACAATAACGGACAGAACTCAGGTTAGAGCGACGGCTTAACCTTGACTTGGACCTTTAACTCCGCTCACTGGATAGATGATAAAACCCCCCTCAAGAGGGGGTTTTCATAGTACTGAGACCTGCGACGGCTATCGGCCAGAACGAACTTTTTGCCAAATCAAAGTGCTGTAGGAGTATAATAGGTTGAGGGTTCGATCCTGGCTGCGACCATAAAGTTATCAACCTTATATTTCTTTTTTAGCCTCTTGTTATGTATGATAGCTTGCCTGGCCCTGAACGTCCCAGTGATCCATACATAACCTTTACTGAGTCTTGGTTGCCCGGCACGTGTTGGGTCATTGCCCCGACAACAGATAGCTAGGTAGACGCTTTCCTGCCACCGCGGTATGCCTCTCTCAGTGTTCTAGATCTTGCTATCCCAATAGCACCACCTTGAAGCGGAACTGTGATGCCAAACACGCATGCTGGATGCATGTATAATGTCCCATTACTGGCTTTTTCTGGACGTATAGCAATGATGATGATGATGAATGCCATACCTATAGCGACGGACGGTACTGTTTCCAGCTTGCTGGGGAGTATTTCAGGGCTCTCTGCAAGACAGGTTCATACCGAGTCTTCGCGTCATGCGGTCCCTAACTTTCCCGCACTGTTGCTCATGCCGGCGTTTTTGCCTTTGGTCTCCTTATTCGTTGAAGTTGCCTTTTCTTTTATACTCCTCCAATTTGCCTTCTGTCTGTGTCCTTATCATGTCTCCTTTACTAAGTTCGATGGGTACATCGTCGTCGCTTGTTTTGGATTGAGCTTGTGTCTTCGATCCTTTCAACTTCGTGTTGTTGGTGGCTGTCGATCCACCACTCCCGCCTTCCAAAGTGCTGTCTCGGAAGAGAGCGTAACCGCCGGTGCCTTCGACCTTGTCCCTCATCCCATGTATTCGCAGGCTTTCTTTGCGCATGTCGAGTTGGCCGCCATCGGCTTCACGGTGGAGCTTTGCGTTGCGCTTGGCGGCTCGGATGGAGCTCACGGCGTAGGCGTAGAGCAAGCAGGCCATGGTGGCGGCGGCGACTGGGGCGGCTATCGTCTAAGATGATTACGGTCAGTACACTACAGTATCACGGATGAAGCTTTAGAGGCCATTTCGGAACAGAGAACTTGTCATACTCTACCATTGATAAGACCGCCTCGAAGTTTCCTCGCCATGATGCAAAGGCAACGTGCCAGAGAAGTTACAGGTAAAGAAACCTATACCACGTAACGCTGCTCAGTAAAGACCATGTCGCATTGAGGCTCCTATCATTGCCGAGCACTGCAAAAGAAATATGGATTACTGTTGGCTTCTTCGAGATGCTGTCATGTCCGTTATAACGTGTAGGTCTAATCTGTTCGGAAGGACGGAATTGTCACTCTTAACCTTGGACCGAAAGAGCGGATCCTACCATGATTGACGCCAAGGATTGCTCTTATGGCCCCATCGTAATACTGAGCTTCGAGGAAGTTCACAATGCATTGGCTAGGTACTGCGCTGTCTACCAAGGTTTACTGTGACCTCTGATATCCTCTACTATGTCCGTGTATTTGACGGCCAGATCCCCTTCCAGCATATCATGGAGTCTCTCTTTGGACTAACAAACAATATCGAGCAATGACGGTAGGACAGAGTCGTCATCTTCAAATCTAGGAACCGCAGGTCATTCCGTTCAACCAGAAAAGGCGATGCGGTAAGAAATTCCAACACTGGGGGAGGGTTTGGAGCGAGACCTTGGAGACCCGCGAGGGGGTTGGGACAGTGCTCTGGCCAAGGAAATTCGTGAAAGCAGTCATCTCCTTGAGACCGCCTACTGGTCAAGGACCGCCTCGATTTACTGCAGTGATGATCAAAATATCCATTGCTTCTAGATCACCGATCTCAACCCTTCCCCTCTCCTATGCGATTTAGCATATTGCCATCACCGGTCTCGGAGACTCTTGTGTCGTACAAGCACACAGACTTTAGGCCGTTTGGCATCCGCATTTCCCCGGGATAGTTCAACAGCCGCCGAAATGACACCCTTACTTCTATGCGAGGGGAGGAGCGGGGCGGTTCAGAGCGTCAACAAAAGAAGATTCAATAGCCAGTTCGCGCTGCAAGAAAATGACCAGCAAGCCAGGCATATGGCATATGCCACCTCAGTCGACGCCAACCCGGGGATGTAAGTCAAACAGATCAGCCAATTGTCGTTGTGGCATCGAGTCTGGAAATGGCAAGCGGGGACTTTGCATGAGGAGGCTTGATGCGTTGTCCACTGGAGAGCAGATGTTGTTGAAATTAGCAAGAAGCATCTGTGATCTTAGGTTCGACAATTGGTTCATGGTGCAACTGAAGTTGGCCCAATTTGAGGCTGACCTTGTCCAAGAGGAGCCATAAGTCAGCAAACGCAGCGATTGCACGCCCGTCCGTTGCGTCCGTTGCGTTCACCGCACATCCAAAGGCCAGAAGAGAGAAGCGAGAAGCGAGAACGTTAAAAGTTGCAAGGTAAAGCGAGACTCGATTCCACCATGCAACGCCTTTTAGCCTACCTCGATGCAGTCGTCTTCTGGGGTCACCCATGTTCTCTCCGTAGGCGGGAACACCTAAGACAGAAGGCAAAAGCACATACACATCTCCTTGACGGCTGACGCATCCTGTGCAGCGGGCAGGTAAGGCAATGTAGACAAGTAAGGTCACACGCCACTGCAAGGTCAAGGATATGATGGGAATGCAAGTAGCAGAAAAATGAATCAATGTTCGGTTCATCTTTGTCCTTTTTTTGGAAACCTCAATTTTTCCCACTTCCCACCTTCTCTTTTTCGGTCCCCTCGATTCCCACGAGCAACAGCAAGGAAGCTATCGATCGGGACCAAGAATGCAATTTCAAGCCGTTTCTTTAGTGCGTAGTGTGTGCATAACGTATCTGCAGGTCAACGGCATTACCAGTAGTAGCAGTAACAACTCGTAGCGAGGAGTATGTCGTCTGAACGTCGATGGACAAGTAGATATGCTAGTACCTAATATGTTCCTATTGTAGTTACATGTTTTGTATCAATTGTCGGGAAACGCTTTGTAAATAACAGAGAGAGAAACTGCCAATGTATGATATGAAATTGAGGGGAAAGAGAGGAAGATGTAGACGCTAATTAATTACATTGCAGCGTAAAGGACTCGGCTGTTTAATCTACCCATCAATCACCACGTCGAAATCGCACACGCACTTACACACAGACACACACACACAGAGAGAGAGAGAGAGGGAGGGAGATAGAGAGGGAGGGAGATAGAGAGAGAGGCTTCTTTCAAGATAATAAGACCTGACGAATCGAAGGAAATGTTCCCTCGTATACAACAACAACAACAACAACCACCACCCGCAATCCCTGTGCCTGACCCTGTCCTTGTCCCTTGTCCTGGTCTCTGTAATGTCAAGTCTGCTCACTTCCTCACCGTCCATCCATCCCACCGCTTCTTCCACCAGCCAGTCAACACAGCGAAGTACCACTCTCCTCCACCGCCATTTTTCATCTAGATGGTCTGGAATGGTGATATACAGAAGATACGTTTGTATTGACTAACCAAAAGTAGGTACAGAACGTATGTTGCAGGCATGTGTGCATAACAGCTCGAATGGTTCTTGTTCTCCTTTCCCTTCTTCTTCTTCTCCTTCTTACTGACCGACTGGACTGCATCGGGCTATCAATCAACCCCGGGTAGGTACATACCTGACATAGGATAACCTCACAACAATAAATGGGATATACGCGTATAGATTCTGACCACCTACCTTCGCTACCACATATATACTACCTACCTACATACATAGCACATATTTAATATATAGTACATGTACATGGGTACGTATACATCCCTCGTGCTCACCGCATCCCCGACCATCAACCAACCCTTGACACCCCGTCATCACCTTCTCATTCCCTCATCCTTACTCCTACTCCTACCCTACCCCTTGCCGTACCATCTTCACCTCCCTACCTACGTAAATACATACATACATACCTACTGGGCCTCATTCTAACGAACAGAAGCGAACGAAGCGAACGGAACCGACGATCCATCCGACAGGGAACTAACGAAGTCGTTCTTTGCGCGTCTATCTTTCCGCTGCTCTCTCTACCCTGCGGAACCAGTGTGCATATATTGTACATATGTACCTTGAATCTGATCGATGCCAAAAGGACTGTCCCTCGACTACAGAAAAGCATACAGACAGACAGACAGACAAATAGATAGATAGGCGAAACGAATGCACGTACACACAAGGTAGGTACATACATATGTCAACCAATATAAACATTATACCAGAGCAGACAGAAACCCAAAACAGATACACACATTCAAGCCCGAACTATGACCGACCTTACCTCGTTTCTACCTTGCCTTTCTTCCCTACTAACTATGAAGCGATCCGACCATACCTGGGTTGACGTTTGCATGGGGTAGGTCAGGGCAGATGCCAGTTGCAGGTGCCAGGTGCAGGTGCCAGGACGGTGCGGTGCGGTGCGGTGCGGTGCATTGCATTGCATATCCGTTTCTGTCTCTTGTCTGTCTCCGTCCTCCCGCGCGAGCGCATT
This sequence comes from Pseudophaeomoniella oleicola, assembly GCA_003868215.1. NCBI lineage: Eukaryota > Fungi > Ascomycota > Eurotiomycetes > Phaeomoniellales > Phaeomoniellaceae > Pseudophaeomoniella > Pseudophaeomoniella oleicola. Next base: position 13,900 of record QWDQ01000073.1, read on the forward strand.
TCGTAACCGTGCAGGAAACTGTGACATTTCGTACCAGGTTGTCTGACTGGGTTTGCTCACTGGTCAGGCAAGGGTCTTGCCTGGCTCGGCAACGTGAACCTGACTTTTGACCACCTCGCTCATCGAGAAACAGACAGACAGGCGGTGAAGAAAGTGAACATCTCACGTAGAACGAAGCCGACAGATCAATTGAAGGGACACCGCTGTTGAATGTGCATCCTATTGATACCTCCTATATCTGATAGGATAGATACTACAACTCTGGTCGGCCAGATACCGGCCATAGCGGTAGCAGCGGTCACCGCCACCCTCTTCATCCGACTGTAGATATTGGAACATGCTTCCCTGCTCGCCAACCACCACTGTGCAATATGGAAGGGAATTGTGACCTGTCCTGACTTCAGCTTTCTGCTCCTGTATCATTTCAGTCGTCTCATTCCCACAGATAAGACCCCGTTTGTGTTGTCGTGTATAGATTAAAAGTCGTTCTGTCGACCCATGAGCACCGCTCATCCAACTAAGTATTGATGTGAAAGTAAAACGCACCAGCTCAACCGTCCTGCAGATGACTCAGGAAATAAGTAAACCAACGCCGAGTCCATAACAAGCGAATTCACAGAGCGGAAGGTTTAGGTTTCTTTGAACGCAAAGCCTATTAGCGAGATTGTTGGGAACCGCCGTAGCATCGAAGAATATGCGAAGAAAAATTTCAATGTTGACCGTCAGATCAGTACGCCGCCCGATCCAAGTGGCCTTTCTCTTCCGTATCGATATGCCAGACGACGTAGTTCGGCAAACCAACGACTTGATATCCGGCTCTTTTAGCCATCTTGGCAAATCCTTCGGTCTCGGCTTGGTTCTCAAATGCATAGCAGGGGAAGTTGATGCCTGAATCGGACTATTAGCGTGACCTGAACTTATTCCGGGAGGCTTCAAATGAGAAATTAGAGATCACTTGGACTCACCGGAACGATGGACATCAGCTTTGACAAGAATATTGACACCACCTATGCCATCAAGGTCGACTTCTTCGTCTTTGTTATTCCTCCAGTCTCCGAGTTTGACCAAATATGTACGGCCGGTCTTGTACTCGTTATAGCCTTCTGCCAGGACAGTATCTTTAGGGAGCGATGCTGCAAGCTTGAGACCTCGGTCGGATTCGATCCAGGAATTGTAGTCAACTTTAAACTATTAGCTGCAGCAAGACAAGCAAATGGATGGGCAACTTACATTTGCCTTCGATATCACGGCCATTCTGGTAGCGATGGAACCAGATATCTAATGGATTGTTAGCATATGTACTGTAGAGTCATGATATGATGTTTGATGTCGAGCCGCTTACTGGGAACCAAAATATCTTTATCGTGTGCCATGAAGTCTTCAAGGATCTTTTTGGGGCTATCGACAATATCGACATCACGCCAATAGACCCAGGAGTGCTCTGGCCTCAAAGCTGCGTAGAGCAAATAATTCCTCGCTCGACCCATGGCCTTCCTCCTGGGCCCTTGCGCTGCGATTGAATGTTTTTCTTCAATGCTCATGTCAACAACTTTTCCGAAATCCTTTTGAACCACTGTTGCGCTGCGGAAGGGAACCTTATCATTTCTGGATTGGATACGGTCAAGTTCCGATGCGAGGACTGCAAGCGTGTCGTCACTGGAGTCGCCAACCAAAAAGGCCAAGTCGATCAATTCATGAGGATAGGTCAATTCGGATAGAAGATCGAAGTGTTTCGCAAGATAAGGCGCGGCGTCGCGCAAAGGGGTAAGGATCAGGACACGCTCCTGATTTGCCAGAGCGCGAGGGGTGGATTTGATAGGATTTAGATCGACATTATTGATACTGCTAGAATTGACTTCATACGGTTCATGGTGATTGAAAAGTACAGGTGTCTGGAGATGCGCATTCCACGACACCATCTCGTTTGTCGACATCTGGGTTGGCGGTTTAGCAGGGCCAAAGCAATAGTAACTAGGAAAGGAAGCTGTCAGCAAGCACCTTTGACAAGCAACTCGTATGCCATGCCATACCTTGAAAGCTCGCTGCCTGAAGCACGTATCCCAGTCCATAATAAAACAATGATTGTCGATATTGCCATTGCTATCAGTACGCGCGGTCGTAGAATGAAATGAATCAGTGCCCTCCATGGCGGTAATCTCGCTTTGGCCGACTTCCAGTTGACACCACCTTTCGGAAGTAACATGGTGACAGGGTGCGGTTCTGCAGGGAAGAACGGGAGGAAGCAGGGACAAGCGAGGAATCAGAGGGACTGCTTGTGGTACAATCGGCTATCTGGATGTCGCTGTCTGGAATACGTCGGCGCCAGTGTCGTTTCGTTTCTGCTTGTGAAGAAAAGGAGCTGATCTAGACCGCGGAAGTTGAGGACACGCCAAAGCAGATGATTAACTTCAACATCAATCCGATTGAAGACAGTTGACGGAGCTAAAGGGGTCACCCAACCTCACCGTCCTGCTGGTTGTCGTCTAACCACACGTGTTGAATCTTGAGATGATAACGGTCGACTATGATCCAACCTTGACCTCGGGGATGGGGATTGGGACTGGGACTGGGACTGGGAATGGGGAGAGAGATGGAGACGTTCCAGTGATTCAAGTTAACGTTGACTTAGTCCAAAATCACCTTCCCTTTCCCATCTTCAACTTAACGCGCGTTCCCCAATCCGTCCACGGTCTTGGCATATACAACTTCGCTATCGAGTAGGTACGTAAATCAATACAACTTCGATTGTGCCTTGTCTTCAGTAATTTACGGCATGCTCACCTCATTCATCTACTGGATCTACTGGACTTACTCAAGGTGATCTCCTTCCTGGAAATCTTGCCTTCTCACTCTTTCTTCCAAGTCAAACAAGCACGACGACTGCGGCCAATACTTCAACACCTGCAATTATCATTGATACTGTCCAAAGTACATATCATTCAACCATCTAGTCTGTCATAGTGGTAGTTCCATCAAGTCATTAATACGATCATCCCAAGATCCTTCGATTCCATGATTATCGTACATATCATTTTCCATTGCCTCAAACATTGCTAGAAGCAAACATATTCCCTTGTCGAGCATTAGATTCCTCAATCATAGAATTAAAACAAAACTTTTACGATGCCATTGTAAGAAGAGGGTTTTTTTTTTTTGGAGGCGCGAAGACCGAAAGGGATCAACCGAAAGTTCGAAAGTTGGTCAACAGCCGACGCTCCCAGCCCGGAAAGAGAGAGATAAATCGGTACCGTAATCATACCGTCGTGATCATATGCTTGATTTGCTTGCTCGGAACGGTCAAAGGTAACGTTAAGGGCTTTTGATGTCATTAAGGTCGTAAATAAGAGATCAAACGGTGCAGCAGGGCAAATGTTCGCCGTTCGTATGACTTGTAGGATTCGTGGGTATCAGAAACGTGCCCGCTTTGGAGAAATCAACGCGGCATCTGTCTGGTCGCTAGGTTTGTTGAGAATGACCCAGGTCTGATCTTCTGTCTTTCTCTTGTGCTGTGTTGGGAACTGGAAGTCGGTGTTCGACCCGATTGGGCAAGGCAGTAGTGCCTTTGGAGAACTGGGTCGACTGACCGGGCGACTAAGCGGGTGTGGTGAAGAACGGAGGGAGAATGCAGGTGTAGAGGGACCGCTGGCCGGGACGCGAGGCTCCATAAATGAATACATCTCCCGTCCATCCGGAGTAGGTGGCTCGGATTTGAAAGAGGAACTGACAGAGAAGTCGGGTACCGTAGAGTCCGCTTTTGAAGAAACGCTCGGGCGACGTTCTTGCGCTTCGAGTTTTCTCGTCAGCGCCTTGATCTCTTCATTCTGTCGGGCAATCAACGCTTCTTGGGCTTCCGTTGTCTTCTTGAGGGCTTCAGTTGTCTTCTTGAATTTTTGTTCGCTCTCCCAGACAGCCGTGCACGTCTTTGACAGGTCATGCATATAAATGACAGCAGCATGGAGCTGGACCTTCTTGACAGGTTCCTTCGCATGATCATGCCAGCCAGCCAGCTGCAGGAACTTAATGGGGGTCTGGAAGTAGAGATCCATGGCCAGATTCTTGTGATCGTTGCGACGGTTCCGCTCTGCGTTGGTGTGGTCGTTCCGTTTGTCCAATTGCCGTCTCTTATTTGGATCGGCAACGTCGACATCCTCGGCATCAGAGCGGCCAGTCCGACGTCCACAATTTTGCTTCTGTGCGATAGCGATATGCTGGCCATATTCGTACATAGGGGGAATTACTACATCCGGAAGCAGAGTTTCTCGCCTGGCATAGGCGTCTTCATCATCATCGTCGTCATATTCCTGACGCTGAGAAGCTCGAGGTTGAGACTGAGAGGAATTGTTCCCGGCAGAATTAACATGCGTCACCGTACTTGAAGATCGTCGAGCTTGCTCATCGCCCGACGACGTCGTACCAGCATCTGAAATTGATAATGTCCTCTCGGATCGGGAGCTGGAAGTCTCATTTGGCGAGGTTGTCAGACTCGGTGCTGAGAAGGCATTAAAGTGATTAGCACTTGGTGCAGTCTGTATTGGCGGCAGTGGGCAGGGTTGGGTGAGGCCGGTGCTCTGACTGCTAGGTCTAATGGTCAAAGGTGGTAATGGCAGAGTCCGACTATTGAGTGAATTCGCAATGGATGAAGAGCTGAGCACATGTCAATGTTATGCTTGCCTGACTTTAAGCAAGATCCATACCGAGGGATATGTTCGTCGTAAGAGTAAGCGGTATCTCGAGTGCTTGACCCGTACGGAATTCCGTACTGATAATGCGTTTGGTTCGTTCTTTGCGGCTCAAACATGTTGGGCTGTGAGAGAAGAGCCGGCCCTTGATAGTGATGGGAAGCAATAGAGATATCACGCATGGTGAAGAGCAGAGACGATCTCTCGCCGGGTAAATGAGAAGATCTGAATCAGAATGGAAGGACAGCAAAAGTGTAGAGACGCAGTGAACAGCTACACCAAGTTTGAGGAGGAAAAAGCAGAGGAGATATAGCACAAGGATTACAAGTGGTCCGGGCTCCTTTCAGTCATTTGAATGCGTCAGATCCTCACAGGAAATGAATCGACGCCAACCTGATGGCAACAACCTTGGGGAAGCGGAAGGGTGAATCCCGCTTGATGCGCAAAGCTGTGAATCCACAAATGATCTGAGCATTGAGTTAACGCACGAGTCTTGCTGAGTTTCGAGGGGAATAGCCGCTGGAGACAAATGAGAGGTTGTAAAGAGCCCAGCGGGGGCTGCAAGCTTACCGCTGGAAGGGGGGAAGCATCATCCCTGGTTGTGACTGGGGGTCCCCCTTACTTCCAATCGACGAAATAGTCGGAGAAGTTCAGGTCCAGGAAACCCTGACGTTCGAAAAGTCCCGATCGGCCAATGGCGATCAGATCGTAAACGAGCAGGGACTGACGCTGTCTGGGATCTTCCTTGTCACCTGGTCTAACAAAGATTTGGTTCTAGATTGAGCGGTGGGAAGATGCAAGAGCAGCTGCAGAGCGCGAGCCATCCGCACGGCTTAGTGTACAATAAACTCACGGGAAATTAGGGTATATCACTTTTTCCCAAAAACCCAGCTGAGCAGGCCTGATTAGAGTACGGGTATCCGGAAATGCTCCGGCGCAACCTGAACCATGGTAGACAGTGATGAAAATCAGGTCAACTAAGGCGAGATAGATCTGGGATACTAAAGGTGGAAACGCAAATCACCCGAGTTCCCGCCAGAAACTGGTCCTTGTTCGGGTTAGAAGTTTCTTGTTTGTTATGAGCGATGAATGTTTGGATAACTGGACGATGGAGACCATGGGGCCTTCACACGAGTCAGTGCGCAACCAGGGGATAGATAGGGTATCTGGCCCAGCTGGATTCAGGACAGCTGGGTGGACTCATTGAGACAGTCCCGCTGGAGATTGCAGCGATTGGTCAGCAGACCGTCGCTGACCGTTGATACAGTACCTGTCGCCGTTGGGGCGTGTGTGTTTTGGGACTCGAGCAACCCAAGAGGGAAAGGGTGGTGGTTGGGTGTTGATCAGAACGGTGCGGTACATGTACAGAAATCTTCCCACATGTCAAGTCAGCCCCATGTGCTGTGTGGAATGCCCATGGCGTTTTCTGGGTTGAGAGAGAAAAAGATCCATTGGCAAGTCGACACGATTAGGGAAGTATACGTGCATGCGTGCTGTGCCTGTCGCTTAGCGGATTTTCCATAATTTTGTGGCTCCTCTTTTGCATGTGCGTGTGTAGTGGATGTCAGTATGGATGTGGTTGTGGAAGTGGAACTGGGCGTCGATGTCGATGTGGTGCCATCAACTGGCCAGTGCCTCGATCGATCATCCAGTAGTGCTTCGTAGCCAGTCGACGATCCCGAAGACTGAGCTGCACGCTTGCCTCATACTACGTAGTACTACGTAGTACTACGTAGTAGGGTGTCACAGAGAGAGCCGGCGCTGTCAATGGCCTGATGGCATACTTTTTTCTGATCGTAGTAGTTGGGGTCATTGGGTCGGGAGGGTGGTTGGCGTTGGTGGATGATCATTGCAAATCATGGAGTGGGGAGAGAAGGGATGCTCTACTATTGTAGTAATGTTGTAGTACAGATACATAATAACCTAACTTACTATTTATGCTATTCTGACTATTCTTTTACTATTCACTATCTACTCCTACTACTCTTGCTACTATATACCATGATCCATTGGACTATTGTGTTATAAGATCCGAACTTGTACCTTTGTAGCCTGGTCAACGTCACCCTGATCAAAGATCAACTGGTCACTGACAGACAGCCAGGTCGTCTTGTCCATCTACTATCTACTACATAGCATCATACCAGCTTCGTAGGTCCTTGTGGATAACCATTTCCTTTCGTTATTAACTTCGTCGACTGGTCTGCCCTGCGGCTTTCTTCCCATTTTAAACTCAATGAACTCTGGCATGCCATGACGCTCTTAGGACAACCCCTCACTCACATCTCGATTCCACTGCACTCGTCGTCGCTAATATTATCCTTTACTATATGGACACGCGTAGCATTATACCGATATACTCGTCCACAGTCGGCGTATACTATAATATAGTATGGAGAGCTAGGAGGGCAACAGAGATACAGCCTGTCGGTTGGCATGGGATCAAAAAGCCCTACAGGGATCCTCCCCCAGCTCAATCAGATATAGATATGCCCTTGCTCGAAACCTACGGTGTGTTAGTCTCTGAGCCATACTTTCAAGGGATGACCCTGTCCCTGGTAGGCGAGTTAGGGTAGGGATTTAGTCGAACTACTGATGCTCATGCAAGCCTTGGGAGAGGAAACAACAGGAATTAAATCCAAAAAAGGAAGAAGGCTGGATGGATCGTCGGGCCAGGTGCTAAAAGCAAAATGTGATACTTCACAAACTTCTCAACGTCCAACTTGCCGCTGCATCCTAGGCCATCTACACAAGAATCCAATTGGAAAATGGCACCAAAAAGGTGCACGATCTCATATCACGGTTAATCCCAGTTTGAGCCCAAACTCAAACACCTGGGCTCCTTCGGACTCGAAAAAGAAATGCAATCTTTTGGCTTTTCCATAGGGGAACCAACCGGACATGAAGCATCATCCTTTCCCCGGCGCCACATATGAACCCTCTCGCAAAGGTGGACTGACGGGGTATCGACGGTAATACTCTCCTGTCCATCCAGAAAGCGCTGGCACAGACCGATGGTCGGTGTGTAATTCAGTCTCACGAGATCGAGGAAAGGACTCGTCTAGAGTTCAGGCCGTACACCGTACACCGTACACCATACACCATGTCATTTCGACCTTAGAGATGCACACTTGTTAATGTGTGCAGCATGACCGCATTCCCTCCGGTATCGTCTCGCAGTGCTCTAACGATAAAGCCACACTTCCCATCTTTGCTCACCGCAACACTGTTCAAGGTTGACTGGCTGCTTCACACTTGCAGTAGTAACCTTGATGTCGGACCAACAATGGTACGCAGACATCTTTCACCCGAAGGTCGGTCGAACCAACTGTCTAAATATTGTTGCCTGCTCATCTGTATCTGTATTTCTCATGGCAGTTCGAGGACGCCACCGCGGCCTTAGAGATGTACCGTAGACTGAATATCACCCAGTAGGATGCCAACCAATGCGACGTCACCACAGTGGTGAGGATACTGCGCCCGACAATTGAACCAAATCTATACATACACACACCGCCCAAAAGCAAACTGGCTTTCATTTCACAATGAAATACGAGAACAGTATTCATTTTAAATATGTTGGATTCTCATAGAAAGTCTGTACCTAGGGACCTTCGGCACATCTAGCGGTAACTAGATGGACCAAAGACGCCTGTCTCTAAAGATCCTATCCCAGTCTACACACAGCCCACCAGGCCTCATAAGTACTCATCAACAGAACAGAGCTTCATCCGACACAAGAACACAATAAAAGCGCTACCCCTGGGCGGGATGAACGGTTATCGTGAGACCATAACCAGAGAAGGTTCAACCCTACTTCAATGATGACTGTAATTTATGTGCTCAGCATCTGCCATCCCCAACCAAACTAGAAAAATAGAAACAAGACATGAGCCGTCGCTGAGTAATTAAGTAAGTCTACCTTGGAAGTACAGTAAAGGAGTGAATAACGCCAAAGCATATGCCATTTTCCCAGATCAGATCATGAACAGAGCAGCGAGAGCGCCGAACAAACTCATGGTGGCGGTGTTCATGTCCAGTGGGCTAGCAGCGCTAGTGGACGAAGCAGTCGAAGATGAGCTCGAAGCGGTAGTGCTGGGGTGTGTACCGACAGTGCCAGCCTGGGCAAGATGGCCACTGCAAGTAAAGGTACCGTGGATAATTCTGTTGGTGCGGTCCTGTTGGAAGGGAGTGCAGTCAAGAGTGGAGGTGGATTGCATGTTGAATTGACCCCTAACATCTGCAAGAGATGGCAGAGAGACGCTGCGCCATGGTTAGCACCGCATAGTGGCTCATAATTGTGCGAGACTTACTTCGTGAAGGCACCAGAGAAATCAAGGGCACCACCGATGGTTCTCAACCTCCTAAAGCCATCGATGATAGCAAGATGAGTGTTGTTGGCAATTTGGTAACCACCACCGACACTGGTAAGTTGAGGAAGAGAAATGTTGGTAAGTCTTGAGTTGTCATCGAAGACCAATGCATTTCCAACGAGAGTCAGGTTGGGGCCATTGAAGCTCCTGAAGTAGTTGGAGTAGCAGCCAAGAGCACCAGTAACGTTGGCAAGAGACGGAATCGAAATAGAGCTGACGTTACGGAAAGTCAAGTTGGCAGCAGTAAGAAGGTTAGGGAACTCGATGCTGAGGTCATCGGAGTTAGCAGCCAAGGTCAGATAGCTGTCAATGGATTGCAGGTTGTTGACGTTGATGTCAGAAAGATAGTCGTTGTTCGTAACCTCGAAAGCGCTGACAGTTTCAAGCTCAATACCAGACAAACTGCTGAGTTGAGTATTGACAATGCGCACGCCCTCAGCTCTCTCAACACCACGATCGAAGCTCAAACTCTGAAGATTGGGGAGACCAACAAAGTTGATAACGTTGACAGAGTTCAAGCTGCTCATCTGCAAGCTAGAGAGGACAGTGAGCTCCTCCAAATGGAAGTATCCACCGATAGAGTTGAGCTGATCGGAGGAAAGCTGAGTCAAACCAGTAGCATTGAACGCAGTCAAATTCCCAGTGATTTGTTGGACACCGTTGAGTGAGATGGTACCAGCAGCTGTAGGTGAGATGACCACGCTACCATCGAAAGTTCTGCATGACTCGAGGGCAGCAGCATCTGCTTGCGAGTTGATAGTGTAATCACCGCTGCCATCAGTATCTGGACAGGTGCCGTTGGATTGCGCTGTGGGTTTGATGTCAGTCATTTATCCCAGATGTATGCAAGGTCTCCTTCAACACCCTGGAGGGTTCACTCACCAAGTGCCGCTCCGACGACAGCGAATACCGGAAGGATGTACTTTGTGAATGCCATTGCTTCGAGAATTTAGATATCTAATGACTCTGTTTGCCCATACATTAGCACTTGTCTTTTGCACAATGTTCAACCTGGCTTCAGCGACGACCATTCCTTCTCCCTCAACGGATCTGTGAGGGCGCACCTCTGACACCAAGGGTTTCGCTGTGGAACTGGGTTGACAGTGCGGAAACTATGAAGTGACTCACCAATAATACAGGTCTAAACCGACTCAAGATGACTTCGAAGACCGTTGGATAGGATCGAAGAGAGTGGTGAATGGATTGAGTTGGTTGAAAGAATTAAGTACTGTGGATTGGTTTGTTTTGTTTTGGTGTTTTGGGGAACAGCGAGCGCAGGTTAAGGATTATTAAAAAGCTTCAAACGAAAGGGAAGCTGTAACCTGGTGACCTTCTCTCCTTTTTGTGGGAAGTGAAAGAGGACTCGACACAGGGAAAAGAAGAAGCAGTCACGTTCGTGAAGTGAAGTGGCTGAGGAGGCTTTTTTGAATGAGAATGTGAGAATGGGAGGAGGAGAAGAAAGAAAAAGGATAGGAGGAGAGGATGAAGAAGTGGGATCTAAATTTTGTTGGCGAGGAGAAAGTCTAAACTAAGGGGGACCAGGGTGGAAAGTAAAGGCAAGGGAAGTGTAAAGAACCAGCGAAATAGGGAGGCCAGGGTGAAATGAATTGGCATGAAATGAAATGAATTGAAATTACAGTACTCGTCTATACTGTCACCGCACTCTGACAGATTCATCTAATTAAGGGCCACCAGCTAAATTCTGGTCGTCTAATTAACCACTTGGTTACCTGTGACATGGCTCCAAGGAGTCGGCAGGTCGGCAGATAGGCACCTTAAACAACCTACCCAGGTACCTGGTACTTTTGGTAGGTAATTTTACTGGGTATCTGAGTATCGGGGGTACCATACACATACCTGGGAGAGGTGGGTACCGGCACAGTGATCTTCCCCGTTAGAGTGTTTACTTGTTTCAATGCAATTCAATCCCCTTCCGACCTCCTTCACCGATGATAATTCATATCTTTCCCCTGCCTCTCCTCGTCCTTGTCCAGTTTCATGTTACTTGGCAAGCCTCATGACAGCTAATTAAGTGTCTATACCGTAACTCAACATACCATATGAAAGTCGTCATATTCAGTCCAGCTACGGCTATTTGGACGGTTTGATAAACAGTAAATTGCGACGAAAACCGAACCATTGAAAAAGAGTTCCCACACCCAATCTCCAGCCCACGCAAAAGAGATGCACAGCTTACCACTCTCTGAACTAGCGATGAGACTATGAGACTATCTCTCTCCCTCACTCTCGCTTTGAGACTGTCTGCGTAAGGATGGCAACTTAGAGCGGTACGGTACTGGTATCTTGTCTGTTATGTGTTCTGTCTACCCTTCCTAAGTGCATGGACCTATCACTGGATTGCGCTTCTGCTGAGCAACTGCACTTGCATTCATACCTGTAATAATACTGTACACACAGTTCCCTCCCATGGTAACGGTGTTGGCTCCTCACCCCCTTCATAAAGTCTTTGTCACGTTTACGGTATCGTCTCTTTCTCAGAATTATTTACGACGTAGTGCAACGCATACCCGAGGCTCTCACATTTTGTGCGGATCTTAATCTTTGTCTCTTATCCACTTGAGCCATCCTGCTTTGACTGCGTAGTACCGTAGTATACTTGCACTATAATTAAACCGTCTTTACCTGTCTCTTTCCATGGTTCATAGGTGTACTCTACCATGGCATTGGCGGCAATGGCCACCAGGCGGCATTTTGCCTCGGACATTTGGTTTGATGCGACCCATGAATGAAGCTTAGAGCCTTGAACTATTTAGCACAGCCTCCCAACCCATAACTTACCAAGCGATATCAGCTCTTGATCTTCGGCCACCTTTCTTTGTCGCGTCGCTCCAAACATCGCCGACAACAACAAAGAGACCCTGCGGCTAGATTCTCCTCTACGATGGGTGATTTTGGCCCAAGCACAGATTGTCTGTAGGAACCTCTCCGTTTGCTGGTTTCTTTGTTTGTAGGATAGATAGCATTGGCTCCGGCCCCCTCGGAACGCAGGGAATCCTCCAGATGTTAGGCTACTAGTACGTAGTATGCACTGGTCCGCTGCGGCGTCCACGGATGGCAGGGATACCAATTGAGTCAATCTGCCATCGCTCCACTCGGTACGGTACCATGTATTTGCGCGGACTGGGTGTTCCTAGACCATCTTGTGAAGCGTTCAGAGTATCTAATTCTATTGCATGAGCAGCCAGGCTCATCCATGGGGCTTGAAGGCATGAAGGATGAAGGAAGAGTTCATTGTCGCCAAGTCGCCAGTATGAAGATAGCAGAACACATCCTTCGTATTAAGAAGTCGATATATCCAAGCCTTGCACACGCTATCGATGCCGCGCTTGCATCGAAAGTTGCACGTTCAGCTGCAAGCTTGAGACAAGACGAATGAGAGGCCAATCAAATCAACAAGGTTCTTCAATCTACTGGCTATCTACGACCTATTGCGCATTACTCCCATACCCTATTCCAGACAACAACCCCCCACTGAACCACCCCTATCGTTACTGTAAGACCCTCGGTGGAAATAAACAATACCGTACATGCTGGTACCGTACCATAACAAAACAAGTCGAATCGTACCTAGACGACTATGAAAAGGAGGATCTTCATTATCAAAATTGCGACTCCGTAGTTGTGCGTAAATCAACTCGTCAACCTGAAAGCAGCCGAGGGCAGCTCCATCGTGCCGATATATATCTAACAGCTCATCTCCCATCTTAGATGCCATGTAATGAAGATCAACCACGGACTTACATATCAACTTTTCATCAAAACACAATTCGGGTCCCATCGAGCCACACATCACCCAAGGAACAGCCGACATCATCAACAATATTCCTGAAGCGATGCGTATGCTCCAGTTTTCGATTTGCAATATTGTCGTTGCCCACCGATCTAGGAACTTGATATCAAACAGCGGTTATGACCATGGTGGATTATGAAGATGATCACAACTGCTATGTACAGTATGGTCGTTCATCATGCTCCAATAATCAGCAAGGCTCTATCTACTTCGTAGTAACCTTGAAACTCGTCTCGTCATTTTTCCTTGTTGGCGTATCGAGGAACTTCATGGCCTCTGAAGCCGAGATACGAGACGTGAAAGAGAACATGTGCGATCAGCAATCCTGCGGCATGGCTGACGTGTAACCTGTATCGCTTGGTGCCATGCATATTGTAGAAGACCAAATGGCTCGTTGTTTCACCACGTACCGTCGGCCGAAGATCTTTGTCCCATGCCTCCACCCAATGCTACCTGCCAAATTCCTGGTGTGATTGCTGTATACTATGTATAAATCCATTGTTTACATGGCATTGTGTTGTATGCTGGGAGATTATCCATTTGTATCCAATGTTCAACATGACGCTTGAGTTGCAGAGTGCATCGCGCTTCCTTCTCACCTCTTGCGTAATTAAGGTATCCCTCGTGATGCATCTGTACATGCGATAACTCATCCAATGCTTCATCATTTATCACTTCGAGTTGCTTGATGATTCTTCTTTGTTCTTGGACGTGTCGCGTCTTCACTGTGGCCTTGGCACTTTCTTAAGGGTCCAAGTCTCTCCAATTTGAATATTGAGTCATCAATTGACATCACAATCCAAAATGTAAGGACTGGAAGATATGGTAGGTCATCACATGTAGGCAAAGAGACACTGCAATTCGGCCTTAACAGACCACCAGCAAACGGTGTCTCAGGCATTGAATGCTGAAATCAACCCGTTCCTTATTGTTTCCCTTTCCTAGGTTTGCATTGTCTCCTACTTGGAAGTTCACGCCGCTTTTCAACATGTCGTTAAGACGGTCGGCCAGAACTAAAGCCGCCGATGTTGGGACTGTTACTACTATTGCAGCAGTCTCAAATGCACCGTCAGATCTAAAGGTGAACTCCAGAAAACGGCCGAAGTCTACAGAAGAGTCTGTGAATGGTACAAAGAAGGTAAAGCTCGGCGAACCTACGGGCGTCTCAGACTTGCTCCAGGAAGATTTCAAGGTTCCTGAAGTTCCCTCGACGCCCACGCGACGGACAAAGAAGACCAGAAAACCACCCCCAGTTACGCCGACACCTTCACTTGTGAGGATCATCGCGCCCTACGGTAGCGGCGACATCGATGATGCCACCCCTCCACCCCTCGATCGACCCGTTGAACCGCATCGAACAAATGCAACACTCGTAACTCCGGGCGGCACTCAACGAACCGCCTACCCCAGCTCTCTTCCACCCACAGATACGTCTCCTTCTAGAACTGGACTCCCGCGACCAACCTCCACGACCGGCACCCTCCTCGAACAAGCCCTCGCTCACCTCCGTTCCACAGACCCCCGCATGATTCCTCTGATAGATAAGCATCACTGTCACATCTTTTCTCCTGAAGGTCTCGCGGAAGAAATCGACCCATTTCGATCCCTCGTTTCAGGTATTATGGCGCAACAAGTCAGCGGCGCCGCAGCGAAAAGCATCAAGAACAAATTCGTCGCCTTGTTTAGTGATGACAGCTCCGATAACAATCCAGCTACTTTTCCCACCCCAGCACAAGTCGCAGCAACCGATATTGCAAGGTTACGACTCGCGGGTCTTTCCCAAAGGAAAGCAGAATATGTACAAGGTCTCGCCCAGAAGTTCGCCTCTGGCGAATTATCAACCGACGTACTCCTCCGTGCCACTGATGATGAGATCATGGAGAAGCTCATTGCAGTACGCGGTCTGGGACGCTGGTCTGTGGAGATGTTCGCTTGCTTTGGCCTCAAGCGCATGGATGTTTTCAGTACCGGCGATCTCGGAGTTCAAAGAGGTATGGCTGCGTTCGTGGGAAGAGACGTGCGGAAGATGAAAGCAAAAGGTGGAGGCAAGTGGAAATACATGAGTGAGAAGGAAATGGAGAGTATAGCTGAGGGGTTTCGACCGTATCGGTCTCTCTTCATGTGGTATATGTGGAGAGCTGAAGATGTTGCCGTTGATCTTGAAGCTATTGAAAATGCATGACCTGTGTGCCCAACGAATTTACGTATGTACATGTATTATATCAATATATGCGAACGAGCAGACTGCCTCCTGGCCTTGATCAGATTACGTCCTACATCCCCCTACCATCCTACCTTCAATTCACTCAAATGACGCTGACCGACCAACCTATCTATCCCCCTCCGCATAAACAACCACCACGATGGCCCCTTGACTCACCGACCACGCCCCCCCCCCCCCCCACCCTCTCCAACTCATTCCAGTATCGCACCTACGAGCCACGGAAGTATGTAGATAGTAGGCATGTGGATCTGTAAATCAAGAACAGACGAGCACATATGGGGAGAAGGCGGAAACATGTATGTAAGTAAGGAGGTCGGTGTAAATGCACAAGAGAACGGAGTAGAGGAGGAACGATCATGATGGTGCTGAATAACACTGGATTTCATGTATATATATATACCACTTGTACGTATGTACGTAAGTATCCGAACGAAAACTGCAGAACACGGAGAAATGAACCATGGGGATTGATAGAGGGCATAGAGAATTTGAATCTTGTTTTTGATTTTCTAAGCGTTTGTACAGAACAAAATTTGTCCATCAGTATATAGAGCGGCACAAGTGTAGCAGCAAGAGTCAGATGCTATAACCACATCTAGCTCTGGCTCGACGACACCCCAGATGGCAGAGCAATGCGTGGCTGTTGATGATGCAATCAACAGCTGCCATCAAATCATCCCGCGAATCAGACGAGTATAATTAACAACCTCCGTTCCGCTGTTCTCGAGGCAAGAGGTTGGTGCAAGCAGACTATGATTACACCCAATTGGCTACTCCACCATTCCCACAGCGCTCCTTCTTCACTTCCTCCATATCCCCTTCATCCATGTACACGTCAAATCCGTTTATCGTGCCTCTGGGGTAACTGGGAGAGACCCTGTTCGCTTCTTCTTTGTGATGATCAAAGCGTCCAAATCCTTCTTCTCCTTCTCCTCTGCCTCGACTTGTTCGATCAGCTCGTGAAGATAGTGGGTATCCTGTAAACAGATGGAGGTATCAGCAATGCAGCTCTCAAGCTAGACCGGCGTGTGTTGCCAATAGTTTTGAAAAACATCGTACCTCAGCTGGCGTGGTCCATTCTGCTTCGGGTAGGAGCTGATGAGAGAGGGAGAGCTGTGAGAATGAATGCGTTAGCTAATGATGCATCACCTGCGAGCGTAGACGAGAAGTTGGATGCCGCACCTGGAAAGCCCGTCGAAGCCGGAAAACACGGTCGTACGATTCCTTTGGTGTCAATCTCTTCAACGCTGCCTGGACAATCATATTTTCTTCCGGGATCAAATCATCGTATCTGAAATGAAGGTGCAAGCAGTCAGCAACCCGACTGTTACATTTAAATAGCGGCGTTGGCGGAATACTGACTTTAAGCCCATCTGTCTGTAACCGGCAGCTTGACAGTACCAATTGGCGAAAGGAGTAACGGCACGTTGCAGCCATGGGCGAGCACGGATGAAGCTGACAAAATTCGGAGCCGACATCCTGAAGAATGATGCACAAGCGTTGGACTGCCGTGACTGTCGATGTTGGAGAGGGGAGAGGAGAGATGCGGTTCAATTGAGCGCACTCGAATCGGGATGGTCGTCTAGAAGAATCATGAAGTCGTGGAATCTTGCCGCTAGCTTCCAATTCTTGATCAAGTGTAATATGATTGGTCGAAGCTTACCCTGGTCATCTCAAGACAATAAATGGAAGGTCAAGCGACAAGTTGACACGGGGCGCCACGGGAGGAACAGCGGCCTCGTCATTCTCGTCCGCTTCCCAGTTTAACCGTAAAAAAAAAGGAATTGCGTCTTACTGCGCTATGACAAACACCCCCGAAGGCTTTTGCTTATAGGTAAACCTAAGAAGCCTAGGACTGCACCCACCACTGGTATTATGGGTGCTTATGGGTGCTTAGGGACCAGGATTACTTATCTTACCTAACTTACCGGTAGCACCAGTTGCTCTACTCTGTACAACAATAATTATTACACAACGCACCAACAATCTCTGGAGAACTCCATATCCTGAGGACATCTACTAATCCCAATTGCGACAGAGACATAACGGCGCCTCTACGCTCCAAATCTTGCCTCTTCTCTTTCACTGGGCATTCAACTTCCTCTGGTGATTGGAGGTTCATCGCTTGTTCTGGTTGCATTGTTCATTGTATTCGAGAATTGACAGAGGTATTGAAGCCCCGCATCAATATCTGAACACTACCCATTGAGCGCTTCGTACACGACTTTCGCAACATCATCGCATGCTCCCCATGAAGTCGCGATCCGTTAGAATAGACATGGCAATGGTTGCCAATTGATGCTCATGTCTGTCATCTCTCCTAATCCAAAGAGATGTCCCTAGAGCGAGCGGCGACACCGGAACCTCAACCACAATATGCTTCTGCGACTGATCCAGCAACAACATCCCGATCTATCAGAGCTATGCCTTCGCCCAGTTCACCAGACAACAACTCATTTGCCGCTCGCTTACAGATATATTCATTACGGATTCCGAAGACTTGGGTACCATCAATATGTGGTGCTGGTGCCGGCGTAGCGTCGGGGATCGTGACATGTCCACTGGACGTTATTAAGACCAAATTGCAGGCGCAAGGTGGTTTTCAACGGAGAAATGGTCGAGTGCCGTCCTCGGCGGCGGTCTACAAGGGTATTGTGGGTACTGCGAGGGCAATATGGACCGAAGAAGGGGTGCGTGGCCTGTACAGAGGTCTTGGTCCCATGCTTTTGGGCTATCTTCCTACATGGGCGGTGTATATGGGCATATACGACACTTCGCGGGAGTGGTGGTATGACCAGTGTGGTAAGTCATGACGCTTATAATCTCCATTCCTTGTCGGCTCACGTTAGAAGGGAACTGGTGGTTGGCTCGAGGGTACGCATCGTTGACTGCTGGCGCATGCTCAACGGTGCTTACGAATCCGATCTGGGTTATTAAAACTCGTCTTATGTCACAATCGAATCTGAACAGCTCGGATGGCATGAGAGCACCATGGCAGTACTCATCGACGCTCGATGCTGTACGGAAAATGTACAGAGCAGAGGGTATGCGCTCGTTCTACTCCGGTCTATCACCCGCCTTGCTCGGCCTTACACACGTTGGAGTCCAATTCCCCTTGTACGAATATTTCAAACTCAAATTCACTGGCTATTCAATCGGTCAGCATCCTACTAACAGCGAAGAGCAAAGCCACTGGATTGGAATAACCTTTGCAACTTTCTTATCCAAGGTCTGTGCCTCAACGGCCACATACCCGCATGAGGTCCTCCGGACACGTCTACAGACTCAACAGCGGGAGTCTCCTGCTCCTTCCCCTGAGGGAATCTCCCATTCTGGGTCGACTAGGAATCCACAAGATCGCGGTCGACCTCCCGGGCCATCATCGAGTGATGGAATGCCCACCCGTCCACGATACAAGGGCATAATCCGAACGTGCAAGACCATCCTGGCGGAAGAAGGCTGGCGAGCTTTTTACGCAGGGATTGGAGTGAATCTTGTTCGTGCAGTGCCTGCTGCAATGACGACAATGCTGACTTACGAATACTTGCAAAAGAGTATGCATCGCTTACATGCAGATGGGAAGGCAAGGCTTGCAGCTGAAAGACGGCTAGAAGAGGCTATGGTAGACTTCGAGTGATGGATTTCAATTTTTCGAAGGTTATTGGATCATGCTCCTGACGTACCCCTGTGGAGGTCCTGTTTATACATGTATGGAGTCCTAGTCTTTCCGGCATTGCAAGTATGTCAGCATCTTCCGATGTATCTCGAATGTACAGAAAAACAGTTGAATCCAGTGAAACCCTCTAAGCATCACCATCCAGACTTGGTAGCACTTGTGAACCGCTGTACGCTACTGGCCACAGGCATTAAGACATGCCTCCCACCGGGGATTGCAGACTTGCACGTGTTCCATTTTGTTGAGTTCAATGGTATTGCCTGCTGCTTTTGTCTCATGGTTGTGTTTGCGATATATGTGGTCATGGTCAGTGTTGATGAGTAACTTATGGTCGAGGAGTCCTTCGACCTCGCTCCGCCAATGTTCCATTTATCGTCATTGGGAACATTAAATTTATTCCTCGGACGTTACCGCTAACCAAACTCAACAGTTTGGACGTAACGACAATGCTAGAACAGTAGTGACCACCTCGCAATGTCCTTCAACACACTCTAGGCTAAGGATTGACATCTTCGAGTATGTGACGGTGAAAAAGAGACCACACAATGCGTTCCTCATCGTTTGGAATATTCGGCCAACGGGCGTCATTCACATGTTCCCAATGCACACATCCTCCTCACCCAGCAGTTCGACGGAATATCTCCTACAGCCCAAGCTTACAACGGGCCGCAAGCAAGAGACCATCGAGACGGGGAGTAGTTCTGCTTGCCACCGGTGGTGCAACAGCGGGGGCGACCGCATTGTATTTCGGAGACGATATTAAATTCGGATACGATGCGGTCACACGGACTGGAAGAGTTGCAAAGGCGCTGTTTATATGCATCAATGAGTATGTCCTGCGAGACCGAGATAAGGATTGCGTCTGACCTCATGTAGCTATCGAAGTACCTTGAACCAGCATCGCGATGATCCGGCGGAAGAGACTGCGCTGCTTAAAGCATGCCACAAGCGCTGCGCCGAGAGAACACTGCGAGTGTTGGAGAAGAATGGTTCCATATTCATAAAACTTGGTCAACATTTGTCAAGCATGGGATACTTGTTGCCAGAAGAATGGGTTACAACGTTTGTACCGTTGCAGGACAAGTGCCCTGTGTCTTCATTCGACTCAATCGAAGAGATGTTTTTAAAAGACACTGGCCACAGGATAGAAGAAGACTTTGACGATTTTTCAAAATGGCCCATCGGCGCAGCATCACTTGCGCAAGTGCACACAGCAGTTCTCAAAGAAACGGGGGAAAAGGTTGCCGTCAAGTTGCAGCACCCAGCACTGGCTCAATATGCTCGCCTCGACCTGGCGCTGACAAGATTTACCTTCACAACGTTGAAGAGATTCTTCCCAGAATATGACCTCGAATGGCTATCGAAGGAGATGGAGATATCGTTACCGCAAGAGCTTGACTTTTCCCTCGAAGGCAGAAATGCTACGAGAGCATCGAAATACTTCAAAGAGAACACTAACCTACCCCTTATAATACCTAATGGTAAGTCTTATACCTCATGCCTTGAATGTCCTCGAAAGCTCTCCGCACGCACGCTACCATGTTGTACTCGTATTGACTAGCCTACAGTAATATCCGCACGCCCAAGGATTCTGGTAATGCAGTACCTTTCCGGCCACCGACCAGACGACCTTGCCTACCTCGACTCTCATTCTATCTCTCGCTCCGAGGTCTCGGCCGCCTTGGCTAGAATCTTCAACACGATGATCTTCAGCCCTGGTTGCCCTCTTCACTGCGATCCACACGGTGGGAACCTTGCAGTCCGCCACAATCCCTCCCGCCGCTATCCTTACAACTTCGATATCGTACTCTACGATCATGGCCTCTATCGTGACATACCAACCACTCTGCGCCGCAACTATGCTCACCTCTGGCTCGCTGTCATTGATTCGGACGTTCCTCGAATGCGTAAATACGCGTACGAAGTCGGCGGAATAACTGACGAGCAATTTCCCCTTTTTGCTAGTGCCATAACAGGTCGTGACTATCGCGTCTTGACTGGCGAGTCTCCCTCAGGTTCCATTGTCTCGTCCCGGACTTCAACAGAGAAGGATAACATCACCGAGGCCTTCGGCGAGAACTTAATTCAAGAACTCGTCCAACTCTTGGGCAAAGTCCCTCGAATAATCCTCCTGATCTTGAAGACCAACGACTTAACACGCAGTCTGGATGAGGGCTTACAAACTGGCGAAGGACCGGAAAGAGCGTTCCTCATCTTAGCAAAATACGCAAGTCGTTGCGTCTATGAAGGAGAAAAGGAAGAGATATTCTCCACCGGAAGGACAATGGAAGAGAATGAGGACGAAAATGCATTGGGCGACTATAACCCTTCCAATCAGAAAGCACGCCAACATCGCAGGTCCTCGAGAGATACCAATGGTACGAGTATGATCGCCATGTGGCCAAGACGCTGGACCCGTCTGCTAAGAGTATGGTTATCGTGGAAAAGGGTTGAATTAAAACTATGGGTGTTTGAACAACTCAATCACTGGATGAGGGTATTCGGCGGTTGAAGTCCTTTTCTCCCGATTAAAGCGGAGGAAAACGTTTCTAATTTGGATCCGGGGTCTCCAACCGGCAAACTACGAATACTTCCCTCATCCTGCTCTTGTACCAACGGACGTTGATCTTCCCGGACCTGTGCAAACGATTGTACAGCAAACAGCCAACAACCGCCCAATAACCATCGAATCTGAAACGACATACTTTCGAACACGAACCCCCATAGCGCAGCGCGCCTCGAGCCAGTTCAAAAGAAAGCAGTCTCTCCCCGCCAGATTTCCATGTTTACGGCCCCCCCCCCAAACAAATGTATCTATCCATGTATCCATGTAGACCTGAAATCATCGGCATTTCAATGTAACTTACTGAGTATACCAAACCATACCATAGCATCCTACTATATCATGGGGACCACGCACGTACATATCGTCCGTGCCTGCCCATCTTATAAAGCATATATATATATGTACATATCCATACCTTCAAATCCGACAGCAGAAAAATGGAACCCGAGTATCCTACATAATATAGTACCGTCCTCTGACAACGTCTTCATCTCGAAGAAGTTGGGTCGCTGTTCTAGGCCTATCCTTCACAATCTTCGATTATTGGAAAAGAGAGAGTTTGGGAGGGAGGGAAGAAGAGAGAGAGAACACGGAGATGGGGATCCACATGTATAGGCCAACTAAGCAGGAGATCAAGGCTGGTTTTTAAGACTTTGTGTCTCGAAAGTATTTGTTATGATTATGTTGTGGGTTAAGCTAGTGATGATAATCTATCTATATGGGGTATATATATATATATGTATATAAATAACCTGTTCTTCTTTGATAAGAGTCAGGATATATACCTACTTAACGTGAACATCTAAATGACCTTTGGCCCCCCGTATCTATAGCTGGAGGATCGGAAGACAAGGTCGAAAAGCTGCAATCAAAATCGCGCTCGACGGCTGTAAGCATGATCATGACGCTTAGGACCGTGTACAACCGCTTCGCTCGCCGTTTCTTTACGCTCCTCGGTTTGCTTAGAATCGAGATCGTCCAGGAGGCCTTGGCCAAGGACCACGATTCCGTTGGTATCGTCATTCGTCAAGTCGCGTGGTTGGAGAAGCTTGCCTTGCCCGCATTCACTGCTAGATATAGACAGTCCAGCCCCAGGACATCGTTCGACGTGCCGCAACATACTGTTACACGAAGTGACACTTTTCTCCCTTTCTCGTTGTTGAGTCTTGTATCGACGATGACGTGCGACAATTCCCATGAGACCAAAATTTTCAGTTTTGCCGTCGACCTCTCTCGAGCGAGTAGGAAGGAGAGCGTCCCTTCTTCGTCGGCTAGGCTGTGAATCGTGAACTGGATCCACTTGATTCCGTGCTTCGGGGATAACGTTGAGGTAGATCGGGAAAAGTGCACCAAATGCGAAGATAGCAAGGGGGACACAGAACGAATAGCGAACTGAGTGACTATTCGCCACGGCGGATTGGATCGGAGGAAACGGCGCTCCACCGCATATAGCGGTTGTCAGCAGTGTACATGCAGTCTTTGTGTGGACACCCATGCCTCGAAGGCATATAGCGAAGATTAAGCTGAAGACGCCAGATTCAAATAGGTAGGACAAAAGGAGCATTGCGATCGAAGCGTTGCTGGTGAGAGACATGGTAAGCGCGGTAGTAATGATCAAACCCGTATAGAGACCTAAAAGGACCCATCGTGGTTTGAAAACGTAGATGAGGGACGCGCAAAGGAAGCGGCCGACGGCGAAGATTGCGTGACCGATAGTCTGGTAAGAAGAGGGGGACAAATAGCCATGCCGCTTGAGTGCAGCCGTGAGTATCTGTGTGGTTGTACCGATATTTTCCTGCCCTCCAACATAACACCATTGGGAGAAGACACCCAGACATAAGGTGACCCAGATGACAGGTACTCTACCACCGATTTTAGTATCGTACACCGATCGCCGCCGACCTGCAGTTTCATCGAGATCCTCGTCAGTTGCCTCGGGGAGAGGTAAATAATACAAAGCCACAGCGAGTAGGACATCAAACAGTGCGATTCCAAGGTAAGTCCATTGAACGTTGATCAGGGACGGAGCGTCTTGGACCTTTTTGAAAAGGACTCTGCTTGCTAATAACGGTGAGACGACGGTGCCGATTGCTTGGACTCCTTGCGCCATGTTGAGGCGAATCTCAGCGTATTCCAAGGGTCCGCAAAGAGCAATGAATGGATTGGCTGCAATCTCGAGGGTTGATAGTCCACTGGCAACGATAACATTTGACGCAACGAAGGCTGGATATGAGGTCAACACTGCAGCAGGCCAGAAGATCAATGTTCCACACGCGTATACAATCAAACCGGCAATCATTGTAGCCTTGAATCCGAAGCGCGTAAGCGCCCAACGTCCCAACGTCAGAGGACTCAAGAAGTAACCGCCGTAGTAAGAAGCATGGAGGCCCCAGGATTCGGCATTGCTCAATTTGGCTACGTTCTGAAAGTCTTGGTTAAGAACATTCAGGAACCCATAAGCGAAACCCCATAGGAAGAAGAGTATGGTGACAACGGCCACTGGCATAAAACATTCTCGATTCGATAAGCGAAGCATGTTTTTGGGTTGTTTCATATTGACAAAGTCAAAAAATGTTGGCTCCCGATAGGTAGTGACCGCAGCCGTCAACGTTGTCGCAGTCGTGTTGGTCTGTGTTCTCGACAGGAATTCCATGAACCCCATTTCGCCATTGTGATCATCAGGATCACTGTGTGGAGATCCTTGAACTACGGCCGCTGGATTCGTAAGCGTGTCAGGGGTATCTGGCGAAATTGATGGCGGCTCTTGCTCGTCCGATCCTTCGGAGACCGTGCTGCCATATCGGCCAGTCTTCTCATTGTCGTCACGGATCCAACTCGGATGGAAACGCTGAACCAACGGCTTGAGGCTGGGCACGCACGCCACCATGATACCAGTGTTGACCTCAACGGCGGACCACATGAACGACAACGAGGCATACCAACTGAAATCACCCAAATCTCGGAGACTGTTACCCTTGAGAGATTCGCTCATTGCGTTCTCAACCCTGGCGGAGGCAGCATTTTGGAGAGAAGAAATCCTGATCACGTCGACGACTGCAACAAAGATACCGAAACTGAAAGTGATAATCAGGATGATCTTCTGTTTTCTCGGCAGGTGCATTCTGGTCAAGAGCGGCATGGGCAGAAAGAGCAAAGCAAGATCAGTAATAATGTTGACAGGTGCCGACGCTAGATACAAGCCAACGATATTGACACATTTTGCGGTTGATGGGGTCGGATAGACAAAGTCTGCGTGGAGAGGCCGGCACTGGGCGATGCCTACAATTGTCAAAGCAAGCCCCGGGACGTTGACGACAACCAAGATTAGGTAATTGCACCACTTGAAGATCTTTTGGTGCTCCGCCAACGACAGAAAGAATAAGATAATCGAAGTTTTCGTAGTCATTAGGCATGGGTTCTGCAATCGTTAGATAACCGGATCCTGCACGATAGACTCGACACGCACAT
Source organism: Pseudophaeomoniella oleicola (assembly GCA_003868215.1). Lineage (NCBI taxonomy): Eukaryota > Fungi > Ascomycota > Eurotiomycetes > Phaeomoniellales > Phaeomoniellaceae > Pseudophaeomoniella > Pseudophaeomoniella oleicola. The sequence goes on from QWDQ01000073.1 coordinate 38,697, forward strand.
ATAGGACTGTGAAGGCATATTCTGCCTTCTGTAATGGAACATGCCATTCCCGATGAACATATTGGCTATGCAGGCCGAGACCGACTCTGGTAGCATAGCATATTGAAAATGACAGACCGAACGTGAGGATCTACTTTGATTATCAGGCCTTATTCTTCTGCTCATCCAAGGGGCTAACACATACCCACGCCAGCAGGATTAGCCAGTCATCCACGCTAATCTTTCGGACAATCCATGTCTTCGACACAAAGCGAAGTGAGACGAAAATGAACGAGGTGACCAGCACGGCTATCGTGGTACCGAGTGTCGCTGACACGCGTGAGGTGACCATTGTTCAGGTTGTCTGTCCAGATCCCACCAAGCCACCACCACATGATGACACCAAGAGTCGACGTTGTCAGTTCACGACCTCATACCCTAGCCATGTCTGATCTCGCAATTGATTTCGCATGTACTCTTGTCATATCGAAGTAGAGAGGAGAGAGAAAGATCCAAGCAGAGAGCAGCCAATGGTGCAGATCTTTCAAAGGGTGTAGAGCATCGCTGTTGAGTGCCAAAAAGTCATTTTTGCTTTCGGCAACCGGTTGGTGAATTGACTGTAAATATTGGGGAGAGTTGGCTCGTGGATATCCATCCTGAGTGTTTTTTTGACTTTTCCTGTGCAGCATTCAAGCTTTGATTCCGATGTGACGTTCACGTCGCCCCTAAAGCGGTAATCGTCCAATTCCGTCTGCTGAGGCCCTCGACGACCACAGATGTCTGATTGTAACAGCTCTATCTATCCCAATCGAAGAACTGCCAAATGTGATGTTACCCTGCATTGTGCTTGGCTTGGGGACTAGTCTGTAGCTGTCTGTCCGCCACTTTGGATCTCACAAGATGACGAACCTAGCTTCCGATCGAACAAGAGAGCCAGTGACGTCGAGAGTTAAAGCCAGGATGCTGAAGTGCGCCAAAGCCGATTACGGTCTAGAGAGGAAGGCGAAGATGGCGCCTAAACGCTTGAGAATGCCATTGCATACGTCCGACTCGTCGGCTCCTCGCCCCGTGGGGGATGCAACCGTCTCGCCGTCTCGCCGTTGAAGGAGTATTTGGGCTAACCTTTGGGGGTTTGGAAACAGCGATTAAGTTCATCTTATGAGTGAACCCTAAAAGCAGATTCATCACGAAGCTTTCGAGTTTTGGAACATGAAGAATGGTCTTGAGGCTGATGTGGTATCACAATGAAACATCAACACTTCCCATTGAATGCCCTTCGCTGCATTGTCGGTTGAGATCAAAGAAAACAATAGGATGCGGGATGCGATAGGCTGATTTTGATGTTGGTTTCACGTACATTGATTGAGGTGTGACGATATTAATATTGTAATTACTCAACTCTTCTATGAGGAAATCCCCCGTCACATGCTCTTCTTGGCATGTAGAGCGACTTCAATGCCCCTGCACAGGAGAATGGTCTATGCGTGTGTCAATTCATAATCGGTCGAATCTCCTCAATCACAGTTTCACCTATTCTCCCTACCTTAATGATGGCGAGATGACGACAAGGAGCCAAAACAACATCGTAGAGGTAGGTAATGGTGGTGAAAATAGGTCAACTGTAAGAATGAACATCACAAGGACAACGTTATGGATTGCAAGCAATCGTTCGCCGATTGCGAGGTTGAGGCCGATCCAATCCTCGTTCTATGAAGCATTTCCCGAACGACTAGATCTTCCCGACACATCTTCTACTTCATCAACTACCCAAATATCCGGTAAATCCCTGAGCACCCACTCCACAGGCGGCGTGTCTCCCACATTTCCTTGGCTACTTACGCTCTGTCTTTCACTTGCCCCGACATCTATCACCCTGATAGCCTCGAGTCTACTCCATCCTGCTCTAAGGGCTAGGAATTTCATTTCGCACTCATGAGCTCCTCGGCTACTGAGAGGCCCAATTCGGACATCTGGTGACATTGAGATCAGCGTGGTCGAATATGACGAGTCATTTGTCGAAGACGAACGTTGTATAGCGTGTACGATGTTTTCGTCGATAAAGGCTGGTGCGATTTCTTGGGGAGTTTGCGCGACAGCTTGAGAAATATTAGGATTCGAGGTCGTGGAATACTGGCTTGCCCTCGATGACTTAGGATTATGACGTGACGGCAGGTCGCGTTGGTGGTATTGCCCTCTCTGAGCACGAGAGCTTACCGCGACCAATGAGAGCTTTCTTGCTCTCGGTGAATGGTTGACTACAAGGACTCGCCAAGAGAAGACTGAACCCAGCTGAACAGGAGATGTCGGAGTAGTGAAAGAGATTGTAAGGGTCCCATCAGGTGAGGTCGATGTCAAATTTGCGGCAACGCTGTGTGATGGTGTCGATGCATTTAGTGCCGAAGGCAGATCGCTAGGTCTGTTGTTTCGCTGCAAGATCTGGGAGGGAGCACCGTATGATGGGTTCAATGGAAGAGTGAAGTCAACACTGGAACGCCATCGCATCGTTATGTGAGGGACGCAGAGAGGTGACATATGAACCTTTGCAGACAAATGAATCTCGAGTGTGGCTACGGATGCGGTACTTGTTGCAGGCCCAAGAGAATGGTCGGAAGGGACGAGCGTGTATAAAAGAGTCAAATCGTCCTTGGGCCGGCACATGGCCGGCAAGTCCACTGATGAAATTGGCTCAACAATTCCATCGTTTGACAAAGAGACCCGAGCTTGGTCGAGCTCAACGTCGAAGCGAATGAAGGGAGTAACTTCAAAATCAAGACTAGCGACGGTACGTGGCCTCTGAGAGTAAGTGTTCATCCGCGAGTATCGGACACGAGCGCTCACGGCGGGTATGATGCGGGTTGCAGTGGATGGTTGGGAACGAAGATGCATGAAGGACTCAGGAGGTAGGGCATCAGGTAATATCCGTTCGAGTGTCGATGAAGATAAGTACGGTGCACTATCTTTCATACTTGGGTCTGCTTTGAAGGCGTCCAAGACATTGACAGGCATGGGTTTAAAAGCAGGCAGATCTTCTTCGATGCCATCGGACGACGGTTTTGCTGACCTGATTAACCCGACGGCTGAGAAGACAACCGCAGGTGAAGATAGCCTAACGCGAGGTCGATCTGTCAGTCGTCAGTATTATAGTCATCATGCAGATGGTGTAGTCTTACTCAGGATTACTTCAACCTCCCATATTGCGAATGCTCGGGGTTCTTGCTCCTCAGCTGTCTCATTCAAGGCGATATACGGGTCCCCCACCTTCTGTACTTGTTGGGAATATATGAGATCTCTTCTAGAGCCCGATGCATCATGAGCAGCTTTTCTGGAGTCTGTGTCATTTTGGTCGCCGCTGATCGCGAAACAGTCCAGCCTCAATTCAAGACGAGATATTGTTTCGTTCAAAAGATCATTGGCATCGACAGGATATTGAAGGACAATGTAAACCGTTAATTTTTCATCTACACATCTAAAATAAGTAAGAGAGGGTCGCATTTGTCAGACCGAAAGCACATACCAAAGAACAAGAGGGATCGCTGTCGTACACTGGGCAGCAGGGACTCCAGCTGTTGCTCCCCATTGTCTGCGTCCAGCGCAAGGACCTCGGGAATGGAACTGTTCGAGGCCTCAGGCACAACTACTCCAAGCAAGGCATTCTGGAGCAAACCTTCGTCAGCGGTCATGTTGAGTGTCACAACTCATTTCATATGAAAATTTGGTGCCTCCAGGCTCTCATGTTGATTGCACTACCAATGTTGAGTAGCTACGTGGAATATACTACGGTATCTAGTCGCATGTGGCTCTGTGAATGTAGCGTCTGTCACTTCGGATCGTTCCGCTTTCTTGGTGACACATTATTTCCAGACCTGACCTGACCTTGCATATTTTCATTGCAGCGCATTTCACTGTCAACATTGAGCCCACAATCTTCCACGTTCACTACGTGCACAATAAGTTGACAGACTTCGCGCGCAAGCTGCATACGGTCAATCACCATGAGTGCCCTTTCTCCCCAGCCGGGTATCTGGCAGGAGGCGCGGACCGCGGAAGGGAAGCTATACTACTACAACACTGGAACTAAGGCTACACAATGGACGAAACCAGTAGATTTGATGGACGCAACGGAGGTATGTAGATGCTCACAGACTCTTACGACACGCGCTGACGGGGACCAACAGCGTGCTCTCGCGAATCAACCTTGGAAAGAATATCAGACACCGGAAGGCAGAAAGTACTGGTATCACACCGAGACGAAAGCGAGCACATGGGAAATGCCAGAAGTTTACAAAAATGCTCTAGCCCAGACCCAACAGCCTCAGCTTCCTCCAAAACCTGCAGCTCCCCAGGCACCCCAATTTGTTGCAGGTGGAACTACAGCTCTAACAACCTATCAAGACCCCGTTGAGAGGGACGAGCGCCGGTTTGCACCGCTGGAAACAAATGGTATACCAACAACTGCGACACAAGACCCTAATTACTCTACCTTTGAGGAAGCCGAAGCAGCCTTCATGAAACTCCTACGCCGGTGTAACGTCCAACCAGACTGGACTTGGGAACAAACCATGCGTGCGACCATAAAAGACGCGCAATATAGGGCGCTGAAAGACCCGAAGGATCGAAAGGCTGCGTTTGAGAAGTACGCAGTGGAGGTCCGCGCACAAGAAAAGGAAAAGGCCAAGGAGCGGTTGGCTAAATTGAGGGCGGACTTTGGTACGATGTTGAGGCGACATCCCGAGATCAAGCATTACTCGAGATGGAAGACAATAAAGCCCATCCTGGAAGGTGAGACTATCTTCAAATCCACAACTGACGACCAAGAGCGACGACAATTCTTCGAAGAGTATATCGTTGAGCTGAAGAAAAAGCACATGGAAGAAGAGGCAGTGGAGCGAAAATCTGCCATGAGTGAGCTTGTTGAGATCCTGAAAGCTTTGGATCTAGAACCATACACGCGGTGGTCGGAAGCACATGGTGTTATCCAGACCAATGACCGATTTCAAAATGATGCTAAGTTTAAACTCTTGAGTAAATCAGATGTTCTGACTGCATTTGAAAACCATATCAAATCCCTGGAGCGGACTTTCAATGACGCGAAGCAGCAACAGAAGGCTAGCAAGGCGAAGCGTGAACGTCAAAACCGGGATAACTTCATCGCGTTGCTCACTGAACTAAGGGCTCAAGGCAAAATAAAGGCCGGTTCTAAGTGGATGAATGTATTACCCTTGTTTGAAAATGACCCCCGGTATGTTGCAATGTTGGGTCAGTCCGGATCCACTCCGTTGGATCTTTTCTGGGATTTCGTCGAAGAAGAAGAGCGTGCGTTGCGTGGAAGACGAAATGATATCTATGATGTTCTGGAGGTAAGAGTACCCTGGGTTGAGGTATAGGGTATCAGCTGACCATTTGCAGGATAAGCAATATGAAATCACACCCAAGACCACCTTTGAAGAATTTGAATCTGTAATGATCACTGATCGCCGAACAGCAACGATTGATCGAGATGCGCTGCAATTGATCTTTGAGCGACTTCGCGATAAGGTCATGAAGAGAACCGAGGAAGAAAAGTATGCCGCAGACCGTCATCAAAGGCGAGCTGTCGATGCTCTTCGCTCCCGGATAAAACACCTCGAACCCCCTGTGCGCTCCTCTGATTCATGGGAAGATGTTCGAAAACGAATTGAAAGGACTGAAGAATATCGAGCGTTGGAGGACGAAGAGGTACGCAAGACGGCTTTCGACAAGGTTATCAAACGTCTCAAAGAGAAAGAAGAGGACGCAGATCGAGATCGTGAGCACCGGCGGCGAGACCACCATCGGCGTGACGATGATAGAGACTACCGAAACGGCTCACATCGTGATCGGAGAGGACGACTATCCAAAACCCCTGAGGTTGATGCATATGAAGCAGACCGGCGCAAGGCGATGGCAGATCGCGAAAAGTCCTATCGTAAGTCCTCTGGTATCACTGGCCTAAGTCCTCCACCAAGAGACCGTGACCGCGATCGAGATCGAGATCTCCGCAGAGACCGTGACGAGAGGCATGGCCGCCTTGACCGAAGCTCGCCACCACGACGTGGAGCCCACTACGAACGGGAACGTCGGGATCGAGAGGAAGAACGAGAACGCATGTATCGTAAGCGTGGCGACCCCCAAGGATCAAGGGATGAACTCAACTACGGCGAAGATCGAAGCGTGACTGGCAGTGATCGACGCCGTAGAAGAGCTGATAGTGATGCTGAGAGCGTCGACAGTAGGAGAGATTCGAAGCGTCATAAACGCGAGAAAACCCCGCCAAAAAAGGCGAAGACGCCACCGAAAGAAGAACCTGCTGGCGTGCATTCAGGTAGCGAGGAAGGTGAAATCGAAGAGGATTGAGAAGTGAGTACAGCTCGCCGATCAAATCAATATTTTCACAGGCTTGTTACATAACTCAGGTTCCTCGATTCTCCATACGATTTCCAGGAAAAGAGAGGAGGCGCGTGGCTGAGGGATTCCGGGGCATGCATTCACTCCATACTGTACGTTTTTGGGGTTCTACCTTGCGCTACTAATCCTACCTTGTTCTATGAAATACTTCCCCCGGATCTTAGACGGCTCTGCACAGTCCGTGGCCAGTACGGTTCTGCTTCTCTAGTCCTGATAACCGAGCATTGCTTCGGGATAGCTGTATGCCAAGCAACCGTGTCAACAAGCCTAGCATTGTGCACTGGAGTGCGATGTTTCGGAGACCTCGTCATGCTAATGGTGCATGCTGTCGCTGTAAAGTCGATAGATAGTACAATGAAAGAAACATACCGCGTTAGTGACTGAAATATATATCCTAATCTAACTGGCTTCGAGACGTCCATAGATCTTACGACTCCATATCAATGAATGTTGGTTGCAGCACACGATACCTAGGTAGGTAGCTTTGTATCGGTGCTGCTATAACCCAAGTTGGCGGCGAACACGGCGGAGAACCAAGTAAGGGGATACAACCTTATGATGGCATTTCTGTCCTAGGCGTTGACGAGGAATTGTAATCAAGAGATAAAGTCTAAGTTGGCCATGTACCTAGGTAGGTAGTCTAGCAGTCATAGGGTTGATATATGATAGGCGTCCTGGCCAGCATCGTAGAGAGTGATAGCACTGAAGATGGATGTCTAAAGTGCCGAAGGGGATACAAAACCACAGTCAACGGTGTAGAAAGTGAAGAGGTCATAACTCTGGCGAGGGACGCTCCGCAATTGGCTGTAGAGTTGGTGATGGGAAGAGGGAGGATAATGTGGGGTGTCGGTCCTCAGAGCACATATAGTATGGATATATAGTACAATTCCCCAATCTCTTTCGCAATTCGATGAGGGGTTGTTAGCCGAGTCGTCAAGACATCAGCTTCAACACTGGCATTAAATTCGTCAATCGAGTTGTAGAGATGTAGGGTCATGTTACCGAGTCCTAGGCGGCCGCCGTGCGCAGGACTTCCAGTAGGTATCCTCTCGCCCGAACTCTTTTTGCTCCTGGGTTCGACTCTGGATGGATGGATGTATGTATGGCAATTCCTTTTTTTTTGCGTGTCTGAGCTACTGCTGACATTACGTTGATTATTTTGGTTGTGGGCGTGTACTTAAGATATGCTTGTTGCTTTACGAGGTGGTGAAGGCAACTTGTCTTCACCTGTTCGCGAACTATTGAGATGAATTTCCACCGTATCTAGGGCTGAACATAGACTGTAAACACACTTGCAGTGGGGACAAGCATGTATATAGTCGCTTCAGGCATTGAACAAGTACATATACCTAGGACTCATGTAGCTGAGCAGCCGATGTAACCCCTAGCAATCGCTCAGTATGCAAGCTTTGCGCGGGTGATCAGTGGAGAGAAAGATCCGACTTAACTAAAGACCGTCATATCATAAAAGGCTGTAGAAGTGTGTAAGTCTGCCTACCTTGTAGGTAGCCTCTAAGGTACCTAGGCAGTATAGAGGAAAACCCTGATCAAGTGTTGTCTAATATCTACCTACCTAGGTACAGATCTCTCTGAAGTTGAAGCACTCCGTCTCCGTCTCCGTCTCCGTTCCGAAGGGTCTGCATCCCATTGGGGCTAGCGTGATCCCGTCGCGTGAAAGAGCAAAGCGCGTCGTCATATCTTGACTCGGTTGATCCGAAGTCGTGTCCCACATCGAGTTGAATGATTTATGTACCTTTACCTTAGTACCTACCTTCTTACTTCCTGGTAGCAGGATATGTTCTTGTGATCATATCTTCTTCGTTACGTGGATCAACAGTCAAGGAGCTAATCCATTACTCAAGTGCCGAACCCGGCATCCGTCTCTTTGTTCTTTATCCTCAAGTGGGAAGAGCTTCATCACCATGTTCACAGTAGCTCAACCTTCAATGCCAGCTGAGTCGTCATACCAATACCGCCACCATTTCGCTTTCACGTCGCCGACAAGTTCCATCACGTCTTCCTCTCGGCTCCAGGGTTTCGCGCCCTCAACGCCTTCGCCTTTACGGGAATCTCGCAATGCGCAGAATCTACCAACATCAGCCTTTGCCTCCTTTCCAAATCAATTTTCTTCACCAATGTCAGACGCCGAGAACCTGACTGCTTCTTCTCCAACACCATCAAAGTCAGCGGAGACACTGTTTGCTACACCATCAACCTCCAAATCCAGCGCCTCCACCGCAGACAGCGCGTTCAGCCTTGCGTCGCGCTCACAGTCTCCACGGGCTCTGCTAAACCGCACCAATTCTGCTCATGCATCAGCTCGCCGAGCATTGTTCTTCGAACGCGGCAGAAAAGCTCGAGACGATAAACGTTACGAAGGCCGATCTGAACAAGCCATGCGTCTCGAGTTTCTGCGAGAGAAGAGGGAGTGGGAAGAACGAATAAGAAGAGCAGCAGCCGCGCAGGAAATTTCTGACATGGATCTTCTAGAGGATGAGATGGCTGATGTGGCGGAGCAAGAACCGATCCTACCGGAAGAGGACATAAATCCTCAAGAATATGCTGAATGGATCATGAGTCAAGGGGAGATGGAGCAGGATGTTCAAACCGGTCCCGGAGGACCGTTGGGGTGGTCAGAAGCTCGACAGCAGCATCAAGAGACTTCGCAGCAGGAGATAAATAAAGGATACCGCAGTGAGTCTGATGATGATGAGTATGATGAATTGTTCATGGATGTTTTGAGCAAGGAGCCTGCCTTTGACACTGGCGAGCAAAGCAAGGATGTGGAGATGTCCTGATCGTACATGATGTAGTGCTGTCACCGTCTTTTCACAAGTTACTAAAGGGTCGCTGGAATAGTCTTTTTGTGTGCCATTACTTGTTCATTGTACTACTCAGCAGATATAGTCTACACAATGATACCCTTGACACGAGCTTTCGTGAATCTATGCTACTTGCTCTCTTCACGCAACGTCTGTGAATCTGTGGTGGGTCAACCTCTTCGTCTCGCTCCGCCACTCCTGATGTCACTGCCACTCGATTTGATCTCCTCGGTTTTCTTAGCGGTCTGTCCAGCCATCCATCCGGCGAGGTCGAAATTGGCCGGATTCATTGCGGGTGCACCTTGGTCACTCGACTTGCCGCTGGGGGCTCCTCCTGACATAAGAGTTGAGATACCTCCTTGTTTCTGAGCAGCTTCGAATTCGGCGCGCGTTTCTGGGTCCACTGTGGCGGAGGGTCAGTGTGTCAAGATGCAAGCTGTTGGCGGGCTGCGGAACTTACTATTCTCGAGAAGCTTGGGCATGCCGAAGGTGATGCCTAGAGCAACTATGGCAAGGAGAATCATTGGGTTCTTGAGAAGCGACAATGGCGAGACTGGAGGAGAGTTTAGTTAGCATGAGCACATTGACTGGCATCTCGTCATATGCATAGACACCGATTCCAAGTTCGAGGAAGACCGTGCACTTCGCATCGCCGTACATGGCCACTGTAAGGAAGTGAGATATTGTCAAACTTACAGCCTTGTCTCTCCTCGTAAAAATTCCTTGTCGCAATAATCCTAGCCGTCACAGTCCTGATGTCCCCCTGATCTTTCCCTTGGATCTCCAAGGCTTTCATTCCTTCTCCATCTTCTCCCCAGACCTCGCCTCTTCGGACTTCCCATACACCTTTGACATCGCCATCCTTACCAACGGAAACTAGCAGAGGAGCGAAGACATATTGTTTGCTATGCACATCCAACAAGTAGCTCCCTTCTGCGGCGCTTTGCTCTGATGCGGGGCCCGCAAGATCAATGAGGAAATCACCAGCTGCAGAGAGCGGCGCTCGGATGGGTGGCGAGGAATGAAGGACTGCTGATGTCCCTATAGAAGATCCCGAAAGAGCGGATTGGTGCGAAGAGGGTAGCGATATCGAGAGCTGTACAGCACTAGCAGAGGTGACGGCTTGAAGGACCAGGAGCGGGAGGCAGGAGAGACGCATTTTGGCAGATACACAAACCAACAAGATCGCGCAGCTGACGTTTCTGCAGAGATTTTTGCCTGGCTGCGCACTGTATAATTATGATTATGCAGTGCCTAATGTACCTTTGTCAAAACGCTGGAGAGATTGGTCGATGGTGGTGGTTCGGTTCTGGAGCAACTCCAAAAATGATGCCGCCGATAAGTGCTTACAGTATTACTGTAATGTAGCTTTAACTTATTCCAAGCATCTTTTGTTCTCTGAGCTCTTAACTGTTTTAAATAATATACTGTATCTACTTGGTAACTAACCGAGCCATCACTAGATGAGCGTTATGTATATTATATTGTCACTCATTACATGGCACGAACCCCTCAATGTCTCTGGTACTGTATCTTTCTCTGACTTACTCTCTGGAATGATTTCATCTCAAAATACAAATGCTTGTGGAAGTTTTCATGTTTAGGTGGCTCTGGAGGAACTCCCGCTATGGTCTGTTCAGAAGAGCCACGTCCAGGGCCTGTCCGCCATGATAGCACACTTTCTGTATATGAAGAACTGCCCGTTGAGAGACCGACTATAAGGATTGTGAATTTACAGCCAGGTCAGGAAGAGGAACCTTTGGTCTGTGAACTCCAAGCATCACCAATCGAAGACATCACCGAGACCTATGAAGCGCTTTCATATTGTTGGGGAACCGACGAATGTTCTGAAAGCATTGAGTGTAATGGTGTCCTGACATGCATTCGCCCGAATGTGGCATCAGCTCTGAAGAGACTGCGCTCGCCGACTGAGAGTCGCAGCTTATGGATCGACTGTCTCTCTATCGACCAGTCAAATAGAGCGGAACGCGGTCAACAAGTCGACCTGATGGTCGAAATCTTCAAGCAAGCAAGGCGAGTCCTCATATGGCTCGGTGAAGAAGCTGATAACAGCGATCAAGTAATGGAACACATTGCTACAATCGAACCCGGCCCTGTAATAAAACGCTCCAAATCTTGGAGGGCGTCCGATGCAGATAATCTGCTTTCAAGCGCGAATGTTTTGGAAATGGGGGACGCGCAGTGGCCCATTTCCATCAGCTCATTCCTAGCAAGACCTTGGTATCGACGTGTTTGGGTCCAGCAGGAAGCAGCCATAAATAAGTCTACAATAGTGGTATGCGGGAGGAAGACTGCTTCTTGGAGCCAGCTCTTTGCATTCTCTTGGTTGTTAACGTACGGCGCTTCCTATACTCCAGAGCTGGCTCAGAGGTGGGCCTCTCTTAGAATGCACTCGAGATATGCATCTCCAGCAATTCGTCTCATCCGAAAGATTCAACAATACAGAGACCCCCGTCAAAGACCCTCGTTACTGTGGGTTCTTCATTCAGCCAGAGACTGCGAAGCCACCGACCACAGAGATAGGATATTTGCCGTGCAGCATCTGGCTCGTCATGGACCGGATACGAGGGTCTTCATTAAACCCGACTATGGGCTAGACATGTCAGAATTATGCGTAAATCTCGCTGAGAGATATATCAATCGACGAGGTGTGGCTATTGTCTCGTATGCAGGCCGCGCCCTACAAAGAGATCAGTCGCTTCCATCGTACGTACCCGACTGGAGTTGCCGAAGAAGTGATCGTCTCATGGGGCTTCACGGTTGGCATTCGGGGGGCTTTGAAAAAGCCAACGCCTGCATACGGTCTAGAAACGGTAGGTGGCTCCTCCAGGCGCGCGCTGCGGTCATCGGGCGAGTAACACAAGTTTCCGGCATCATCAATCGAGGTACACCTGGCAGTTCGCTTCAACCACGATACAGTCGTGAACCCGAAATGAGAGCATTTTCAATGATTGATCCCAGGGCTCCTTATGATAACTTCCAGACCCAAGAGCAGGCATACCTTAGAACCTTGATAGCGGACAATCCTCAAGAAAACGCCTTTCTAGGAATGACTACTACAGAACACTTTACAACTGAGTTTAAACGGTGGCGGCTTTGGCTATATGCAAAGAGTGAAAGCACATCTAACTCCTTCACCGATCGTCCGCTCTACAATACCGCAATCGAAAAGACAGGTACTTTCCGGACCCGTCAATTCGCTTTGACAGATGGAGGCTCCATGTGCTTGATACCAGCTGAGGCATCTATTGGGGATATGATTTGTATCCTGCCTCAATTGAACCGGCCAATGGTCGTCAGACAAGAGGGAGCATATCACGAATTCATTGGAGAATGTTATGTTCAAGGTATTATGGAAGGACAAGCATGTGAAATGGCTGATTGGAGACATATGGAATTTATTTGATGGTCTTGTACCGCATGAACTTGGCGTGAATCAAGACGGGAGTACAAGATAGAACCAGCTTGAGCCATCTCAGAATGTGACACGACTTGTTCTTTTGATCTTTGAGACCAAGATGGAGAATTGGCTACTTTTCTCACCGGCAAAAGACGACCAGCCTCTTCGATGTTCTCACCATAGGATGATAGCATATTCATGATGACCTCTTGAAGCACTCAAGATGAGTTGATTCATGCCAGCATCAGCAACATAATGTCGCCAGGTAAGGAGGTAGTTCGCCGTAAGTCGTGAATTGCCATTACGTGTGGGGAAAGTCGCATACAGTAAAAACAAATAAATTCTGTTCGGGACGTGAATTCCTAAGCTCCGCTACGTTCCGGATTGAGGGATAAAATAACCATTCTGAATGTCCAAGATTCATCTGAATGAGATAATGTATGCCTGAACTGCTAATTGAGGATGAGGTGATTGTGGGAGATCAAAGACAAGTGCTGAAAAGTGTTTAGAATCTGACAACCGGGTAATCAGCCATTCATCGTCACACTTTGTTATGTCTCTCCCTCTCCTCGTCTTCGTATCCTAGTGCACAAAGTACAGGGTTCTAGCGTGCGTGAAATATGGCGGCGTCTTCAACCTCTTCGATCAGAGAGAAGATGGAGGACACCAGCAGCACTAAAAGTGCTGGGAGGTTCAAGTCTCTATTCAAATCAAAGCCTCCTGAAGCCCGCAAACGCCTGAGAAAGGCTCCCCAACAACAACACGGTCCTCCAGCCCAACAAAGCAACTACAGGAGCAATAGAGGCTTTACTGGCAACATGACAGCAGAGGACGTCTATACTGCTACTCTTGATTCACAAACAGGGGAGCGTAAAGATTACACAGAGATGTTGCACAGTTTAGGACTCCACGACCCATTTGACGCTCCTGTAGATCCCTCTGAGCCCGTCGCGGTGAAACTGGCACCACTGAAGGGGGAACTTTTGATTGCCCGTCTATCACCTCGAATCTGGGCCCGAATAGCAAAGCTCCTTGGTCCTGCCGATCTGGCTAGCCTTGCGTTCACGTGCAAAGCATTCCGAGGTCTGTTGGGCTCGAGGCCATGGACTGCTCTCAATGACCCCGAGAATTACCGAGATCGAATCAACTTTCTGGTTCACTTGGATCAGGCGCTTCCACACCATCTGCTCTGCTCCATATGTGGCACCTACCACGTCCGAATACAGGAAGGAAAGGAAGAGCTGAAACCTGCCAATATCCTGAATCCTCTGTTTGTGTGCCCCTATGCTACCGACAATACGAAGAAGCCGCCTCGCATGAGGATAGCCCCGGGACGTACGCTTCCCTTCACGTTCGTACAACTCGCCACGAGGGCTGATCGGTACTTGCCGTCATATGGAATACCCGCCGAGTCACTATCACGGCGTTGGAAGCATGTGGACAGTGGCTGGTCACATTATACCAGATATTTTGTGCAAGATGGACATCTCTTCATGCGAGTGATAAGCTCCGCATTTGCGCCTCCTGGCCTTCCTCCAAGCGGGCAGCGGTATCTTCTTTATTCTCGAGAAGACTTCTGGCCGTACTTTTCGGCGTGTGCTCATTGGAGAGACGGCCACCTGATGAATATCTGCAAATGTGCTTTGGGCCATATTCCCGAAAAGAAGGAATACATAGGTCCACAGGGAGTAGGTCAGCGTCTACAGGATCGGGTGCAGCGAGCCAAACCACAGCTCAAACATTGCTCGTTCTGTCAGCCTATGCGGCGATGTCCTGAATGTCCAACGGAATATCTTGTGGAAATCAAGCTCGTGGAGGACAGAACCGACCCTAGCGATCTCTTCAAGCAAGCAATTGTAGTCACTAGATGGAGTGACCTCGGAGACGGCAGAACTCCGTGGTCTCCAGAATGGGCCTCCTGCAAAGGAGAAGTGGAATTCGACTCTTTCGAAGCTGTAGGGCGCCGTGCAATTTCGGGTGTCTTTGAATCTCACTTCAATCCTGACGTGATACCAGGACAACGGATCATCTCACTCAACCCCAAAAAGGACAAGAAGGGCGAGGCAGGGAATGACTGGTATTGAGAATATGGTATTCCGCATACGACGTAGGACTGGAGGACGAAAACCGAGACTGTCGTCCGTCGTCCCTTGTCCATACGTCAAAATCAACTCAAGACCATGCACAATGGACGACTCCGAACCAGCTAGATCGAATTATTTTGAGGACACGTTTATGACCCAACTCTTCAATACCCCTTCTCTGTCCAAGTCCGCGGACTGGGCAGCTATGATCGCGGCAGGGTAGCGCCAAGTCAATGGCAGCAGCGAATCAGCCTTCCACCTCGAGATCGTGACATAGAAGGACCCTTCCGTCTCGTAGTCAGAGGGAATAGAGTCGACGCATGACAATCAACATCGCGGCGCACTGTAATGTGGTCCGCACTTGACGCATAACGAGCTACCTTGCAAGTCATTATAAAGTCGTATGGGAAGTACAGGGAATCCAGTTCCGGATGATCCGCTGCACGACGGTAACTACAGAGCATATGAGGAATTAGAGAGGGAGCGAGAAACGGGAGTGGATGGGCCATATCAAAAGCCGAGGTGTTTCAGGTTATGAACAGCAAGTGGTGGGAGACATAGTGGAAATCCATGCTGGTGAGCACATGTTGGAAGATGACAAGGCGAAGGTTGCACAGCGTTTGTCACATATGTACCATGGGGGGACAAAGCAGCCATCCCATACCTTGGGGAGCAAGGAAGCTATGAATCTGACGAAACAGCAGAGTATGTCCAGGTCAACACGTATGGCGGCAGGGATTTGGTCTTGCTGAGGAATACAGCGACCAAGTTGCTGGAGTTGATTCTGTTGTAATGATTGTGACTGTCGAGGTTGAGAGCAATCGGCAATCAAACTTGTCATGTACTCGCAAGTGCATAGGGAAGAGGTCCCTTTCGTGGCCATTGGCGGTGTCTTTAGCATCTCGAAGAATGAGATCTAAATTATTAGTGATCCTATGTAGAATTCTCGTAGTCCCATCATACTGAGCTTCGACTTGGTGCGGATAGCCGTAAATCCACTGTGTCTGGTAGGCGCTGGTCTAGACGTCTTACTGCATAGTAGACCCTTTGGGAGCTACTACTACGTAGTACGTACCACATTGTAGTTTAGTAAGAAGCGAAGAGCAAGTCATGACGACTTCTGTGGCTTAACGACGTAACAGCTTGAATGTTGCTACTACGTAGTACAACGAATTCACTTGTTGGACCCTAATTACGATCGTAACACAGTAATAGTGTGCTGTCATCACCATCAAACTTGAAAGGTACAATACTACAACTACGGTCAACGGTGAGACGGGAAAGCGAAAACTGGTTTGCATGCCTGTTCAAGGTTCCAGTCCGTCGACAGTCGCCGTGTCGATCTTCTTCATCGTTTCTTTTCCTGCCAACCTTTTCCACTCACTTTCTCACTTTCCACCTATTGCAACATCGAAGAGCCACAGTCGCCACATCTGCGGTTCCCTTTGGTGTCCTCGCCGAGCTCGCTTCGACGATAGTGAGCAGACGGTGAAGATGTCCATTGACGAATCATGATGACTTATTGCTCCATCACGATATCCGAGAAGTACTACGTAGCAGATGAATAGACGCTCGCTCGCTGCACTGCCACAGGACGAGAGGACCCTTCTCTTCTCGCTGGACCCTGCTTTCTCACATCCTTGTTCAACCGTCTTCCTGTGGACTCTTTTCATCAGTTCCAGAACTTCGCGACGTCGATATTACCTCGATGGAGGACTACTGCCCTTGTGCCCTTGTCCGCTTCCACACCATCGTCTTTGTTGCATCGATAACAATTCGTCTGCCACAATGATCGTCGCTCATCAGCCTTCTTTCTGTCCCTGCAATTCGTCTATCTCCCACCTTTTTCTGGATCCCTATCATGTACAAAGGTCCGGCGGGGTAGTGTAGGGTCTCGGCTGTTGGTAGGGCCCTCGGTCATGGTCAATTCTAGCACTCGATGACCTAGGATCTCTTTCAGTATTCCCTTATATGTCTTTTCCTTGGTCTCGAATGTCGATTTTGGTTCCTGATCTACCATTTCCACTTTCCTCTCTTCTTACTTGAGACCTTCATTATCGTGCTTGATATGTTGTATCCCAATATGCTCACTGCCTACCATTGTTAGCCTGCATGATCCCCAGACCGTATCTCTTGTCTTCTCATTTGCAACAAATACCTCAGTTGGTGAGGTGTTGGGCCGCCCACTCTCTCAATGGCAACTACTACTTCAGCAAATGGCCTGGGGGTGTGGCTGTCAGAGGCGTATTCCGTCGTCAGCGAGGTCAAATCGATAATAACGTCACCGAGTGATTCTACTGCCTCTGCCTCTGCCACTGCATCTTCCATGTCAGCGGCTCAATCTGGCTCAACTGCGGTAACTGGAGGCTCGGCAAGCTCTGCAACTAGCGGAGCATCAGCAACGAACGGAGCATCAGGGACGCTTTCATCGACATTTCAGACATCCGGGAGCCAAACAAGAGATCCAAGCAGTTCTGTCACGGGCGCAGCTTCATCAGCAGCTTCATCAGCGAGCGCATCTGGCAACTCGCGTACGATTCTGACTAGTGGAACCTCACCGCTGGGACAAGCAGCAACCTCCAGTGGTACAAGTCCCGCGTCTACTTCAGCTGCCGCCGCATCCAACGATCACCATAACAACAACCTTCCCATCATTCTCGGAAGTGTCCTGGGAGGTCTCGCACTTATACTACTCGCTTTATGCCTGTTCTGCTGCTTACGGCGTAGGCGTTCGAAACGATCAAAGCGAATCGTGACACCAGCAGCAGATGAAGTAGATTCATGGAGAGGCCCAGACCGATCCACGCAGCCAATGATGGCTGATATTGCTGGACCAGAACGATACTCGTATCCAAATAATCCTCCGCCAATGTCTGAACATCCTGCATACAGGGGAGTTGAGACTGGTTCCACCAACCCTTTTGTTCCTCCCGTACCGCCACCAAGAAAAACGGCACCGAATGCTAAGCCTGGTCTGACCACTGACACCGTACCCGGACAAGAGCCATACACTGCCTCAAGTCCATCCAGACCAAATCGAAGGGATCCGCTTGCTGCTGGTCTTGCCGGCCTTGCCAGTGCAGCAGCAGCGAGAAAAGTCGCTCGCAAACCCATTCATAACGGCTCACCAGCAATACAAACATCAGATTTGCCTGAACCGGTCTCACCTATCAACGAGAGCCCACGCTTTCACTCCGGTTATGGCTACAACCACCCATCCACCCGGGCCGAGAACAATCCTGGGGGTTACGATCAACGTCCATCATATAGCCATTTTCGTAGCCCATCACACCAACCCTTGATGTCCGGAGGTGATGTTGCTGACAGGAATCCAACAAGCTACACAGAAGATCGACCTCCGACTCCCTTCGGACTGATGGGAATGGGAGCCGCTGGTGCTGGTGCTGGACTGGGTGTAGCCGCGAGCCACCACCTTGACTCCAGCTCGTCTTCTAGCCACAGTCACCCACATCACTCCTCCGCGGAGTCCTCGTCTCGAAGCAGGCAGTCTTACGACTCAGCGACGATGTACCCTGCCGCCATGCGCCCTGCTCCTTCCCATTACCCTTCCCGTCATCAAACCCCACCATATGCACAGAATCGCTCTCCCCGCCGAGCCCACTTCGGCGACCCGGTCGAACTGCCATCTCCCACCGTCTCTTCGAATCATCGCAGCTCGAGCCAATCCGGGAGCAGCGGCAGCAACATACCACGCCACACCGATACCGCTTACCCTACGGTACCTACCCATCATACTCCACCCGACAGCCACTCCTCATCTTCCAACAATGACTCCGGCGACTCAGCCTGGCGTCTCTCTTCCTCCATGCCCGGCGGCTGGGGCCCTTCCACCACCCACCATCAACCCCCGAGTCCTGGTCTATCATCAACATCATCACCACTGCAGTCCAACCCGACGGGGAAAAAGCGACTACGCCTAAGCGACCTGCGCGCCCAAGAAGAGGAATTGGATCGACTGAAAGAACACGAGGGCTGGGACGATCAACAAGCGTACGGCAGAGGTAGTGACGGATATGGTCGACGCGGAAGTGGTAGTGGCACTGGCTTTGGAATCGGTACCGCTCTGTGAACCAGGACATTACGACACATGAAAATTTGCGGATATGGACATGGATTGAGTCCAGAATGAGTCAGAAAGATTTTCACAATTTCCTCTGCAGCGATATATTCTTCGTACTCTTTTTCAATTTCCGAGAACCCATTTTACTCCTCCCGTTGATGAAACTGTTTTTTTTTCTACTACCGTTTATGAGATTTCAACAACGAAACGACTCATCTTCACGCTCTCTCTTCATCTTGCTTTTCTCATATGGATATACATACTACCATTTTCTCCAATGTTGTTCCTTTTTTTGTTTTGATACCCTCTCATCTCGTCATCATCATCATCATCGGCAATAGACAGACACAGAGACATGCAGGCATGTAAACAAACATCTTATAAACCTATACCCTCGCCCATCTGTTTCTTTAATTTTTGTTCAACCAACTCCTAATGTTCCTCTTTCCCATCCCTTTCCCCCCTGTACACGGTACGGTGTGTAGGTAGGTATCAAACAGTCGTTCGGTCGGTCGGTTGGTGAGTTGGTTGGTATCGGTAACTACTAGTCTTTCTCTTCACATGCATGCAAACAATATATATCTACCTAAGGTACATATATGTACCTGGTATGTACCTTATGTTATAGAACTTGGAGAACTTGGGATATTTGAATTTTTTGTGCCGGAATTCCTTTCCTTTTGATTTTGTTTTTTCCTCATGGGTAGTTTTATATATATCTACCTTAACTTACGTATAAACGGCATACCATGCATGGCATACTAGACCATATCAGACCAGACCAGACCAACGGCCAGCCACAAGGCGGCGGCGGCGGCGGTTGCGCTTTTTTTCCCTCATGTTGAAATAGTTGAGACTCCCACATGGCTGGACTCTGCTGAATGCTTCAATTCACTTCACTTCCCGTATTCTCCTCTCCGACCAGTGCCTAAGTAAGAGAGAAATGAAAGGGTACAATCCTGGTCTACCTACCTAGTTCCGTTCATGTGACTTTTGTATGATTTTCCTATCTATCGCGCATAGTTGTTGAAACTTGACTTCACGACGTTGGGATCGTGACCTGTTTGACACCGTCGGTGACGCTATCTACGGCGGCATCCTCGCCTTTGAGCTCTGGTGTGCCTCCCTCTGCGATTTTCTTTTCGGACTCCTTCACATCGTCACCTTTCGCGCTGGCTTCGACGCCGGTTGCACCTTGCCCACCCGCTGCTGCCTTTGCTGCGTCGGCCGCTTTCCGGGCGGCCTTCTTCTCTTTGTCTGCTTGCTTCTTCTTGGCCTTTTCAGCGGCTTTCTTCGCTTCCTCTTCCTGCTTCTGTTTCCGTTCCGCCTGGTTGCCGCCGAACATTTCTCGCCATTCATCTGCTTTCTTCTCGTCGATGCGACTGAAGAGATAGGCTGCTTTGCCGATATGGTGGCCTGCTTTGAGGTATGTTGGTTTCCAGCCATCTTTAATATCGTCTTCGGAGGGGATGGAGAGGAATGGTGCGTTGACTTGGGAACGAATCGAAGCACAAGTGGCGGGGAGGTAGGGTTCGAAAACAGCCGAGCAGAGGTAAATCAGATTTACCACTGCACCAACAACTTGAGCAGCAAGTTCGGGTTGAGAGGCAATGAGAGAGTTGTCCAGACGGTGGGCCTGTATGAGACCGTTGCCAGCTTCAGCAATCTTCATAGCCGTTGACAGAGCAGCACGGAGATGTACGGTCTCCATTTCGGAAAGATATTGGGCGAGCAGCGTGGTAATTTCGGCAAGGTGACTGCTGAAGGATTCGGGGAGGGAAGCTGGGTCGAAATGCTCGGGGATGACTCCATTGTACGCTTTTGGAGAGTTGACAAGCTTGATCACTCGATTGACAAAGTTACCGAGCTTTGCTAGCAACTCACTGTTGTTTCCATCGATAAAGGTACGCCACTCGAATTGTGTATCACCAGATTCAGGTCGGTTCTTCAACAGATAGTATCGCCATACGTCGGGTGGTACACCGGTTTCCTTTGCGTTGTTGCCGAATACACCAATACCCCTTGATTTCGAGAACTTGCCGCCTTCGTAGTTGAGGTATTCTGTTGCGGAAAGGTGATGCAGCTTTGTCCATTTCTCGCCGGTAGCTATTTGACAACCGGGGAAAATGACGCTGTGGAATGGCACATTGTCCTTGCCCAAGAATTGGAAAAGCTGGACGTTCTCTGGGTTGCGCCACCACTTCTCCCACTCTTCTGTATAGTTCGCCGTGATTGACGGGTACCCTATGCACGCTTCGAACCATACGTATAGCACCTTGTTCTCATAACCCGGAAGTGGAACTGGAACACCCCATGACAGGTCACGGGTGATACCACGGTCCTTCAAGCCTTCCTTCAACCATGACTCCGTGATGATCTTTGCGTTCTTTGACCAACCCCCAGTTCGGATCGATTCCTCTGTGAACTTCTCGATATCTGGCTGTAGTTTGTCAAGGAGAAGATAGGTATGGGTTGTTTCTCGACGAATGGGAGTTTCTCCGTCAACCTTGCATCGTGGGTTGATGAGATCGAAAGGATCCAGTAGATTGCCACACTTGTCGCACTGATCTCCTCGCGCATCTTCGTAGCCGCAGATCTTGCATGTGCCTTCTACAAACCTATCTGCTAGGAATTTGCCGTGCTTGGGGCAGAATGGTTGCTCTGATGTCTTCTCCACCAGATACCCATTTTCATTCACCTTCAAGAAGACGTGCTGGGAGATCTTGGTGTGTTGTTCCGTAGGGGTCCGTCCGAAGATATCAAAAGCGATCTCGAACCAATCGTATACTTCGGCATGGATCTTGTTGTACTTCGCACATAGTTCGGCAGGGCTGACTCCTTCCTCGAGCGCTTTCGTTTCAGTTGCGGTTCCGTATTCGTCTGTACCACAAACGTACAAGGTCGGTCGGCCTCGAGCTTTATTATACCTGCATGTATGTCAGACCTGCGTTTGAGACGGTTTTGTGACAATGATTACCTTGAAAAGACATCGGCACTCAGCACACTGCCTATGATGTTTCCGAGGTGGGGAACGTTGTTCACGTAAGGCAATGCGCTGGTAATGAGGATGTTGCGCTGGCCTTCCTTTGGTAGGATCTTCTCAGGGGCCATGTTGAGTTTCCCTTCGAGACTGTTTGAGGCAACGTGAATATCAACAATTTGCTGTCGTCGGAGATGGGAATGCTCAGTTGAGAATTGAGCTTGAAGTGGTACGATGACTCCGGGCAGAAAATATGGCGGGGCACCTTATCACGTCCGATAATAATTAATTCCTCTCCTCTCTACCTCCGATCATTTCAGCCCTATCAGGTGTCACCATCCTCTTCTCTTCTGAAAACAACGTGCGCAATGGAACAGGATCCTCTGGACAGTCTTCTTGACCTAGAGGAAGACTACTACGACGAAGGATATAAATTGGGAGAGGCAGATGGCTCGCATGCCGGTTGGGTAGAAGGGAAACTCTTCGGAATCGAGAAAGGATTTGAGAAGGCTTTGGAAATGGGTAGGATGCATGGCAAGGCTACAGTCTGGAAGTACAGGCTAAGTAACGCGGGACTGAGTACCGTGAATGGCAAAGAACAAGGTGAAGCAACTGCAGAGCTCGCACACGCTCTTGACACTCTTCCCGCCTTGAAGGATGCTGGACGATTAGCGACTCAGATCGAACAGCTTTTTTCAACAACAAATGCCAATCAATTATCGACCGCTAATGACGATGATTCGGTCTCTGAGTTCGATGACCGCTTAAAACGAGCATCGGCAAAAATCAAAATCGTCTCCAGAGTCATTGGCGAGCCTGAGAAGCTCACCGACAACAAGCCCACTCAATCAAACGACAATATCGAGGAACTCAGCAGTCTATCCGTACGGCGCTGAAGCAACTATGGTTATGGCTATTTTCAGACTCAACTCTTCACTGAAGCCTCTTGCTGGGATGATCTTGGCAGACAGATACCTTATCGTCTCGTGATTCTTCTGCGATCGCGGAGACACTGACAATTTCTCGTTCCTGTGCCACTATCCCTGGGCAAGCGCAGCTATCCGCCACTAGAATCCTGCCTTGAAAGCTGCTCATTGGTACGGACTTACGCTCAGTCCCTTCATCTCTCGACCTTCTTTCTTTCCAATGCTGAAGCATGTTCCCATAAACTCCCAGGACACATAGCGGAAGATCGTCCAGCCAGCGAACGTCCAGAACGTGTCAACAATCCCCCAACCATTGGCTGGGCTTGTACCAAAGGCAGCACCTTTCATCAGATGACCAAGCCAATTCATGGTGATCATGTAGTCACCCCGGTCGAGGCCTCTTAAAGTGACATCGGCAACCGTATCTGGTTCCTCTGGTACGTCAGTACCTTCCAAGGTTTTGGTTAGACGTGGCTTCGACTTATCCTCGATCTCGAAACCCGGCGTACGGATCCCCCCCGGGTAGACAATATGGACCTTGATCTCCGGCGATGATGCGTTACCAGAAGGATGGCGACGGACACCGTTGTAATAATTGGTCTCTTGAGCAAGAGTATCAGCAAGCGAACGCAATGCTGCTTTGGCTGGGTTATATGGAGTATAGCCTGCAAGTGGGAAGAATGCTAGGACGGAAGAGGTGAAAATGATGTGGCGGGTTGAACTCGTAGAAGAAGGGGCAGCCTTTTCTGCCGATGGTCCCAACCAGGATTTTAACGTCGACTGAGCCATATTTGCACTAGACCAATAGATCGAATCCATTTGACCGCGAAGCACATCTGGAGAGGTGTCCACAAAGTAGCCAGGTACAGAATTACCTGCACAGCAAAACACGGTGTCAGGAGGCACGCCATTGTTCCATGTAGTGGTCTCTGCAATTATACGATCTGTTTCACTATTCTTGCGAAGGTCGGCAGAGATATAATTAAACCATTGACTTTGGGGATGTAGTGCAAGCCCCTGCAGACTGTTAGCGTGGTGCGTGCTTCGTTGACGGATTCTTCTCTGCGTACAGCGATGACCTCAAGAGCGTTCTCGAGTTTTGGGACATTTTGAGCCACAATTACTACATTGGCACCTTTCTGGGACAACTTTTTGGCTATGCTCAGACCCATGCCCTGAGATCCTCCTGTAACTATGATGGTCTAGACGGATGTCAGTAAAACGTTGGCAGAAGGTGTATAACCGCATACTCTTCCATCGACAGGGAATTGACTTTTTCCCGCAAACAAACCCATGCCTAAAAGTGAGAGCAGACCGACGATGACTGGGAGAAACCAAGAGGAGATGTTCTCCAGGAAGGCCATTGAGATCACTCGGATGATATATGGACGAGATGATCTGACAGCGGAATTCAGTCTTTGATATCAAATACCCCTGATATATTACTCCGGATTATCTATTTTCCCTAAAGATTCATACCTTAATTACCTGATAATAATATTACTGTACCGCCCTGAAAGTTACGTAGTAATCACAGCGCCCCCGTCCCCGCATCTTATAATTTGATGGTGGAGATATTTTTTTCGATAACAATTTTGTAGTTTGAAGGCTGAGAGAGACGAGGCTTACTTTTTGCCGCATTCTCATAGAAGCCACAGCAAGATGGCCAAGAAAAGGAAGGCAGGAGGCGGTAAACCTTTTGGCCAGTCGTCTGAAGCAGTGTCAAATGCCAAAACCAAATATGCGGTCAACGAGACTTTTGACGATCCCGAAGATGCATTTCACGCTGGTCGGGACAAGATATTGCTAGAAGAGAGGCCCGACGTCAAGAAGAGGCGACGTATCGAGGAAGACAGTCAGTCCCGGCTTTCAAGATCCTATGAGCAGTATCTAACAGTAGCAGATGCACGCCTAGATCCCTCCGACGAAGAAGTATATGGTTATGACGAACCGAGCGACGAAGATCTGGATGACGAAGATGATGTCGATGCACAGGAAGATTACCAAAGCGACGAGGCTTCCGTGGAAGGTAGTGACGAAGAAGAAGAACAATTAGGGCATTTCGGGAACTCAAAGCAAGACTATTATGATGCGGATCAAATCCAGACGGAGGAAGATGCCCTGGCGGAGGAACGTGAAGCTCGACGCATTCAGCAGAAGCAACTGGAGGGCATGACCGAAGCAGATTTTGGCTTTGATGAGGGACAGTGGCTTGATCAAGGTGAGGAGGAAAGCAAGGGCCAGCGGACTGTTACAGAGAAACTACCCGAATTGGAGATTCCGGATGATATGCCTGCAGAAGAACGCTTGAAGATCCTGAAGGGTCGCTATCCGGAATTCGAACCTTTGGCGAAGGACTTTGTTGATCTGCAGTCTACACATGCAGACTTGAAGCTTGCAGCGGATGCGGCCATAGCAGTGGTCAGGAGTCGTAAGGGAAAGCTAGATACGGTGGACGGAGTATTCTCGTCTGTTCCTGTTGCTGTTACAAAGTACAGGGCACTGTCTGCCTACCTGGCTGCTGTCGGAATGTACTTTGCTTTACTTACTTCTGCTTCGACGACGAATTCGAATCTACCAATTTCACCATCAGAACTCCGAGATCACCCTGTCTTTCGGAGTCTCCTCCAATGCCGGCAGCTGTGGGAAACCGCCAAGGATATTGCTGTTTCGGAAGCTGAAGACACCACTACCTCGGACGAACCTGATACTGGTCTGGTCGATACTCCCGTTGTGACAGACGTTGCAGCGTCAGCTCAGCCACCGAAGAAGCAGAAGAAGCGGAAGTCACGCGCTGAGCGTGCGGCGAAAGCTGCGGCACAAGCAGACGCAGAAGCTCGCCAAGCCCGTCTAGCTGCTGCAGAAGCCAGCCTTGCAGACTTGGATAGCCTCGTTTCACTGAAACCTACGAAGGCGGTCATCTCATCCGCAGCACCTGCTCGAGATGACGTCTCCGATTTCGGGGATGAGACGCCCCTTACAGCCGAAGAAGCCGCGGCAAAGGCTCAACGCAAGAAGTCACTTCGATTCTATTCTAGTCAAATCGCTCAGAAAGCTAACAAGCGTGGCGCGGCTTCTCGCGACGCCGGAGGAGACCATGATTTACCTTATAAGGAACGCCTCAGGGATCGTCAAGCTCGTCTGATTCGAGAAGCCGAGCGGCGGGGTGCTGCTGGTAGTGATCTCGGTGGAGCTTCTGACGATGAGGAGGGCCCGACAAATGCTGACCGCGAAGCTGGTGGCTCAGATGATGAGTATTATCAAACCATCACTTCACGTACCGCCTCCAAGAAAGCCACCAAATCCGCCCTCGCAGCCGCCCATGCTGCAGCCGCAGCTCAGAACGGCCACGTAACCAACATCACCGAATCTGTTGGTGCCGACGGCAAACGCGCCATCAGCTACGAAATCTCCAAGAACAAAGGCCTGACACCGCACCGAAAGAAGGACGTGAGGAACCCCCGCGTCAAGAAACGGAAGAAGTTCGACGAGAAAATGAAGAAATTGAAGGGGAGCGGACAGAGACAGGTGTGGCGCGGTGGAGAAGGAAGAGGGGGCTATGGTGGTGAAACGACGGGTATCAACAGGAGTGTTGTCAGGAGTGTTAAATTGTAAATACTTCCTTTTCTATGTTGGCGGATGGGATGGGCAAGGTATATAGGGGAAAAGCTTCTGACATGGATACGGTGGCGTTCACGCTTTCTCTGATTATACTAGACACGTAGAGCCGCGGTGTATCTCAGCATATAAATATCACCGCCTGAGATTTCTTATCACTATTATCGAAAGGCTCAACAAGGAAGAGGTATCAATCCTCATCCATTCTGATTGTTCATCTATCTATAATGCTACGTAATTCTCGTCTTCACACTCGAAAACCACAGTGACGGGTCCTGATTCTTCGTCTACTGTGTACTTCTGTATAATTCCGCATCCTTCTGTTGGAGGGCGTGTACGGAAGTGCTTCGATGTGGAGTCTTCTTGTGTTACGGACGATGTCGGTTTTGATAGAACCTCATCAGACAATAGAGTACTCGAAATAGGAATTCTCTGATTGCTGACCATCCATGCTGCTCATTCAAGTCTGTTCTCCCTTTTGCCTTGGTAGATATCTGCTGAGGTTGGTGTATCGTGATTCGTAACCAAAAAAATATCTCCGCTGCCCGAGTCTCGTCGTACGAGCACTTCCATCAATCTCATCTCTTCTTGCTCCCAGGTCTTGGTTTGACCTCTTCTGGATTGACTCCGTGTAACATGATCTTGTTTACTGGAGGTTGCGGATTCTTTGCGAAGCCTTGACTCCAATCATAACTGACAGCATACGCAAATACTGATCCCTGCCTGTTGAAACCAGTACAACTGATGGTGCCTCCAACGCTGGGGTAGCCCTTGAGCCTGTGTTTTGCATTTCCATCCCAGAAGTGGAATGTTCCATCACTACCTGCGGTGGAGAAGGTACCGTGAATTGGATGGAAAGAAATGGCATTGACTGAGTAGACGTTTGAAATGTCGCGACTGGTAGGTGGCGTTTCTCGGTGGCATTTGAAACTGAAGTTAGAGCTAGCATCTTTGTCTTCGACGTATTGAATGGCACAACGACCTTCGATGGAACCAATGGCGTAGCCAGTAGCATCGGTGAAGCAGCTCACTACCCTCGTCTGGTATTTCAGGGGTGATTGTATGGTCTTGTAAAATTTGGTCGGGTCGTCGAGGTTGACAACATTGACGTAACGGTCGGCAGTGCCTACTACTAGGAGCTTGTTTCTGACATCCATAGTGTACACTCGTTCCTGACAGTTCAGCGTGGCTGCCGGCGTTGCTTGCCGCAGATCCCAGTACTTCACTGTGCGATCCCATGATCCTGTAATGAGCATGGGCGAGTTGTTAGGGCCATCAATAAACTTTGCGCATCTAATAGGTTGGTCATGAGCGGCGACTTGTTGGATGTTTGTGAGCGATGTGTTCAGATCAAGCAACCGAGCTTGGTTGTCTGCTCCAGCCGCGACGACCTTCTGACCATCCTGCGAATGCTAGTTAGCAAGGGTGCCTCAGTTTGGAGCTGGAGAGACTCACACTCGACCAAGCTGTCGCCAGAATCGGCTTCTCTCCCGGCATCAAAGCCTTCCCTTCACTCGCACCCTGCTCCGTGACTGAGTAGATTCGAAGTTTGCCGTCCCATGATGCTACAGAGAGAAGATCTGCAGCCGGCGAGAACATCAGGTC
The DNA here is from genome assembly GCA_003868215.1 of Pseudophaeomoniella oleicola. Taxonomy (NCBI): domain Eukaryota; kingdom Fungi; phylum Ascomycota; class Eurotiomycetes; order Phaeomoniellales; family Phaeomoniellaceae; genus Pseudophaeomoniella; species Pseudophaeomoniella oleicola. The sequence continues at coordinate 66,636 of QWDQ01000073.1, forward strand.
CGAAATGCCATCTTCGGGTGGGTTATTCAGAGCAACATCCTTTGAGATGTCACCTGTAGAGCTGGCTGTCGAGGTCGATGCTGCGCTTGAGGAACCAAACAGGCCCGCCATTCTCGTATGTTCACTCCTGTTTCCGACTGTAGAAGATAAGGAAAGTAGAAGGCTATTGCTTTGCGTTGAACATGGTTATAGAGGCAAAACCAGGCAACACAAAGCGGAAAAGGCGCGTCAAATGTTTGTAGTCGCGCCCAGCAACTTTTGCAAGACGCAAGATGCGGGAGCGGTAGAGCGGAGCGGGAGCCTGGGAGCTCGAGATTTCTCCGCATTCACAATCTGGGTGCAGAGGAGACCGATTCCAGGTCCCGTAAATGTAAGGTAAATAGGAAGTAATTCTACTTTCTACTTGGAATGATCCATCATAAGAAACACTTTGTCGCAGGAAAACTTTTTGTGCATTTTTTCTTGCCTGAGCCTTTTGTCACTATGAGGCACGATGGCCGATAGCAAGCCTCCAAAGAATGATACGATGTCGACCTACGCAGTGACCGAACTCTGTGGACGACATGACTTCAGCTAAAGGACAGTGTAGGGTGTCATTCCGGGAACATAGCTACCATGCAGACAAAGAAGGGCGTGGAGCTTGCAAGCAATAACAGCTTTGTCTAGAGAAGCAAGGTGAAGCGGAACAATGTTGTTCTGGACTGTCCCATTTGCATAATGTCTATAAAGCATCAACAAAGCTGGGGAATTACGCTATCCATGAGCCCTTCTCTTTTTGTCCTTTCGCGACGTGTCAGAAACTTGTCATCATATCCGAAGTTGTACTTAGCTATTGTAAGGACAGCGAAGTAGGGTGAGAAAGGAAATGTCCAGCGGATACATGTTCATGACGAACAAAGGGTTCTTGGATGGAGACATTTGAAGAAGCCTTGATATTCTATTGATGGGTCAGCTTCAGCTTTGAGATTAACTACGATCAGACTGCAATTGCTCCCTGTAGACCTGTGATCAAGTATAAGATATACCGAGTGCAAACATGATGTCCACGAATTGAGATAGTGTGGATATATATTATCGCAAGCACTATTTGTGTGAAATACCCTTGTGACGCAGTGGTTAGCGTGTCGTTCTTATATTGAGATGCCCTTGAGGTACTTAATATGAAACCTTGAGTTATGCGAAAGTCGCAAGTTCAAATCTTGCCTGGGGTAAACCAATCGAATTTTTTTTAGATCTTCGCCATCATTTTTACTACGTAGTAATATCATATACAGTGGGCGAATAGCTTAGCGGTGGGACATAACTATGAACTAGTGTAGGTGCTGGGATGGCGGAAAGCGGCGCTCTACACAGTTGAACCCAGATGTCTAAATGTCCGTATCGAAGTTCTCAACATCGGTATGCCTAAAACACGCTCATGAGTCTCGCATCTACAAATGCTACTTTTAAAACCAACTTTGAAAATAGAGGCATCTATTCTCGATCCTCAAGGGTGTGGTGGACGAACGCCTTATGGGTAATGAGGATACTACCGTGGGAATGGGATATATTGATTTTGGACAGGAAGCGGGATAGGATCCTGCAGGGAACTGACCATTGGCTTGTTGTCTCCTGTAAACTGATATTGCCTCAATGCCAACCAAGTACATCCAATGAATCATGCATCTGAAAAGAGAGGATACTGAGTAAGGATCGTTCTAGACCCACGTTGATACATCAAAACCTCTTCTTATCTAGCTGTGCTATCATCTGTATTGGCTTCTCTAAATTCTTGAGCCTTCAACTCAATCTGCCTCGTCGAACCTAAGCTATGCTAGGTGTTCGCCTACCTGGTAGCAGCAGCCACCTAACTTGACCCATCATCTGCCGCTATCTGAGACAGCACTGTCCGTGTTAAAAGTATGGCACAGGAGTATGGATGACAGGAGGAAGACTGCTGCATCCTCGTCCTCGTCCTCATCATCGTCTTCCTCGGAAGCGGCTTCCTCGTCGCATAAACCACCGGATATTCCAGATCTGTGCCGACGACCTCTAACAATTTTGCTCCCAACGCCGATCAATGCCCCATCCTTGCGATGCATGTAGTCATTATCATAGTCACTTTTGTTGCCCTGTGGAACGCCTTCAGCTCTCATCTTCCAAGAAGAAGAAGTTCCCGGCCAACTTCTGCTCTTGGTCAAGTTGGGATTGGAATTTGTTGATACGTGGTCGGTAACTGTTAGGATCCCGACGGAATGTAACGTCCAAACTCCTCAAAAATTTGTTGCATCCTGTTAAAAGACTCTCCGGTGCATTTGCACGCGCTTTGACAGATGGCTTGCCGTCGAACACAATGACTCTATCGGCGAGATAGGTGGCCATGATGAAATCGTGTTCGACAACAAAGGCAGTTTTCTTGGAATGCATGATGAATCTCTTGATGACACGAGCAGCAATAATACGTTGTTCCGAGTCAAGATAGGCAGACGGCTCATCGATGAGGTAGATGTCGGCTGGGATACCCAGTGCAAGGACGATAGCCACACGTTGCAATTCACCTCCAGACAAGTTCTGGACCTCTTGGTCAATGAAGTCATCCAACTTCAGCGGCTTGTAGACATCGGTCTGGAATTGAGGACTTAAAAAGGCAGCCTTGATCTTCTTGAAGAAGAGCTGACGGACGGTTCCAGTGAACTTTGGCGTGATCTTTTGAGGCTTCATGCTAATGTTGAGCTGTGGTACACGGGTTGTGCCATCTGGCTTCTCTGCACCAGCAAGCATGCGACAGAAAGTTGTCTTTCCAGTACCGTTCTCACCCATCATAACGATGATCTCGGAGTCAGTGAAAGAGCCAGGTTCGATGTTGAGGTTGAAGCCGCCGAGGGTCTTCTCCATAGCTGGATATTCAAATCCGTGGGCTCGATCGACCATGTAATCTTCACCTGCCTCGGCAATGCGGAAAGTCAAGGACTCATCACGGAAACGCAAGTTTTCCGTCGGGATGTGACCATCAAGGAAGATGTTAATACCTTCCCTGACAGATGAGGGTAAAGTGACAACACCATACACGGCTGGACGACCGTACAAAACGCAAATAAAGTCGGAGAGGTAATCCAGAACCGACAAGTCATGTTCGACGACAATGACATAGTCGTCTGGGCGGAGGAGCTCTCTGATGGTCCGGGCAGCAGCGAGACGCTGCTTGACATCGAGATAGGAGGATGGCTCGTCAAACATATACCTGTAGACCGTTAGACGAGATAAAATTGCTCTTCAATAGAACTCTTACACGTCAGCTTGCTGGACGCAGACAAGACCTATGGCAAACCGTTGGAGTTCACCACCTGAGAGAAGGTTGATATCTCTATCCTTGACCTGAGCCAATTCGAGAACGTCCATAATGTGTTCCAGGTTGTCCATTTGAGATCGAGCCTTGATCAAGGTTGCAACAGTCTTGTCGGCACCCTTGACTGCCTTCGGGAGTTGATCTACATATTGTGGTTTGACGACCGCCTTGAGATCATCCTCAAGAACCTTGGTGAAATAATCTGACGCTGTCAGTACCTCCTTTGTACACAATCAATTAACGTACTTTGCAGTTCAGAACCACGGAAATATTTCAGGATTTCTTCCCAGTCAGGTGGGTTATCATATCTTCCCAAGTTTGGCTTCAATTTTCCACTAAGAATCTTGAGGGCAGTACTCTTGCCGATACCATTGGTACCCACAAGACCCAGAACCTGTCCAGGGCGTGGCATAGGGAGTCTGTGAAGCTTGAAGCTGTTGGCTGAGTATCGGTGGGTGACTTGGGTCTCCAGGTTGGTGGGCAAATTGATGATATGGATTGCACCGAAAGGGCATTTCTTCGGACAGATACCACAACCAATACATAGCCGCTCAGAGATGTAGGCGATTTTCGATTCCGGACTGACTTCAATGCAGAGCTTGCCAGTTCGGACAACTGGGCATGATTTCTTGCATTCCTGACGACATTTCTGGAAATATGTTCAGTAAACTGGCATGCGCTCTCATGTATTATATGGACTGACCTTTGGTTTGCACTGTAGTCGTCGTGGGCCATCAGTGATCTGTTTTCATAAAAATGGTATGGCGGGGTATGGGAGGGGCAGACCTTGTCGCTGTTAACAATAGCAATCCTGCATCTGAGTTAGTCGAGGCTTGAATGCATGTAGGAAGGTTGGCTGATAGTACCTAGTAAGTCTGTCCGACATCTTGAGCTTCTGACTGGAACGGTATTGAATTGAAGATGCGTTCGACGTAGAGGGTACTGTTCAGCAGGGCAAAGCCGAGCTGTTGAGCAGACGGCAATTCTCTCTTATGACGAATTTTGCCTTGCCTTGCAAAAGAGATGCGCAGCAGATAGACAATGTAACCGCGCTGCCGAAAGCTGGACAGTGCTTGACAAAACCGAGAAGTTGAGCAGTGCGCAGACAAGGACTGATGCGGCGACAATGACGGACAAAAGTTGTGCGTTTTCTTTAGGTGCCCAATCGCAAATCAATATAGATGGTTCGTTATTGGCCCTTTTGATTTGCCCCTCATCTCAATCTTTACTGTCGCTTACCTAAGGTAAGGCGATTCGAGGGCTTTGGAGGTGGTGACTCTCAGGGAAACATCATCCCCTTTAGTTATACCCAGGTAGGCATCCAACCCCCAAAGCAGTGGTAATACTAGGTAGTAAAAGAGTTGTCATGGGCCATTTCAGGGCATTTCCAGTTAAAACGGTGCATTGTGGGCAGCTTAACCTTTCACCACCTTATTCGGGTTTAGTTCCCTTGCTGATTCTTGGGAGCTTTGCCGCGTTCTTTCTGATCGGCTCTTTCTTAAGTCCTTACTCCAATATCATATTGAACTGTAGAACACCTCAAAGACTCAAGTCCACCCATCGTCCTCTGCACCTCTTCAGCCTGCGACACCATCCTTCAACTCGCCTTTCACATTTTCTCCCCGATTGGCAGTGCTACTGTTCAGGGGTCACCACGCTATGGCTTGTAAGTGCAATCTTTTCTGCGAGTACATGTTCTGTGAGCGTGCCTCGGGCGTGTCCAGCTGCCTTCCATCATCACTGCTCAGCTCTGATATAAATTCATCATTGTACATGCAAATTACATCTGACAGCAGCAAAAATAAGAAGCCTGAATGTTTTTGATCTGCTCTTTTTGATGGATTCATCAGCTTTTGTGCTCCGGCTCTAGATCGTCGTCAGCACCTCATCGTTGATCCATCATCCATCCCGCGCATCCTCCAGCATTTCTATCAAATCCTTCATATCATACGAGATACCCATGGTGTTCTTGACTTTCCAGTTGTTTCTGAATCGCCAAGTCTCCTTTACCCTTGCTTCTTTGTCCATTTCCTCTTGCGACACATACATGACTGGCAATGCTGACTGCCATCAAGCCGCTAACGTGGTGGTCCCATCACCTTCCAACATGCATTCATCTGCATCTCTAGCGAATGACCAGAATACTACGCTCTTGGCCGACACCCCAGGAGCTCAACCCGCCTTGTCCGACAATGAGAGCGACCTCTCTGACCCGTCCGACCCTCCCGCACCTTCAGCCTCATCGACCCCGAACCAACAAGGTATTCAAACATCGAAAAAGAGTTCATATACTGAAGAGGGCGATGAAGACGCTTCCGGTGATGGGGAATATGATGAAGATACGACAATGGATGTTGGAAAGGTCGAGCGCGAGTCAGATGAAGAGTCAGACCTCTCACCACGGCCTGCCAAGCGGAAAGCACCTCCGGTCGACGACGAGGAAGAGTATATACGGAAGAATCCTGATCTTTACGGTCTAAGAAGAAGCCATCGTGCTCGTCCAGCCCGCCAGATTATCGATGAATCTTCCGATGCTGCCTCTGACTCGGACATTGTCAGACGCCCTCGAAAACGCCTCAGGCAAGCATCACGCCCATCATCATCAAAAGCGGCAACACCAGTTGATGAGTCCGACGATGATTCGGATGCTTACGGTGGCGCGAAGGCGAGGGTGACGAAGAAACAAAGACGCCGCTTCCTTAACGGCGGAGACAATCTAGCTCCCACCCACGCCGAGGTACGCTTTTCCACTCGTCGCGCCGGCAAAGTCTCCAACTACAACGAGGACGAGGACGATGACATGTTTGATGAAGATGATCCAGACATGATGACCCCGGGTTATTGGGTTGGTGAAGAAGAGGATACAAGGCCTGCTATTGACATAGTGCTCAATCATCGTCCCCGCTCTCAGGAGACCTCATCGCCGCGGAGTCGGGAAGACTATGAGTTTTTCATCAAATGGCAAGGAAAGGCATACTATCACGCCACCTGGGAAACCAACGAGACACTGTCCCAGTGTCGCAGCTTTCGGCGTTTGGATAACTATATCAAGAAGACGTTGCTCGAGGAACAACGAATATTACACGATCCTGACATACCGCCCGAAGACAAGGAGAAGTGGAATCTAGATCGAGAACAGTACGTCGACTCGTTGGAAGATTACAAGAAGGTTGAACGGGTGATTGGTTGGCGCGAAGCTGATGATGGTGATGATTATTACATCAAATGGAAAGGCCTACCCTACAACGAATGCACCTGGGAGGCATCATCCCTAATCAGCGAGATCGCCCAAACTCAAATCGACAAGTACCTAAAACGTGCCTCAGAGATTCCTGTATCGGACAAGAACGAATCAAACTCCAACACAAGGAGTGCCTTTCGCAGAGTCACAGAGCAACCGGACTATATCACAGGTGGCAAGCTTCGTGACTTTCAGATGACGGGCTTGAACTTCCTTGCCTTCAATTGGTCAAAGGGGAAAAACGTTGTATTGGCTGACGAGATGGGATTGGGGAAAACCGTGCAAACCGTTGCTTTCATCAATTGGCTGCGCCATGCAAGAAAACAGCAAGGTCCTCACATTGTCGTCGTCCCTCTTTCAACCATGCCGGCGTGGGCGGAGACGTTCGATCTTTGGGCTCCAGACGTCAACTATGTTGTTTACAACGGGCGGAGCGATGCTCGCGAAATCATCAAAGAATATGAGCTGCTCATTGACGGAAATCCTAGAAAACCCAAGTTCAACGTTCTTCTCACAACGTACGAATATGTTCTCAGTGACGCTCAATTCTTGAGTCAACTGAAGTGGCAATTCATGGCTGTCGACGAAGCTCATCGACTGAAGAATCGTGACTCTCAGCTGTATGAAAAGCTCATCGAGTTCAAAGCCCCAAGCCGATTGCTCATCACTGGTACCCCTGTACAGAATAATTTAGGCGAACTGTCGGCTTTGTTTGACTTCTTGATGCCGGGCATTGTCAACATCGATGAGAATATGGATCTCAATTCAGAAGCCGCCAGTGCAAAGATCTCAGAGCTCACCGAAGCCATCAAGCCTTATATGTTACGGCGTACCAAAGCCAAAGTGGAGTCAGACCTCCCACCAAAGTCCGAGAAGATCATACGTGTTGAGTTGTCCGATATACAACTTGAATACTACAAGAATATTCTCACGAAGAACTATACTGCTCTGAACCATGGCGCCAAAGGTCAGAAGCAGTCGCTGCTCAACATAATGATGGAGTTGAAGAAAGCTAGTAACCATCCCTTTATGTTCCCCTCAGCTGAAGATCGTCTTGTACCCGAAGGCTCTCGGCGAGACGAGCGCCTTCGAGCGTTGATCACCAGCAGTGGGAAGATGATGCTGCTCGACCAGCTACTCACGAAGTTGAAGAAAGACAATCATCGAGTCTTGATTTTTAGTCAGATGGTCAAGATGCTGGACATTCTCGGCGAATACATGGAAGCTCGAGGACATGCTTATCAACGCTTGGATGGGACCATTTCCTCGTCCTCGAGGCGCATAGCCATTGAACATTTTAATGCCCCCGGCAGCAGCGACTTCTGTTTCATTCTGTCTACACGTGCTGGCGGTCTCGGCATCAACTTGATGACGGCTGATACCGTTATCATCTTTGATTCAGACTGGAACCCTCAAGCCGATCTTCAAGCTATGGCTCGTGCTCATCGTATCGGGCAAGTAAGGCCAGTTAGTGTGTATCGGTTGGTATCTAAGGAAACAGTCGAAGAGGAGATCCTCGAACGCGCCCGCAATAAACTTATGCTTGAGTTCCTCACGATCCAACGTGGTGTCACAGACAAGGAAACGCAAGCACGCCGCGCTGCTCAAGTTGGCGAGCCGGGCAGCTCCACAGAGATCTCGCGTATATTGAAAAAGCGCGGCCAGAAAATGTTTGAGCAGACCGGAAATCAGAAGAAACTTGAAGAGCTTGATCTTGATGCTGTCCTTGAAAAGGCCGAAGACTATAAAGTCGAACAACCTGATGGTACTGAGGCAGATGGCGGTGAAGATTTCCTCCGAAGCTTTGACTTTGTTGATGTGAAGGTCGATGATTTGTCATGGGACGAGATCATCCCCAAGGAGCAACTTGAGGAGATCAAAGCTGAAGAGGATAAGCGGAAATACGAGGAGTACCTTGCGCAGGTCATCGAACAGAATCAGCCTCGTAAGCGAGGTGCCACTACAACTACTACCGAAAACCGCGAAGAACGACAGGCTAAGCGTCAAGCTCGTCAGCAAGTTGTCGAATCAGAGAGCGAAGACGATCCTAAATCCGACCCAAAGCGACCACTTAGCGAAAGAGAGTTCCGTTACCTCATCAAGGGCCATCTCCGCTATGGTGACATTGACGACAGGACCGATGAGTTCCTGAGTGAGGCCAGGCTCAAAAATCGTGACATAAGTGTCGTGAAAACCGCGATGAAGGAGGTCTGGGACACGTCGGAGCGTCTGGTCAGGGAAGAGCAGGAAAGAACAGAGGCACTCGAGAAGACAACTAATCGTGTCCTGACTAAAAAGGACAAGAAGGCTGTTCTGTTCGAGCTACACGGCGTAAAGCGAATCAACGCTGAAACAATCCTTGAACGTCCGGGGGAAATGCGATTGCTTCGGGATATCACCTCCTCTGTGTCCGATCCAAAATCTTTCAGGATTCCAGAAGCAACCAAAGGAGCTGGCTATACTTGCGATTGGGGCTTCCGTGAAGACGGTATGTTGTGTGTCGGCATTGCCCGCCATGGATACGGAGCTTGGGAGAAGATTCGGGACGACCCGGATTTGGGTCTTCACGACAAATTCTTTCTTGAGGAGCATCGGGTTGGCACAAGAGCAGAACGCGAGAGGCAAGAACACAAGAACGCCAAATCGCCAGGAGCCGTACACCTTGTTCGTCGTGCGGATTACCTGTTGTCTGTTTTGAAGAACAAATACATGAACGATCCGGCGGCCAGGAAAGCCGTTGAGAATCACCACCGCAACAACAAGAAAAACAGCTTAGGTGGCAACCAGCAGAGCGTCTCTGCTTCTCCTGTTCCTTCCAGCCATCGAAAACCTATGAACGATAAAAGCCGCCATCGTGCTCTCAGCCACGGCCATCGTGACAGCATGGAGCGTGGCGGTACACCGGATGTTCGCGTCAAGCACGAGCACGATAAACGAGGGCATGATGACAAGAAGCATCGGCCAGATGGCAGCCACCATCACCGTCATCGTAGCCATGACCACGTGCCGAATGGGAAATCGTCGGAAGAGGATGAACGCATGATGAAGTTGATCTTCCATGAAGTCAAGGACTCGTTGATCAAAATCAAGAGCGCTAGCAAGGCCAATATTCCTGATCAGCAAGCTCGAGCTGGCCTTCTAAGGGAGCATTTGCGCATTGTGGGGAATTTCATCCGTAAAATCCTCGCAGATGAAGATTCAGCAACTGCAGGGCTCGAAAATCGACTATGGTAAGCTACTCTCGTGTCGCCGGATTGTTCTCATCGTGATCATTACTAATGATGTTAACTAGGGGTCATGTATCGACTTATTGGCCGAACAAGGGCATCAAAGGAGTGGACATTGAGGGCATCTTTGTTAAGATCGCCTCGGCGGATGAGAAGCAAGCCAATGCATCTACGGTCGAGGAAGATTCAAAAGTTAACGGACAAAAAGCATAAAGAGGACTGTATATGGATTATGAGTTGAGAGAACCAGTGTTCCGTTCTTGCAAATATTGAGATTTGGCCTTTTCCGCGTACCTTATATGCGTACAAGACTATGCTCTCTCCTACCCAACTGCGATTTTGTCATCTGTGGAGCGAATTATCAGCGTCCGTAGGAAGCATTGGTCCTACCATGGGAATGTACAGGAGTTTGGTATTGATTAGAGGCCTTTTTCGGGATGGGATTTTGAGACAACTCGGTGTTGGTCAGCGAGCACAACCATCGACAGGTGTTTAGAGTATGTATCTTACGCATGCATATCACGATATTACGGCACATCTCGTGGCTGTCGTTTCCTTTGAGGTGGAATGGAATGACTTTGCTACTCTACTGCTAGTGACATGAAGACGTGTTAGATGAGATACTCATATAAATGCATCGAGGTAATCATTGCTGGTTATCTTGGTGCTGGCCCTCGCTCTTTCGTCATAACTAACTATTGTTCAAGGTAGGTGACGGGATTCTGGCCGCGCCAAAGACGCGACTTTTGTAACATGTTCCCCATTAATCGCGCCTCCCAGAGAGGCTTCTCCACATTGTGTCCCATCCGTTGATCCCTCCGTCTACACTTTTGCTCGTGCTCATCCAAGGATAAGAGGAATTGGTGATCCTATCTACGATCCGTTGGTAGATCCTTTATTTATCTACATGGCATGATGGACGATCGAGAGGTCAGGAGGGTTGAGTATCAGAATGAGTTCACGAGGTTCTGTTCATTCGGGTGTATTGACTCCTCCTTGCCCTAGTTTCGACAGCGGTAGATCTACAGCAGGCTGCAAGAGAAAAAGGGACGAAAGTGGGCATCTTGTAGCAAAGGTATGTTATGGCCAGACAGGATAGCGGTGTATCTAACTATCGGTAGCCATATCCTGGGGTACCAGGCTCGTCACCGGTCTCGTTGCATATTATCTGTCCGCTCTCTCGCTTTTCCCTCCCATTTGCATGGCTTGACACTACGACGTCCTCCACGCTCTTCCCTTCAGGAAATATATGTCAATTTAAATCCGAAATCCTCGATGCTCCGTATCAAGGCGCCTTCTCGGTGCTTGTGGTCAGGCACCCTGTAACTGGAGATTTATACGTTCTGGAAAGGTTAGACGGGGATATACACACGTCATTGAAACTTGCAGACTGGGTTACGGAGGGACAGATCATCAACATCCGAGATGGCAAGCCTCTGGGTTCGATTGTACAAAACGTTTTGGCTGTACAAGCAATGCAAGCGAGATTGAAGGGAAAGAACAGCAAAGCTACGGAGGGATTCAATACGCCACTTCTCCAGAGTCCTCTACCGAAGCAACCGAAAATAAAAAGAGGTGCAATTGCTCTGATGGAAATCATGTCGAAAGCCATACATCCAGCTAGTGATGCACTCCATGTCGGAGAGAGTACTCGCAGCGACGTGTCAACAGGCAACGAAACGCCAGCAGAGACTAGCTCACAGTACATGAATAGTCAGGACCAGCCACTAGCAGAAATGGCGGATGTTGTCTTGCCTTTGAATACAGAGCAGAACCCCCAAAAGGCTGCAGAGCGGCCGGATGACATGCAGTCGATATTCGACAAATTGCACTCACAGTATCTCGAAATATTATACACATCAAAAACCTCAGTAGGCTACTTTGCCAAGGGCCCTTTAGCACGAGCCCGGGCCTATTTCTCTACTTCCACCGAAGGGTCTCGAACTTCCGACTTGCTGGCACAATTTTATAGGGATAGCATCATATCCCTAAAGAGATTGGACTTGAAGTACAAGGAGAGTGTGCTGAATTGCATACGATCCCAAGAGGCAGATGGCCGTACCAAATCACGCAAGCGGAAGAAGAGCAAACATAAGATTGGCAGGGATGGCCTTTATGCGGACGAAGAAGATTATATCAGGCAGTGGTGGCGCAATATTACTCTTGGCCATGGAGGGCCTGATTTATCAAGGGATTCAGAGCTAGAGCGTATCAAGACAATTGCGGCAGAGTTACGAAACCGTGAAACGCAACTCCAGATACTCATTGTCCTTGAGACGATGGTTTTGGAACAGCCGTCTACTTCTGTTGTGAAGCATGAACCCGTGGAGGCTGATTTGAAAGGAATTCCAGTCTCACGGAAGCAAGACTTGAGAACACAATTGGACTTGCTCCTCGACCGACTCTGTATCTGGCACACCATCGCGCTTGATGATATTGTGGAGGATAAAGCGCCGGGGGAAAAGCCAAATGATCAGCTTCGAGACTTCTGTGTCGAGGTCGTCATTCCTTTCTATGCATCCAAACTTCCGGAGCAATGCAAGGCGTTAAGTAAGAAGCTAGGTGGACCGTCTGATATATCATCCAAACGGCACCGTGGACCTCTAACCAAGTCTGCCAGTATGTCGAAGGTTGTACCAGGTGCGGAGATGACTAGACCGCGACCTCCAAAATCCTTGCAGCGAGCCTTGACCGCAGATGTCTCTCGCTCACGGTCGCCATCAGTACCTCTGTTGAAGATGGACCCCAGCGAGAGACCAGCCAGTCGCTCGGGCATGCATGCAAAGTTACTAGAAAATCGGCAGGTCGACCTTGCTGCGGTAGCAAAGCAGCAACAGTCGAAGCTCAAGAAAATGAAGACCTTGGCAGAGCACCAGAAACAACTAGACGCGGCAATCAGCATGTTGCGGAAGCCAAATAGGGGAGTCGTTGCTAGGGATATCGTAGAAGAAGTGGAGAGACTGAAACAAAGCTCCAAAGACGTGAAGCGCTCTGAAAGAGGAGTTCAGGTCATTGCTACTCCTAAGAAGAGGAAGATTAGCGAGACACAGACAGAGCCATATCTGCACGGGACCCAAACCATCAACGCCATGGCTACAATACCGTCGTCCAGCGTACGACCAACGGCGATTGGTACTTCGACTGCACCGCGCGTCAGCATAGAAGAAACACCATCCCGTAGTGCAGCACGCCTTTCAAATCCTTTAGGACTACCCCAGAAGCCGCCGGCGGAATACCCAGATTGTATGACATTTACGACACCTTCAAAATCTCTTAAAACCTTTCCACCACCACCGACAATTGTCGAAGCAACACCAACGGCTGTGCGAACAGGACTTATAGGATGCATCCCAGCTGTTTCGCAGACGCCTGATGCACCACTTGCACCGATAGTGAACACGCCTTTGACAGCCAAGCTACGGATGACCAAGTCGCAGAGACCAGTTGAGTTCACACCTCTGAAGAAGTCTGACAGCAGAGTGATGGAAGCTTTCACGAATGCGCCAGAGGTCACAAAGACCGCTATGACTGAAGACGATATTTATGCAAGGCTTGGATGGATGGATGATTCGTTTGATTAATGCGCATAGCATGGTTCTGTATTAGAAATTTCTATATTTTCTATGCATGGCGATGGCGTTTCTGATTCCTTTTTGATACATTTGCCAGTCCGATGGAAGCGTCTTTCGGCAAAGGATTCATGTAAAGCACGTAGACGGTGACATGGCCTCGCATCATCTAACACGATTATCCTTGAACTACAACATTCAATGGCTTCCCCTTGATATATCCTTCTATTCCTTCTTTTAACATCCTCTGCAGGTTCTCAATTGTCTTTCCTGAGTACCATGCAAGGTGTGGTGTGACAGTCAGATTGGGAATTGTTTCATCAATCAGCGGACAGTGACCTCGTACTGCAGGTTCTTCCTCGAAAACATCTGTTGCTGCTCCTGCAATCCATCCTTCTTTCAATGCTTTCGCAAGCGCCCATTCATTGATGATTCCTCCTCTTGCAACGTTGATCAATATGGAGTCATTCCTCATCATCTGTAACTCCTTCTCATCGATCATGTTGATGGTTTCATTTTCTTTTGGCACAGTCACTACAGCCACGGTCGCAAGCTTCAGACCTTCGTCAAAGCCGATTCTGCCTTCACGCGGTACGCAACCTCTGCGCTCCGCTACCAGAACTTCCATGCCCAGCGCTTTTGCCAGTATCTTGATACGCTTACCAAGCGAGCCGTACCCGAAAATGACCATAGTCTCCATTGAGGCAGTCATTGGGTAAATCGAAAAATGCTGGATCATGGTCCCTGTGTCGGGCCACTCATTGGTATGCATTACCGCTTGATGCAGGTCCACTATGTTCCGTCGTGAAGCAAAATATAAGGCGAGAGTATGCTCGCTCACCGTTTCGACATTAGTCTGTGGTGTATTCATCACCGTCAGTCCTCTTTTCTTGTACTCCTCTTTATCAACCCATCCGTATCCTGTCGCCCAGATCATGACGCATTTGAGATTTGGACACAGGTCCAGGTCAGAGGGTAGGATCGGCATGGTGCATGTGATTGCAACGGTTGCATCTTTCAAGCGAGCAGCGACTTGCTCTCTTGACGTGAGACGGTACCCGGTGTATATATGTGGAACGTCGAACTTGGGTAGTTCACAGAAAGCCTCCTGCAGACAGACGACATGGGGGAGGCTCTCAGTCTGTCCCGGGAGCGTGACCATCCTCAGAGCGTGAAATCCAAGTAGCCGTGGTAAATCTATATTCTCCTCTGATTGCCCGATCTTTTTTCTATTTCCCCGGGTCTATCTCAAATAAATCTATTAGAGAACAAAAAGAGCAGCCGCCGAGAAAAGAAAGCCTCAATAACAAGAAAATAAGTATTGATATCGAAGAAGAAAGACCAAAACCCTCCGAAGCGACGATATCCGATCTACTATATAAGATGCCTATCTTGATACGATATGGTTGAACCTACTACTACAGTATTCATACGCCCTACGCCCGACAAGCAATCGCCGAAACGAGTTGTTTTCGGTATTTCGGCCGCTGGCAGGACATTACACCACCAACTACCTAATCAGCTACCTCATTAAACATTAAATACTTAGCAGCTCGTTTGTATGGGATGCCTTAAATTATTAGTAAGTTACGGATTCTCGCTGATAACGGATTATTGATCAGGTATTTTCAGATGAAGAGAAGAGCATATACTGAGGTACGTGGCATATGAGTAGTGTAAGAACATCCTCACCAGCGAGATAGACTTGCTCGAGAAACGGTTTAAATGGATAAACGCAAACAATCTCAAATGTTGTACATGTACTGCCGTCAGTTGCGAGTGATATCGCTAGCATGCTGATGTTCTGACATACACTACGTATCCATGAGCGAGATTTTATGTTGGGTCAGCCTTGAGGCTACGCCGGAGCAGAGATCGGATAGGGAAGACATCAACAGTTGAGACGCATGCCCGCAGAGCTTATGCCGATTTCCCTGAGCGTCTATTTGTACTTGGCAATATGTTGCCTGACTTGGTTCTGCAGCGTGTCTGTCGGTGGTGCGTCAATCAAGTCGTTGTCCGTCTTTTGGTACAATGTGCCTCCTTCTGTCCAGATTCGTCGCAGAGTGGCGCCTGCAGCTCTTGGGTCACCTCCCTCCCATGCAGCTTTCTCGAGTGCTTCGAGTTTGTCCAACGGCGTGTAACTCACGTCCCATTTGCTACCCGTCTGCTTCTCATACTCGGCGAGAATTTCATGGGGTGTGGTGGTGAAAGAGTTCACGATCAGGGCACGATTCTTTGATTGCTCTGGATGGAGCAACGCAGCGAGTGTGAACTTGCCGACACTGGTAGTCTCATTAGCAGTGATATCTTCGGGGAGGCGATATGGTGGTCCCTTACTCTGGCATGGCAGTAAAACTGATCTTCCCATTGCCATCACCGAGCAGAACTGCTTTTTGGCTCTTTACATCGAAAGTACCATATTCCGGTGGAAGTGGTGCGTCCAGAAACATTTCAGGGTACGGTCCAACTACTACGTATGTATACTCCATCCCGCTCTCCTCAAGAGCGGCCCTTACCTTCAGCTTTCCTTGGTGCGTCTTTTCATCCTTACTCTTGGGACCATATGCGATATCTGTTCCATACTCGCTGGGAAAGAACCTCTTGACGCCGGCTTCCGCTGCCCATTTGATGAGGTCAATCTGTGGTACAATGAAATTTCTGCCTAGGGCGCTGACAACGGTATCAATGCCATCATATGCCTTCTTCACATCCGCCTCCTTGGTGACGTCCCCCGTGAGAATGGAGACGCCCTTGCCTTTCAAAGAGCTGATTAGATCTGCTTTGCTCTGTACCGTAGACGGAGATGTGAAGATGGCGATACTGTTGAAGTGAGACTTTGCGTCAACGATTGAGGAGAGGATGTGTTTGCCGATGTTTCCGGTGGCGCCGATGAGGAGGATATTCTTAGGTATAGACATGATTGAGAGATTCCGAGAAACAACACGAGAGTTTCTTGAAGGTTGAATGCGGTCAGGAGGACCTATCTAGGACTCTCTGGATATATTATGGCATCTGTCTCTCGTCTCTTACCGTAGTTGTGTTAGGAGCAGTCAACCCATTGCGCCATTGAGCCATTGCGCGGGGTATTACTACGACGTAAGATCTAATTAATCGAGTCTTTGTGACATTGTTGATGAGGGGCATTGCACATCGCAGGAAACACGAATTTATGTGACGGAACGTTTTCCATTCGAATATCTTACAGTAATTGATTCCTCGGCTCTCTGCTTTGTATTCGCATCCTCTTCCCTTTCCTGTCTTCAATATTATGCAAGAAATAGCTCATGATTGTCACTTATGGTACCATTCTTGCAGATACAATGGAAATGAAGATGAGTAGCCCTGGAGCAATCTGCATTTCCGTCAACATATCCCTCCAGAACATGCACTGTTCTCATGCCATACGTACTTTAGTATGGAGGCAGTTAGTCGCTACATCCATACATCAAGTATCCATTCCTATTCAGAAACGACTGCCTCACCGATGTCTTATATGATTGAGAGCAGGGAACATCGTCGTCCCGCGCCTGCCTCACCCTATCGTTCTACTCATGGTGCCTTCCGAGGTGTTCAGTTCCAAAGGATTTCTCTTCTGTATTTCATTTGAATCGTATCATGTATCTCCTCCAACCCGTTCGCCATGAGGATGATCCTCCAGTTTCTATATCGAAGTCTTATGATTTAACGTCTATCTTTCTTTTGATAGCTCATATTGGGAACGATTGATTCCGTTCGTGACGTTCGGCATTTCCTTCCACAGCGCCGGGTTCTCTCATCGCGGACAAGGAGCTCCCTAAGCTTCTTCCTCCGAGCCGGTTATGGCGCGTTTCACAGCACTGCCCACTGAAACCGTTCTCGCTATCATACAGGAGCTGGATCATGCGACACTGGCCGCCTTTAGGCTCACGAGTAAGACGAATGCATACTTAGGAGCCGAGTATCTTTTGCCGGTGGTCAACGTCGTCTTCAGGGAGCCAAGCTTCCGGAAGCTCGTGGCAATAGCACGGCATCCTCAGCTTTCCAGGCATGTTCGAATGCTTCGATTAGAACGCCATCTATGCGACAAAGTTGATAACCCGGAGGAGTTCATGGCTGGGCTTGCTGATGGATTCAGAATGGCCAGAGCTATTGAGCCAAATGAAACAATCCCCCTACGAGGCCAGCAGAATTCTGATGATGGGACATTGACAGCCAATGGTACTTCAGCAGGAACCCTACCAAGTCAAGCCTTTGTGCCCCGGTTCAAACCTATGAGAACCAGGCACGGCATCATAAGCGCGGAGGCAATAGGAAGGTATTGGGATACGTATCAGCGCTTGTATCTTGAACAAGAGGCAAGTCAGAATCCTGTTCAACATGTGCTAAGCCCTGACCACCAACAATAGTATATCTGGTCGAAACAAATCGATACTATCGCCATCGCACATGCAATGAGGGATCTTCCCAAGATTGAGGCGATTGATCTTCGCATCGATTTGCACCCGGTAACCGATTACTTTCGTCGAAATACATGCTCGCTGACAAGGCATCCGATTACCATAGAAGCAGCAGAGGCTCGTTTACGGTTCATGCATACTCATTGTTTTGTCTTGTTGCGCTCATTGACGTTGAGGGACTCTATGTCCCTGAAAAGACCACCGCTCAAATACCTGTCTCTAGGCCCAGTGCCATTCACTGCATGGAAAATGATTATCGATCACCTAACAATTCTCCGCGGGCTGGAAGACTTTTCTGTCCGTTTCAGATTCTACGATTGTATGAGTCCTGTTGGAAGGGTGAGAAAGGAGCCATGTGAGGCCTCTTCTGATTTGTCTACGTCTGCTCGCAATTTACGAGCCCTAAGTTTATCGTTTGAAAGGCTTGGAGAACGTGGATGCCAGTATGTTCTGTGGCTTTATCCAGACCTCTTGCGTGGGTTCTATCCTTGCTTGTTGCATCTGTCACTCACTCATGTCGGCGTACCTCAAGACTTCTTCATCGCGTTTCTCCGCCGCCATAGAAGTCTTCGAACATTGAGCATCAGATGGGCCTTCATACAGGGCTGCTCTGGACTAGAAAGGCTCTTGGATGATATCAAGTTTGCAGGCCCTAACTGGGGAACCGTCGGCTTCTACGAGGAACTTCGCACTAAACATCAATCTGTTAAGATGGGATCCTTGGGGCCACGCATGAAGGGTGAGACAGCTCGAGTACGAATCAACAGGTACATTACTGGAAAAACGACAGAAAATCCATTTCTGACTGCTAAGTGGGAGCGAAATTGGGCGTGGTGGAGTGAATGAGCTGACGGTGCTGTGATGGGGCCCTGCCCCCATTTATATGACAACTCAGATTCGGAACGTTAAATGGAGGAAGTATTAGGTTACTTGGAACAATCGAGACGAGGGGAGCTTGTGGCGGGAGTATTGAGGTATTATTCAGGCAGTTCAGCAAAGTGTAAGATTTCTTGAACACCCTCATATTGATAGCATGCGAGAAAGATTTATTATGTGGCAGTATAATTTGTTTGCATCCCTTGATCAAAACAAAATAAGGTATCATAATATTCTATCTCCCGGAAGGTATTCGTAACACCCCTGGATTACTAAAAACTATTTTGTAAAAGCAAACTCGTGTAATCATGTCAGACGTCTCATGAGCATTGGTAGAATCTTCTCCGACAACTTCTTGTACATATCCAGCATACCAATCATTCCCGGGAATCTCTCCGCACACCATGTCAGCAATATCAAGCACGAGCCAGAGATTCCGTAGATGTCTGTGAAGTCGATACCAGGCTTGGTTGGATCCGACATGGATGGCATTACCGGGATCCTTCCGTCCAGGGCTAGCAGGCAATGTGCCATGATGGTCATACCGGATAGCTGGATGTAGTGCGCTGAGATGTAGGTCATGGGGTACATGCCGTAATTAGAGGTCTGTGGCGCACGTAATAGCTTCTCGTACCATTTGATCATTTCGCAAGCAGCGTGATAGTTGTCTGATGGTACCGCTTCTCCTTCGTTGACCCAATTGGGATCCTGCGTCTGGGACAGCGCGCGAAGCATGAGGGGTTGGAAGAGGAAGATGATCGATGCAGTATAGCCTGTCTCACAGGTCACCGAAGCGGGCCCTACTGCTTCGCCTGCAAACCCGAGTTCCTGTTTCCATGCCATGATCATTGCAAGCTTGTCCCGATACCATTTCAAGGGGAAGCTCGGAGGTCGCGCGGGGAGGTACAGATCGTGGTAGATTTCGGACCGAAGGTATACTAGTCGGTAATGGTGAGAAATACTGACCGATTCGAGAGGGTTGGCTGTAGCGGGGTAGTCTGCTGTGATGTTGTTTTCCATCAGATCTGACGGCCGCCCAAAAAGTTGGCCTGCTATTCGTTCCATAGCATAGAGGCCCCAGAAAATGCTCCTCCTTCGTAGTTTCTGTTCGTTGTCTTCATTCTCCGCGCCGTGCTCTGTATGGTAACCGAGTTCGACACTCAATCGACATGCGTAATCAAGTAACCTCCACAAGTCTCCTTTCTGCGGATAGAATTGGCCGAAAACAATGAGCAGCAGGAGGGCCACAAGTGATTCGGCTGATACTTCAGATGTGACTTCTTCTAAGCATTTGAGTGCTTCGTTATGGAACAACATGGATTCGCCAGAGTACCATGATTGGTACCTTGATTGGTTAGCGCAAGCGATGGCACAGATCATGCTGATGCGAAAGAATTTCTGTGCATCTCCACCAGTCAAGGTTGTATAATCGATCCCTCGATCACGGATGTCCATATAAGAGTCCAGGTGATCCATTACCGAATCTTCGTCAACGAAATGATACATTATGTTTGTGCTGTTCATGTATATTTTGATGAGTTTCTCAATCGCATCTCTGTCGCGAATGCCGCTCCCCAACTGCTCGCCTTTGGAATAGTCAGGCCAGAATTGTGTATCCAACGCGTCTAGCGCCGTGACACCTCCGATATTCTTCTCCGAATGTGCCAGGACCTCGACACTGAGTACGAAGACGCTACTTGCGCCATAGAACTGCCAGGTTGCCCCTCCTTGTTGACTGGGAACAAGAAAGTGCTTATCGAAAGATTGGTTTGGGGTGATAGCGGTAGGGGCTGTAGATGTCGGTGGCCCTCCAGGGGACAGTAGCCAGTGTGTCGCATGCTGTGGGCCATCTGGTGTCTCTTGACCATTCCTTGGAGGCGATGGCTGACTGAGAGGCGGAGGAGGCGCGGCTGGTGGTGCAACTGATGACTGGACAGCTTTAAGGCGATCCAGCCTTGTCATCAAAGATTGCACATATGCACGAGGTAGTGATAATTGCAGCGCATGGTCGAAGAAAGAACATTCTGCTTTGGCCTTTTCACATAGTCGGCATGATGGGAGAGAAGTGTCACACTTGCGACGAAGGCGACGACACCGTTGACATGTAGGTAGAAGGGACGTCAGAGCTGTCACGTCGGCCATTGTCGAAACACGAGGAGGGCTAGAGATGGATTGTCGCACTGTTCCCAACCCCTACATGCATGTACAAAATGCGCCGGTGTTGCGCTCGACCGACCAAGACTGATGACAATTCCTGACTTCCTGATTTGGGGTTATGATGTCCGTTGCATGTGAAGGTTGCATTTGCACTTGCATTTGCATTTGGTGGGTGGGAAAGCCTTCCTTCTCTTATCTTCCCCTCCGACGATCTCCGAAAAGTGCTCCTGCCCGTGCATCTTCAAACCCCCTCCCCAGCCGTAGTATCATCCAACATTCATCCAAGATCACAAACCTCACTGCCTTGGCTACTTCATGCTCGAGGGTGCACGCATTGAATATATACGTCTTGTACTACTCCAGATCACAGGTGGTGATACTATATCCATTTGATAGCGGACTTGGCCGTCGCATTGATTGACTGACGAAACCGCGTGCTCATCTCCATTTCGCTACAATCGTCCATCCCCGCGTGAGTCGCATAACTGCGCGCACCAGTAGTAGGGGTATGCTACGGAATTTGGCGACAAACGAAAGCCATGTCTGAGTGTCAACGGAGCGTCTTGTCATGTGCGCGGTGTCGCGTACGCAAGATCAAGGTATGCGACCGTCGTTTCATCGGGACCGTTTGCTGATCATGACCAGTGCGACAGAGCGCTGCCGGCGTGCACACAGTGTAAACAAGCCAAAACCGAATGCACCGGATTCAATTCTAAGAATGGCACCAAGGATATACCTCGAAGTGTGGTACAACATCTCGAGTCTGAGATCGCGCGACTTGAGAATGAATTGGCGCAGAATGGCCACCTCGATGACCTGAATGCATCCGATATACTGGCAGGGATGCCACTACAGGACGAGAAGCCAATCATGGATTTCAATGAAGCCCCAAAATTATCGTCAGAACCATCTCCAGTATTGGTTGCACGAGACGAAGTCCGAGAGAGAATAATGTCCAGCATGGAGATACAGTTGTCAATATCTGCAACCCTACCCACAGGACCTGGAATGACAGAACATATCTCTCAGATTCGCATGGGATTGACCCCATCAGCGGCGGTGACAGCAGATACCAGAAAGCAACCCCAGAGGCGCTCATCGATCAAGCGGTTTGATACCGAGTGTGACGCCACGATCTTGAGAACAATGCCCTCGCATATTATACAAAGCTTGGTACGCAAGTGGATGCAGCGAATGCTCCCTGTCTATCCCGTTTTGCACGAACCGACTGTCTGGCAGCAACTAGACAATGTATTGCACGTCCTTGCATCTGTACCAGCTGACCAGAGAGCGGTTGTGGAGCCGAGCTATGACTTTTTGACCATATACTTCATCATGGCCATCTCGTCGACACTGGGAGCAGCTAAGTCCGGCTACGAGGCTAGATGCCTTCAATTATCTGCACAGTTATTCGAGGAAGGTGTTCAACATTGGTCAAACTACGCGAAGATGCCAACGTATCTTTCGGGACTACAGGCGACCTTGCTTGCTCTACAATATGCTACGATCAACCCACGAGCTGCAAATGTGTGGATCCTCAGTGGCGCTGCGATGAGAATGTGCCTTGAACTGGGCCTTCATCGTGAACCATGTGATAATTCCATGGATCTTTTAACCCTCGATCTGCGACGTCGAATCTTTTGGTCCGCTTATTGTCTTGACCGTTCGATATGCTCTACATTGCAACGACCTTTATCAATTCCGGAGCGAGCAATAGACTCACATTTTCCTTCATTACTCGACGATGAACATATTCTACCGAACGGCATAGACCACGGGGGGAAGGTCACAAAACTCCATCTTCTGAGGTGGATTCAATTCCGACAAATGCAAGCGTCGATGATTGAGGTACATTTTCAGAATAAACCTCTTGAGCCAGGTCAGTCATGGGAGGACTGGCTTGAAATGATGGAGAACAGATTGAAGAAATGGTATAGGGAATATGCAGATGGTCATGAGCTGACAGACTTTACCTTGGATCATGGGCTTGTCAACTTACATCGTCCCTCGCCACGGATGCCGATGCCGTCAGCTAGAAGCTTGACGATTGCATTCGAAGCCGCTGCTGGATCTGCCAAAGCATTACGGGATCATATTTCCACTGGCTTCTACCGACGTCCATGGCATCTGGCGCATTTCACACTGGAGTCGGCAATGATCGTACTCTTCTGTTTACGACATGCCTCGGACGCCATATCAGCTAGGCTGACGCCAAATGAAATATTCGAAATGACCAAGGTCTTCACCTCGAATTTTCTCTCCATTGCCGCGCAGGGTTGGACTGAGGTCTCGAATTATGCTGGCATTTTCGAGAGGCTGTTGGGCCCTTTGCTTGAGGCAATATTCTCTGGCCGACCCGTCACGTCCAGCTTTGGCCCAGCACAAGATGCGGAACTGACAAGATTGCTTTATCCTGGCCCAGCGCATGTGGATCAGCTTAGATTTGGCAGCACCGAAGTTCTCGATGCGGCGCAGAATTTACCACCATTCGATCACACTGTCTTCAGTTGGGAAGATATACCACATAGCGACGCAATCGGTTCTGCCGAGTATCCTGGGGGGTGGGATTTGCTCGATCATTCCTACAACATTGACGACCACCTCGGTGGCCTCGGCATGGAGGCTTTATGATTCGAATACATGAGCGTTTCAACTTTTATGATTTCCTGTATTGCTTCCCCTGAAGCGGTCGCAGCCGTTTCGTGTTTTCGAAGTTTGACCGGATGAACCTGAGTTCAATCAAGTGATGACTAAAATTCGATGTATGACTGGCTTACCTGAAAAGCCACCAGCGACACCAGTGACGGAATAATCCCGATGTCTGTTGTTACCCAACAGAGTTACAATAATATTATAGGCATTGAACTTAATGATAACTTAGCGCCAACTTCGGTCATGTACCTTAAAACGTAGGTACCTTACCTTCGCTACTCCATGGATTTTCTGCACATGAGCTGATGAAGACCATCCCACAGACAATTCCTGTATAAGTAACAAGATGGAGGTAGCCAGTCCGATCACTCTCACTCCTCGTGAGGCTCTCTCCGGTATATTGGGTTCTGTTTCTCTTGCATGCTGGATCTTTCTTCTCCTACCTCAATTGATCGAGAACTATCGCAATGGCTCTGCTGAAGCGATCAGCTTGACATTCATCTTCATCTGGTTCGTTGGCGATGTCGCCAACCTAGTCGGAGCGGCATGGGCAAATCTGGTCCCTACCGTCATCGCTACTGCAATCTATTTCTGCTTCGCTGATGGAATCCTTATCGGCCAATGCCTATACTATCGTTTAGTAAATCGCAAGAGGGAAGTCAAAAGACAGAGCGTCGCGGAAGAGAGCGAACACAGACCCCTTCTCAACAGAGAACGAACCAATAGTCTGACGATACCTGGATCCAGGAGGAGGTCATCTGCTGCGTCAAAAAAGAGAAGGGACTCACATCAACCGCCAGCTCTGGCAAATATCTTAGAGGAAGGCGAGGGTAGATTATGGTTGAGGAATACCCTTAGCATCATTGGGATCATTGCTGTCGGTACAGCTGGCTGGGCCATTGCTTGGGGTTCCGGTGCTTGGAGACCAACCCCTGTTGACAGTACTGGTGGGACAGAAATGGCCGTTGGTGCGCAAGTGCTTGGATATTTCAGTGCCGTATGCTATCTGGGCGCGAGGATACCACAGATTGTTAAGAATTGGAAAGATCAAAGTTGTGAAGGTACGCCATGGGAGCTCTGTGGCTTCATGCCACCGCTGACTTGCGACAGGTTTATCACTTTTGTTTTTCATTCTCTCCCTCATGGGTAATCTTACCTATGGTGCTGGAATCTTGTTTCATTCAACCGAGAAAGCATACTTTCTGACCAATCTGCCCTGGCTTATAGGAAGCTTGGGGACTATGGTGGAAGATGTTTTCATATTTGTACAGTTCCACATCTACGAGAAAGAGAGCGATTCATCTGCAATTGTCTGAGCGGGACCCCTGCAGCAGTATTAGAGGGTAGACTATATGTAGACAATCGACATATTACATTGCATATAGCGCGTGGAAACCTAGTGTGTTCAACCGCTCGATACCTCTCAATGACTCATGTACGGCGTATCCAGAAGTGCAAGATCACGTAATTCGCAGTAGTAGTTCTGAAACACTGCTACAGAAATGCAGCGTTTTGGGGACTGCATCAACCTCGCTCATCAAATGAGAGCGATGACCAGGCTAAACTCGCAGAGTGTGCCACAGCGGCTCGCAAAATGACAAATCGACAAAGTGCAACGATAGAGGCGTGGAAGTCACAGGATACAAGGGGGATAGGGTAAGGTCGATCGACAGGAGACGAGCCGAGAGTAAGTGGATTTGCATCGATATCGTATTCGCTGACTAGCTCATGCCATCGCAAGAATTTCCCATAAGCCTCCATCCCGCCAGCTCAATCTTCCACGCCCGAGTTCGTTATATGAAGATGCGCCATAGCTGCTGTGCATGAAGAGGTCTTTTCGCGTGGTATCGGTACAGAAAGGAAAGGACGGAAAGCAAGCAATCTAGTCGAAAAGACCGAAGCCCATATCCTCGTCTGATTCTTCCTTCTCTGTGAGGTCGGTTAGTAGTGTCCTGAAAACTCTTGTTGCCAGACGTACCCTCTTCCTTCTCCTCCTCCTTGGCTGGCTCGTCAGCGGCAGCGGCAGCGCCACCAGCAGCAGCTGGAGCAGCAGCAGCGGCACCACCACCTGCACCGACGTTCACAAGCATGTCCTTCACATCCTTGCCTTCAAGAGCCTGCGCATGCGTTAGTTGACTGTGCGCCATCTTTCAGATATCGAGCTCTCGAACCTTTGCGAACAATGATGCCCAGATTGGCTCGACGTCGGCGACACCAGCAGCCTTGATCAAGGTGTTTAATTTGTCGGCCTGTAGTGCGGTTAGTCAACTTTTGAATCGAGTCGCATTTGGTTGGAGTTTAGTCGTACAGTGATTTCGACACCGTCATCAGCGAGGATGAGGGCTGCGTATGAAGTAGCAAGCTCGGCGGTAGACATTTTGACGGTTGTCGAGGATTGACTGGTTGATGATCGTGAGAGAGAAATGAGGTTGAGGTTGGTCGCTTTAGAATGGGCTGAGGATATCCCAACTTTTGTGCGCAGGACTAGTTCGATTGAGGTCTTGGCATGGAAATGTTTGATTGTGGGTTGTGCGCAAGTCAGGTCGGTGAGTCGGTGATGTTCGTGGGGCTGTGATTTTCCTTCCCCACCCAATGACCTCGTTAAACCATCCTCTATCGTACGGTACATCCCCTGCCCCGCATGGCCGCTGGGACAAATGCATCATTTCTCAACAGCACCTCGAACTCTCTAGCCGAACTGACAGAAACAATAAGATCCTGACCAGCCATAGCGTTTCTACTCACCTCCATGAATCTATCATTCTGATATTCTTAATTCTACCTTCCTTGGCTTCACTGTGTTATCATGTCAGATTCACCTTTTGTCCAAGCTCCGACCGACCCGAGAGAGAAGCCCATCCTCGACAGCCTCGTGATAATCCGTGATAAGCTGCTGCTTCTCAAACAAGACCGCTCTAGCTATGTCAAATCGCAAGATGTGATGCCGCTATATGATGAGGTGATAGAGCAGATACATAAGCTGAATGATGTACGGGTGGAAAAGGCATTGGAGCAGAACAGAGGTCAGTTTCCCACATGGCTCTCCGGAGATACCGAATACTGATTTTGGACAGTGGACACATTACTCGATGACTGCTTCCAGTTGATATCTCTCTTTTTCATGACTATTGGGAAGAACAATGAAGCGCCAGCGGTGTATGTTTGATCTACATTCACACAAGGGTGCCGCTAATCATCTCTAGATATTCCATGACCGCAACGATAAGTGTGAGTCAGACAAGGTCTACCTACGTCTCTCGGGCTAACAGCAGTAGCGATTACTCGATCACCTGAAAGAAGCAGCATTCTACAGTCACAAGGACATCAAGGGCATCGACCATACATTGAACAAAATGCATGACACAATTGAACGAGGAAGAGAGACATACTCACCACACTTGCTCGTGTTGATGGAAAACCGAATCCAGGTGTGCAAAAAGATGGTACAGTCTTTGAGGGATTATTTGAATCCGATGTCGCCCGAGATCATGCCGATATGGGAAAGATTGGTCTCGATACTGCGAGCCGCCTCCGCAGCGAACACCAGAACAAAGGTATGACTCCCAATGAGAGCGAGAAAAGTGTAAAACTGAGAATAATAGTTCAATCCTTCTGAGATCGAGGGGTTCAAATTAGAGCTGCTTGAGATCCAATCTTCATTGGAGGAACAGACCAAGAATGGGGAAGCCCTTTCTGGACAAGATTTGACGGTCAGTCTACTTGAGCGATGTCTGAAATGGTGTGATATTATTCTTGAAAGGTAAATCGACCAAATTACTAAAGAGATTCTTGCTGAAACTTCATAGACAAGGACAAATCGAACCTGCATTCCATGAAACGTACGAGAAGTTACTTTCGATTCGCAATCATCTGGACAAATTGACTATGACGCAAGCATGGTCATTAAGAGAGACCGACCTGTTCATGTGGCAGAGGAAACTTGACAGGATCGACGACTCAAGAAAGGAAGGAAACTTCTGGTGCCAAAGCGGGACACCTGCGAGCCTGCATACTCAAAGGGTAAGCCAAATGTCGGTATTGCTTGGCCTGTTGCTGACGATCAGACCCTACTTTATCTTCTCCGCCGAAGCTATGCCTACATTTACTATCTCCTTATAAGCTCTGAACCCGTTTCTGAAGCTTTACTGCCAGTTTACAACCAACTCCAGACCCTGCGAAGATGTCTCATCGAAGTAAAGAAGTCCGGCGGCATCTCAAATCCCCGAGAGCTCTATCCTTATAGTATGAAGCTGAACTCGATTGATAACATGCGAGTCGATGGGAAGTTCATGATCGGAAAGGATATCCCCGAGGGTCAAGGAAGCGTCATTGGTTTGCTCTCGGAATGTTATGACCTTGCCTATGAATTACGGACAGCTGCAGAGGAAGCCCAGGCAGAAGCGACGGATCCTGAGTAATCACAAAAAGCGCCTGGATCTAAATTTCGTGGAGTTCGTTTTGCAAGGCGTTTGGAGATGAGGGGGCCAGGGATTCGCTGAAGCGATGTATGATTGACATGGCACAATTGTATCTTATTATTTGACATTATGTCCTATCAGATAGGTAAGGTATACAGCATACCAGAGTCCTGATGTAGCCTTGTTCTCATATCAAGCGCCAATAGGACTACGGTCATAGTTCGGTAATATTTGATCTTGTAATCATGCCTGCCAATTCTTGGAGATTGCATGCTACCAAAATGTCGCTTCGTTGTGTAACAAGACGACTAGGAATTATTCACACTCATAGACGATCTTGCTGTAGCATACCTGTACGTAGTAAACAATGGATGTAGATTTATATGCGACGTTGATGCCATGCCGGTTTCGGCCTTTCCCGTAAGTCCCCGTAAGGTGAAGGCCAATGGAGAAGCACGTATTTTTTTATTTCCAATAATTGATTGATATTTTTTTTTTGGCGGGCTTCTCGACGATCTCCGCTTCCCTAGTTTGTCAACCTCAATCATGGCGAGCGCGACGATGAGGGCGCAAAAGCTGTGGGCGGGAGGAATAGGCCAAACGGTAAGAATGTCTCTTTTGCCTGAAATGACAGTGCTAAATTTGTATAGGCGCGTTTCTTTGCGTCTGAAGCCAGGACCAGGCGTGACGTATCCTCTCGAATCCCACCATACCAAAAGATTCTACGCAAGTTCGAGGATGTGCGGGCTGTACTCGGCAAGCAACCTTTGACTCTGGCCGAGAAGATTCTTTATGCGCATCTCGACAACCCCGAAGAATCCCTCTTGACCAATACAGACAATGGCAGGAACATACGAGGTCAGGCAAACCTCAAACTCAAGCCTGATCGGGTGGCGATGCAGGATGCATCCGCGCAGATGGCACTTCTCCAGTTTATGTCGTGTGGCCTGCCGTCAACAGCAGTGCCAGCAAGCATACACTGCGACCACATGATTGTTGGGGAGAAAGGTGCAGACACGGATTTGCCTCAGTCCATCGAAGGCAACAAAGAGGTCTTTGACTTCCTCGAGTCGGCAGCTAAAAGATATGGGATTGAGTTCTGGCCCCCAGGTGCCGGCATTATTCACCAGACCGTTCTCGAAAATTACGCTGCACCGGGTCTAATGATGCTGGGGACCGATAGTCATACACCTAACGCCGGTGGTCTCGGTGCTATTGCTATCGGTGTTGGCGGCGCGGATGCTGTTGATGCTTTGGTTGACGCGCCCTGGGAGCTCAAGGCACCAAGGATACTCGGTGTCAGATTGGAAGGGGAATTGAGCGGGTGGGCGTCACCAAAAGATGTCATTCTCAACCTGGCTGGGCAACTGACCGTCCGAGGAGGAACGGGCTATATCATTGAGTACCACGGCCCCGGCGTCGAGACTTTGAGCTCCACTGGCATGGCCACGATTACCAATATGGGAGCTGAGGTTGGCGCGACGACTTCAATCTTCCCTTTCATGCAGAATCACGTCCCATACCTACAGGCTACAGGGAGAGGCCAGATCGTTGATGCCATTCAGGGGATCGCCTACGGCCCGGGACCTTTCAATTTCCTCAAAGCTGATTCTGGTGCGGAGTACGATCAGGTCATTACGATCAATCTGTCTACCCTTGAACCTCATATCAACGGGCCGTTCACCCCGGATCTGTCTACCCCACTTTCAAAATTCGCCGAGACGGTGAAGATCAACAAGTGGCCCGAAACTTTTGGAGCAGGACTGATTGGATCCTGCACGAATAGCTCTTATGAAGACATGACTAGAGCGGAAGACCTTGTCAAGCAGGCGGAAGCTGCTGGTCTGAAACCTATGGCAGACTTTTTCATTACCCCTGGAAGTGAGCAGATCCGAGCGACCCTTGAGGACAGTCAAACGTTGGAAACCTTCTCAGCCGCTGGCGGTACTGTCCTTGCCAATGCATGCGGTCCATGTATAGGTATTTCTTCCCGAATCTCCTTCCTGATCCCATCCCCTCGATGACTGTGGACTCGCGTTTGGCAAGAAGAGTGCCTTGATCCAGCATCTCGAGTCAGACTTTTATATTGCAAAGGCCAAAGCTCTGAATTTTACTAACTCAAGTTTAGGCCAATGGAAGAGAACGGACGATGTAAAGAAAGGGGAGGTGAACGCCATCCTGACCTCGTACAACCGTAACTTCCGCGGCAGAAATGATGGCAATCCGGGGACTATGAATTTCTTGGCTTCTCCTGAGCTTGTGACCGCAATGGCATACTCTGGCTCTACCTCTTTCAATCCCATGACAGATACTATACCTACCAGCGGTGAACCCTTCAAGTTTTCGCCACCCAAAGCAAAGCAACTTCCATCATCTGGGTTTTCTTTTGGTAATCCTGATTTCCAACCGTCGCCTGCGATACCCGATCTATCGGCCGATGTCATCATTGATCCAAAATCTACTCGCCTGGCTGTTCTCGAACCTTTTGAACCTTTCCCTCAGG
This sequence comes from Pseudophaeomoniella oleicola, assembly GCA_003868215.1. Lineage (NCBI taxonomy): Eukaryota > Fungi > Ascomycota > Eurotiomycetes > Phaeomoniellales > Phaeomoniellaceae > Pseudophaeomoniella > Pseudophaeomoniella oleicola. The sequence continues at coordinate 97,043 of QWDQ01000073.1, forward strand.
GGGAATTGACCGGCCTTAAAGTTCTCTACAAGGTCAAAGGTCAGTGCACCACCGACACTATCAGTGCAGCGGGTCCTTGGTTGAAATACAAAGGTCATCTGCCTAATATCGCGGAGAACACCTTGATTGGTGCCGTCAATGCTGCAACGGGAGAGACGAACGTGGCATACGATGAAGATGGTAGCAAATCATCAATTCCTGAGCTTGCAAAGAAGTGGAAGGCGCAGGGCCAGTCGTGGCTCGTCGTGGCCGAAGACAATTATGGAGAGGGATCGGCGAGAGAACATGCCGCACTACAACCAAGGTACCTAGGTGGACGGATCATCGTCGCCAAGAGCTTTGCACGAATTCATGAGACGAACTTGAAGAAACAGGGTGTTGTGCCTCTGACGTTCGCCGATAAGGCAGACTATGACAGACTTGATGCTTGCGACGAAGTATCAACCATTGGGCTATTCGACGTGCTAAAGAATGGACACGGTGAAGTGCAATTGAAGATCAAGAAGAGTGGCGATGAATTTACGATACCAGTAAAGCACACTCTGAGTAAGGATCAGTGTGGCTTCATCCTGGCTGGCTCGGCACTCAATCTCTTGGCAAAAAAGAGTCATTAGAATGCGTAAACTTGGAGCTCTTCCATATTGCCAAGGAGTCGGGTCTAACAGCGATCGAAGAGGGGTTCTGGCATTGAAAAGCATTGATTTTTACGCTGTGTCCAAAGCCGGGGAATATGGCGGGTTAGCACTTCGGGTATCAACCAGGGCATACAGCCTTGACAGTGGCACGTCATTCAAGGCTATCATGTCCCCTATTCAACAGCTCCGTTGATTGTCAAACGGTGCGTTGGCGGCTAGGAGCCCTTATACCGATACATTATAGTTCGAGGTTCAGTGTCGCTTTCTGACAGTCTCGGAGATCTTTATGCGATATAAAGATTTGGCGACTATTCGGATTTCATCAAGGACTTGTATTTATGATACCATGGCAATGCTACCTCACTTCACTTTCAGATCTTCCCTAAGTATTGTTATCGCTCGATCCACGTCGGTATTTCTTCTGCGACGCTCCGGTGTCCCTTATCTACGTGCTGACCCTATAACCCTTGTGTCGATCCGGTTGCAATGAAATTCAGCCATGCAGCGAGTCGATAACCTGCTCTCGCAAGTTGGATTCTCACAACATGATTGTGATCGGTATAGTATGTACGAGAGAGATCACCGCTCTCTACAGCACTAATACCGGAGGGCATAACGTCGGAGCAGACATATGCGTTCGCTTGGCTTGCCCAGGAGAGCACAGTTGCTTGATTGAGAGCTAGTCCCGAAGTCCAAGAAGTTGCAGTCCATGTGCTGCCTGAGCGAATGGTCTGGGTCAAACTTGTAGCATAGCTCCTCGCGGTGCTGATAGTCGAGCCACCAGCGAGCTGTTCGAGAATGGCTGTGTCCCAAATACTGTGAAGATTGGTATCATCACCATCGTAAGTGACGTCGATCGAGTTGCCACCTCTGTCGAGGGCCTCGTCGTGCAGCGGCTGGTGAATGTCTCCAACAAACTGGCCCAGTCAGACTAGAGCTCTCTGCGGATGACACTGACTTACGTGGATAACGAATCTCATTGCATTCAACATCTCGGCCGATGATGTGCCGCTGGCTCGGAGCTGGGAGGTCTGACGTTGTCAGTTTAGTAGTTTGTCAGGGAGTTTTGTCTTACATAGTTAGTGATCGCAGAGACAACGCAGGCTCCACCATCGCAATCACGGGCATAATTGACGGAACAGGATGAAGGCGGGCTGCATGAAGTTAGCTATACATCCATTCTCTGTGGCTGGTGGACACAACATACTTGTCATTTGCGTCAATGAAATGCAAGGGAGCAGACCAAGACCCGGCAGTTGTGTAACGATAGGTATCAGCCCAAGTTGCTACGCTTGCCATGTACGAGGCTGTCGTGGATCCGAGGATGTTCTGAATATACGACTCGGTTGCGGAGGAGACGAAGTCTTGTGCTACGTATGCAACAACCTCATGACCGAGAGCTCCCCATGCGGAGACCAGAGGGAAGAACGTCGCACCCGCAGCGAGATACAAGAGTTTAGCCATCTGGATTCAACTTCTAAGTGTACTGAGGGAGGGCCGAGGATGAAGAATTGGCTGGAAGAACAGACATGCTTCTCCGCGACCATTTATACTTGATAAATGGTTATCTTATCTCAATTGCATGTGCTAGAAGCAATACTATCGATTCGTTAAACAGTAAAGTCATAGTTGAAGCCTTAGCCTTGTTGACATAGAAGTGACCGTTCTGATTCGCTTACCCTTTTGGATGTTATTCCGGAGGATTAAGAAGTACCGGCGCCAAAGGTTCTGATTGGATTGGCTGGTAGTGATGAGCCTTCCAATCACCTGCAGCAATGGTACTAAAGGTACGGATTAGTCAAAGTCAATAAAGCTGATTTACTATAGCGATCGACAAATTCTGGCCTTCCTTGGCCGTGATCCTTGTAGTGCTACGATCCTTTGATATTGACAACTAAACATTCTATCTGGAAGGTCGCCAACAAGCTTTTCTGAGCTTCGGCGAAGTCAGGCTTGGCAGAAGACAACTGTAGGCGGTGAGGATGGCGTTGATTGGAGCATGTCAACTTCCGGGAGAGACTGATTCTTTTCACTCTGATTCCATAATAACTTCCTATCCCAGATTCTCCTCTCTTTGTCAAGGACTATGAATTGGACGTTATGCTGTCCGGTTGCGACATGTGCTCTTGAGTCCTGATCTATCCTTGCTGGGTACAGTATCTCTATACCATTGACACAGGTGGACATGACTTCACTGGAGACCCTGTCTTTGTTGGAAGAATAGATGGCCTTGCATTGTTACGAACGAATGCGGTATCGCGATGTTGGTCCATGCTGCATTCTTCAGACAAAGCCCGCGCTTCATATAAGCATGCGACCACGGACCTGTTGTTTAGGATACAGCCAGCCAAAATGATATTCCTAATTGCCTTCATTCCCCTTGTCACAGCGCACTTTCTACTGACCTACCCTCCAGCCATCGGCTTCGATGATAGCAAGGAGGCCGAACAGCCATGTGGTGGGTTTCCTATTGTCATCAACAACCTGACCGCCCCAACCATAAACTTGACTGTTGATGCTTTTGCAATTGAACTATTCTCAACTCATCCGGTGTCTTCTTGGTCTTTCAGAGCTACTCTGGATCAGGAAGAACCGTATCACTGGACAGATATTCTGCCAGTCATCACTCAGACCGGAATTGGGGACTTCTGTCTCCCTGCACTAAGCCTCCCGCCTTCTTTTGCAGGACACCCGGGTGTGATTCAGGTAATCCAATCTGGAGATGAACTACTATATCAGGTGAGTGGATCTGAAACCGCTCCGGGGTATTGCTAACATACATTAGTGTGCTGTTGTATATTTTGTCGAAGGAAGAAACTCTACTGCAACACCCTGCTTCAATGCTCCTGGAATTCTTGCCAATGTCTCGAATCAAACTACACTTGCCACCCCGAGCACAGCGACAGGAGCAATGGGAACTACCGGCTTACCGATGGGGGGTTCTATGACTGGTATGTCAATGGCAACTACAACCATGGAATCGCAAGCCAGGCGGAACTTGCCCTTCTGGATATTCTAGTCTCGTTGAAAGGCTTGTCCTTAGCTTCATGGCTTATGTAGAACATGGTTGCTACCGTGCCCCATGGGGGATACACTGTCATGAGACGATAGCCGCGATAGGCCATGTAAGAGGGAAGTTCGATCAGCGGGGACCCGAGTCTATCAAACTGGCCGAACCACTATAGTACATTCAACATACTGCATTCGCGAAGCCCCTTGCATGAGCGACAACAGTGAAAGGCACCAAGTCATGTTCTTGCTCGGAATGCGACATAATAAGGCCAATTATTGTCTTACTGTTCGAACTCATGGCTGTTTTAGAGTTCTTTGCAGGCGGCTGTAGGAAGATCCCAAGTTATAAATAAAAGATCTATGTATTACTGTTATAAGAGAGTGCATGAGTTCTCTATACGCTTTAAGTTCCAGATGTTTGAGATAGCCCGTCTTACATCGTCCTCAAATCTTCAATGTCCAGGTCAAATCTATCCGGCACGACCATTCCTGCATCTAAGTGATGTTGAATGAATCTTACTGAGACCCCATCCCTATATAGCCACGGATCCATTGTGTCTTTCTGCCAGCTTTCTAGCTTCCCTCTGAACCGAAGCAACAACTCTCGAAACTTCTCATCGCCGGCCAAGTTCTTCACTTCGTTTGGATCTTCTTCGAGATCATAAAGTTCTTCTGGAGGCCTGAATATGTAGTCCTTGAGCTTACGCGGCCCTACCATGATGTTCTGACTTCCTTTCTCTTGAGAATTACGGATCCCTTCCCAGGATATCGAACCATATAGATCAGCAGAGAAGGGAAAGTCAAGGCGCCAAGCCACATTACGGTGATACTTGTACTTGCGGGTGCGAAAGAAGCGTGTTGGCCAATAATTGGTGACTTCATGGAAGGTGTGTGAACCGAAGACGTGATGAGGCCAGTCCGGCTCAGGTACAAGTTCAGCGTGGTCGAGGATGGGCAGGATTGAATGACCAGTAAGGCCTGGAGGCCGGACTTGACTTAGGCCGGCCCAGTCAAGGAAGGTTGGAAGGATATCCACGTAAGAGACCATGTTAGGATTGACTATGCCTGCGTTGGTAATGTTGGGCTGGCGGACAATGAATGGCAAGCATACACCCGCATCATAAAGTGTTGTCTTGGAGTTGAGAAACGGGGGACCATTGTCGCTGAGAAACACCACCAGCGTGTCATCATCAAGGCCAGAAGCTTTGAGGTTATCTAATATCATACCAACGCCTTGGTCCAGCCGACTGATCGATTGAAAGTATTCTGCGAACTCAAATCGTGATTCGTCAATATCATTGATATATGGGGGTACTGTTATATCTGCTGGTTGATACTGAACCTTTTTGACAGTGGCGTCAAACTTGTCATCATTGCCGAACCCTGATCGAGTCATATCCCTATGAGGGTCGATGAACCCGACTGTTAGGAAGAATGGACGAGATTGTTCTTTGGCTGCCTCAAAGAACGAGCCTGCTTGCCTGGCCACCCAAGAGACGTCCCGAGTAGTGCTCTCCTGCCGTACTTCCCAAGGATACGACGAATCCGGACCCACGTGTACCTTTCCTATCAGGCCCGTCAAATACCCCTGATCACGGAATAAGCTGGGTGATGTTTTGACATGATCAAAGATCACAAAGTGATGAGCCTTGCCAGCTAACCCGTACTGGCCGCTTTGATGTGTATGGAGTCCCGTATAGATCACTGAGCGACTGTTGCTGCAAGACGCTGTGCTTGTGAAGGCATGAGAAAATAGAACACCTTCGGATGCAAGTGTATCGATGTTGGGGGTGAAAATATTAGTCTCGCCATAACAACCGAGGTTCTTTCCGAGGTCATCAGCGATCAGGAGCACGATATTCTTTCCCTTTGCTTGATTTGTACCAGCCATGTTGCCTTTTCTTACTACAGTAGTGGCGTTCAGTGATCGCTTCACGATCAAGGCGGGATCATAGGTATGTGTACACTGATTGTCAGTTAGAAAGGTGTTGCACTTGGAATGTCGAATGCAGGTGGGGAAATGGCGTGATTGCCATATACTATGAGACCTTGCTTGCCCTGCATACAATGTTCCATCCATTGGTCACTTAATGGTATCAGAACATCAAGAACCGACTATGGCGAGTCAAAGAACAATGGTTATTAGCCGCATTTCTCGGCTATATAGCTCCGAGCAGAGACTTTGTGGTATCATGTTGATACTGGCGAATAGCGGAAACATCCATTGGTTTTAGATCATTTCAGCACACAGCCACTTCTACCTTGTAGCTCAATAGTCGCCATACCCATTCATTTTCAATTTAATGTGGTCTTACGAATCTATCTCGAAGTTGTAGTAAGTTACTACATGATAGACAACATCTCGGTCGCAATTCCAAAGCCATGGTCCTTCCGCTGTCTTATAGGGGGGAAGCTTGGATTTGAACTCCTACAGCCAATGCCAGTATGCCGTATGTTATTCTCAAAAAGAACCCCAATAGTGCTTGTCATAGTCCCCTTCTGGTTTCCAGAGTGGATCCGGTGTGTACACGGGAATCGGAATGTTGGCTGTAGACGTTATCAGCATGACACGGAAGCTTGGTAAGTGATGATGCATGAAACAAATGCTTGAGAGTCTTGTGGAAAGAATAAACCAGAGACACTTACTTCCGTATCCAGTCGAGGCTGCTGCCCATGATGGAAAGCTGGGAGGAACCCAACCTCTAGGGCTTGCACTGATTCTGTAGCTGCTTGTGAAAGTGGGAAGCGAATTTGTTGAAACAGCAGGAATGATGCCGAGCCCATCATTTGGACCATAGATATCATCGCCAGTTCCATAGATATTGCTGATTTGATTGATAACAGTGGTACCACTCTCAGTCCACAGACTGAAATCCGTAACCGTCACATTTTGAGCAATGAAAAGGTCGTTCCCTATCAGATATAAAGGTGGACGCTGATTGCCATTGGCTACGCTCCCACTGAAATTCCTGAACACCAGATTACTCAGTGTAACTGCCCCAGTGTCTGGAGTGAAGGTATTTTGCCAGTATTGGTTCACGTCAAGGCCATAAAGGGAAGCCTTGCTGCGAATGTTCTCAAAGGTAACATTGGTTACGTATCCAGAGCCTCCGGGGTATGTTTTGATGAACGCAACATTATTGCCTTGGATGATTGAGATGTTGCGAGCATGCTAGAGATATCAGCTTAGTGAAACCTAAGCCTATATTCATTACACTTACAATGTTGGCTATGGCGGCAGAAACATTGAGACTACCAATCGAGATACCAGAGCCAGCTTGGTTGCAGACCAAGTTCTCAATGAGAGCATGGTTTGATGGATTTTTAATGTTTACGCACTCATCACGATTTGTGACCTGCACTTAGTTTAGTATGGCGAGCAGCATGATAAGGGATGAGAAGCTGTACCTCATTGTCATGGATATAGTAATTTGTCCCAATTGCATCAATCCCATCATAACTGCCAAGGTTCCCTCCTCGTATAGTCAGATGATAGACTTCCACATTTTCTCCGAAGTCAAATACGAAATGGAACTTGGGGCTATCGATGAGCAGAAGATCATGGATGCTTGCATTTTGAGGTGAGATCAACCTGACCAACCGTGGACGTTGTGTACTGCAACTATCAGCTGTGGTGTCAAACCAGGATTGTCCTGGGAATAGTACTTATTGGCATTTCGGTAGAGGTATCCTTGCCCTTGTATGGCTCCACGTCCATTGCTGGAATAGAATTCGAAGTCGATTGCTGCGGGATACCATGAGTCTGACGCATACATGTAAAGGGAGCAAAAGGTCATATACCGTTCACAATAACAAGTACGTCCAGTAGAAACAGACCGTCACCTTCACCATTGATCGTTGAGTTCAAAGTCTCGACCCCGGCAGCGCCTTGAAGGATGAGCTCACGTGGCACAGACCAATTTCCATTATAAGAACTGAAAATGTTAGACTTGAAGCCAGTAGGGAGATCAGATGCTCACGCAGTGATTAAGCCATCAAGTTGGAAAGCCCAATTGGTGCCATTGCTCAACACAATGCTTTCCTCAAGCAGATATGTACCGTTGGGTATAAGAAGCCGACTTCCAGAGGTGGCCAAGACACATTCATTATATGTTGTATAAATAGCGGGAGCCACATTGGTACTGTTGTCTGCTCTGGCACCATAGTCTAAGATATTACAGGTTGCTGTCTTCTCAGACAGTGGAGTAGTTGGACCAACTGGCCCAATCAGCTGTCCATAACAGTAGAGGATGAATGCAAAGCCAATAAATGACGAGAGGGTGGATGGAAAGACCATTTTGAATCTGGATTGTCTAAAGTCATAGCAGCACAATTACTGAGACTCACTCTCCTTTATATAGGATTCATGTTAGTACAGTTCTTTTCAAAGAGGGGGTCTTGTCAGTATTGCGCCATAGCTCGCTTAGTAGTCTTTATTTATAAGATAGGAGTCACAATCAGTGCTCCTAGATATCTAACTCCATACTGGGGAATATATATAGTGAGATGGGCTAAACCCAATACCATAAGAAACAGCACAGAAAGCATGTCCTTTTATAAATATATAAATTGTTTAATTATTTATTATAAAATAAAATTTAATTATTAATTCTTAAAATCTTTTTAATTAATTTATTTAAATTAAGAACTTAGGATCCTAAAGTATTTAATTAATTATATTATAATATTAAAAAAAAAAAATCTTAATATATATCTTTTTTTTAAATCTACCTATATGCACTTTACAGTTTAGTATAGCATCAGCATGCTGATAGGAATTTTAGATAATCTAATTGTTATGAATAGCAGGCGTACTATAAGCTAAAGGCATGTTAATCTGCCCGGAACTAATAAATTAATTAAATGTTTATATTTCTATATCGTTAGTTAATCTCTTCTCCTTAGAAAGAAATTAATGATTAATTTTAATAATTAAATATATTAATATTTAGTTTTTTTTTTGATTAATATTGTCAGTTTTATTAATGCTTTTATCTAGTCCTTATAATCGTTTTTAATTAATAATATAAACTTATCTTTAGAATAAATCGTTATTTTTATTTTTTTTATTAATAAAAAATAAATATATTTTCTATATTTTATTTATATACGTTAAATAAACCGATTCTTAGTTTATATATTTATATTTTTTATACGTAAGATATATCTTTTTCCGAAATATTTCGGAAATATTTTAATAATAATTTATATAATTATTTAATATATTTTCTATTTATTAATTACTCGCTGATTAATAGCCCGTAAAAGATTATAAAAAAAAATTAAATAATAATTTATTTTATAATTTTAGTTTTTTATTTTTTTTTATATATTTTTTAATCCATTCTATAATAAGATCGTTTAAAAGTATTTCTTTTATAAATAAATCTTACCCGCTACGTATAATCGTAGTATAATAATTGATTTTTATTTAATAAGATATCTAATTTTATCGTTTTATATCTTTTTTTATTTTTTTTATTTTTTTAATTAGCCTTTATTCTATAATTAATAATAAAACTAATTAATTATATATTAACCGCGATTAATTAATATATAAATAATATATTTTTAATTTATTTATTTAATATATTATTTATTTATATTTTATAATTATAATTATTTATAAATAGTATTTTATTATTTTTATTATTTTTATTATTTTTATTATTTTTATTATTTTTATTAATAGTTTTAAATAATAGTTTTTTATTAAGGAGTCTTTTATTAATAAAAATAATAAATTTAATTATTATTTATATATTTTTAATATAATATAAAAATATAATCTCTTTCTTTTTTTTATATTTTTTATTTATTTAATCTTTTTAATTATTTATATATTATATTAGTTTATTTTTATTTTTTTTAATTTATTTTAATAATATCTAATCAGCGTTCGTAAAGCATAATATTTTTAAAAAAAACTATATTAAAGAAAACTATATTAAAAAAGACGGATATGAAAAAAATAATATTAAAAAAATAATTTATTATATTTTTAACCGTTTTCATTATTTTTATTATTTTTATTATTTTTAATATCTTTATTATTTCCGCTGTTAGTATTTCTCCCGCAGACGTTCCGCGTTTTTATTATTATAAAAAAATCTATTTTTTCTCTTTATCTTCCGACGATTCTAAGAGTAATTAATTATTTAATATTATTTTAAACTTTTTTTTTTTTTTTATAAATATATTCGCGTTTAATCTACGTTCCGTTAATTAATTATAAATATAATAATTTTATTTATTATTATTTCTATTCGTTCTCCCGCTTATATAGTTTTTAATTAATATTAATAATATATTTATTATATCGAGCGTTTTAACTCTACCTATATGCATCTTGCAGTTTAGTATGGCATCAGCATGCTGATGGGAATTTTGGGTAGTCTAATGGTGGAAGATTAATGAGAAAATTATTAAAGTTTAGGATCTAATATAAAATCTATTAATCTCGTTAGGACTAGAAGGTTAATGATCTCGTAGAAAATTAATAATCCCGTATAAAAGATGGGTGAGGGGCACTAAGACCCTAGTGAGATCGAATAATGATTTAAACTGTTAATATTACTTTATAAGACTCTAATTCTGTACTTAATAATATTCTACCCAAAATACCGCCTGAATAGGTTTAGATTAGGATTTAAAATTAAGTCTTAAAAGAATAAAATACTATTTAAAATATTTCTATTAATATTTTACCTCTTTTTAGAATTTTTTAATTTTTTTAATTTTTTTAAAAATAATATTAAAAATACGTTAAATAATAATATAATTAGTTTTAGAATCGGCTATAAACTCGTTATAATATAAAAATAATATGAAAAAACGATTAGATTTCAACTTTTTTTTATATTAACGCCAAGTTCATTAAATTTATAAGATAATTAAGAATTTCAAAATAAAATCATTATTTATAAAATAAAACGATTTTAATAATATTATTTATATTAAATAGTTCTAAATAATTAGAGTTTTATAAAAGAATATTCTTTTACTAATAAATTTAGGAATATTGAAACTAATTTTTTTTATTTTTTTTTATATATAATTTAAATAATTAGCTAAAAATATTAGGGTTAGGGTTAGGGTTAGGGTTAGGGTTAGGGTTAGGGTTAGGGTTAGGGTTAGGGTTAGGGTTAGGGTTAG
>QWDQ01000074.1:0-107556 GCA_003868215.1 Pseudophaeomoniella oleicola
CAAGTCTACAGCACTAAAGCCAAGCGTGAAGCTGAACCCGAACCGGAGCCACAACGTGGTGGGCAAGTCTACAGCACCAAATCCAAGCGTGACGTGGAGCAAGTCTGAATACTACGAAGCATTTTGAATGAGCGCCAGGATATTCGCGTAAGTTTTCCTGAGATCAGTGCTGAAGGCGTCGAATGCTGACGTGGTTCTATTACTACAGGCCAATCGAATTCTGTTGTTTGGTGACTGAATAAGGCCTAGGTGGAAATTCGGGAATCCAATATTCGCAGACGGTTTTGTCGGGGATTGCGAGCGCTAGCGAGAAGAATCTGAAAGCGAGAATTCATCATGTGTATCTCTGAAAATTTCAGCAATGACCTGTCAATCATTTGGATTCCGTCATGATCTGCCGTTGAGGTCGAAGCAAGGAGTAAGAGGAACTGTCGGACAGTTCTCTATATAGTATCTTTTAGGAAAACACATTCATTTACTGTTGTCTTCACGCTCGCGAAAGATTAATTTCATGGAAGTAACTTGCCATCAGTCATCCTATTTGCATTTACTCGGTTTTCTATGAAGCACCCGAATTTGGTATGCCTTACGGCAAGCGTTGTTGACCTCTGCTACCGCCCAAAAAGACCTCACACATATAATTCTTATCGGAGCATGACTGAACAAACCATTTCCAAGATTGCGAAGTGGTCGTCTTCCTGATTATGGCCATGAGGACTTGTAATGGTATACGGCAAGGTGTTGCTTGGAATTATGTAAAGACGGTGGAGAGATTCTGAACGATGTTGACACGACGCTTGCAATCAGTATGGACCTGGTTACCAGGTGAACTTCGCAATCTTGATTGATATAGTAATCGCTATGCGAAGGAAGAGATCTGTCCAAAACATGCTATGGGGAAGGAAAACACATTTCTCGTCGCATCCGAGAGAATACGAACTATCTAATCTCGCATATGACAGCCCGCGTATCCCACGAATACCTTGATCGGTATCTGCCTAAAATCCGGACCCCATTCAGACATCTCGATCAGGTATTTGGAGCAGTGCAACGTGTGTTCCTCGTCGATCACGATCGAGTCCAGGTTTTTCCGTCCCTCGAACAACGCTCTGAATTGCTTTCTCCAGAGCATCGCACAATGCACGATATGGTCTCTCTCATTCGTATAGTAAAACGACATCTCGGACATGGCGTCTATGGTCAGGAGGTCCGTATGATTGGCGTCCCCATATCCATACCATGACCCATCTGACTGATATTCCTCAATGGCGCCTTGATCCAGACATTGGGCCGGCACCCAGTGGTTGTTCAATATGTCGTACTGGCAACCCCTTGCTCGGGCTGTTTCTGTCGTATTGCCACAATGGTAGTAGTTTGCATCCGAGAGCAACGTGCTGTTGTGTTCAACATGTTTGGACGGCGATATGGAGTGGCGTGGAATTATCAAAATGAGAAGGCATCCCCAAACTAGGGACGTTACTATGGAAACAAGGCAGTGAGACAGGAGCGGCGCTGGCTTCTTTAACGAATCTCTCAAGTGACTGAATCGATTGTATACAAACTCGAGACTGGCTTTCTCGCTGGTAGACGTCAAGAACGGCTCTGCTTCGTAATCTGAGAGCATATTGAATGAATCTTTTCGAATCGTTGTTAACAAGGAAGCTGGGGAGAGGATGTTCGGAGTATGATTGTTTAATAGAGTGCGCAGTTACGTTCTCACGTAATCTCAGGGGGCACCCTGTGAAAGCACGAGACTTCTTCCATCAGTAAGAGAAAATTCATATTACGTCTTGCGCATATTAAAGTCCTACGCCTCTCAAATGGTCTTTTTTTTGTTCCCAATATCGACCACTCCTTAAGCTACACCAGCATTTAACAACCAAATCACGACCTTTGATCATTCAAGAATGAAGTCTACCAGATTGACCGTTCTCCTATCAGCACTCGCGCTTTTAGCTGGCGCTATTCCGATTCCTAAAGACGGCGCGACCCATGTGCCCTCGCCATATGATCGCTTCTTTGATGCACTTACTGACGAGGAAGTGTTTGGAGTGTGAAGAGCGTGAGATTCTGAAGCCTACAACCATGTGGACTGGTTAGACTAATGTGCCCAGCAGCTGTGGTTCTAGCAACAACTACCGGTTTACGGGATGAGTGACAAATGCTGACGTTGAACTTTGAGCATTCTCATTGGAGATGATATGCAGGAGGGATACCGTCAGCGCATCACATACTTCTGAGAGAGATTACCAGATCGGCAAAATCATTTCTGCGCCCAGGATAGTTTCCGTTTGAGGGGTGATATGGAGGGTTGTTGACATGAGCGGAGACATCGAAGTTTAGTCAGCTTCGGACGACTCAAGAGATAGTAATACACCAAAAGTGAGCGTCTTCGGTATTACATATTCTTTCTCAGGCGTCCAGTCAGATTGTCATTGTTGCATCAGGCGTTCCTCGCATGCTCCGGCCCGAATACTATCCCGTTGTGCATCTGACTCAGGCCCCACACATGAACTGATGTTCCGAACCTTTCACCGAGATATTGACCACGTCAGTCCGGACTTACGTAACGTAGTAATATTCTGTCTTCATACTCCATCATACCCCAACAGCTAGGCTAGCTACCTAGGCACCTAGGCACATTGAGGAAGCCGCTGCCGTAAAGCCTACGTGACGATCATGATGCGTATGCATATGCAACATGAAAAAGGTATGTTCTTCTTAGCCCAACAGTATCACCGAAGTCCTTGGAGCTTGGAAAATCATAAACTTCCTTCCTGATTGTCATTGCTGTTTGTATTGTGAATTGCCCGGCGACTACGATGAAACCAACGCAAGGCATTCTATATCACCGGCTCACGTCTGACGAGGAGAACTCGACTTCTTCTCTCGATAAAGAACGCATTTCTCTTGACAGCCAAGAGACAGAAGCAGCGTATGGCTTCGCGCATCGAGGATGGACGTATGTCGCTTTCATTCAGAGACAGTCACGCTCAACATACGTGGTCTTGCTGGCATCTCTAGTCGGGTTGATTCTTGGATTTTTGGCGGCGTTCCAGCTGCTACGACCACCGGTATTAGAAGTGTGTTTAGCACAGACGTCAATTTACTGTAGGTATCTTTTTTTTCCTTTCAACCTCATCTTCATTCTCCTTTCTGACATATATAGCTCCTGCTTTTGGAGCCGTCGAGCTTTACGATACCGATCTCGCAAACGCTTTCGATCAGAGGAGTCCTTACAGGGGTCCACCGACGCCTGAGTTAGAAAATGCTTGGTATAAGCTGTGGAACCGTGAGTCTATTAAGCATCCCGAGATTTATGGACACTTCTGACGTGTTGTATAGAGGCGGAAATTCTTGTTCCACAAGAGGGTATGGCAAGCTTGAACCGAAGCGGAGATCTTCTGGACGAGTATATGGTCGCACCACCGGATGAAGGCGACGGCTATGTCGCTGGACTCGAGGTGTTCCACCAGCTCCATTGCCTGGTACGTCTCTTTTGAAAAATACATAATTCTCTCTCGAGCATCTGCGCTGATCAACGCTCTAGAACTACATCCGTCAATACACATGGTTCTTGATGGACAAATATACCGACGAAACCATACCCCACGACTTTACAACGTCGAAGAAAAACATCAGAATTCATGCCGATCACTGCATCGAGACCCTGAGGCTCGCGCTGATGTGCCACGGCGACGTTACACCCGTGTTGGTGAAAATGGACTCTTACTACGATCCGCCGAGGCCGCAGGCAGAATTCAGCGCCCATCATCGTTGCCGGAACTTTGATAAGATCGCTGCTTGGAATGAAGATCATGGGTTGTCGGTTTTTGGAAATGATAAATCTCCTCTTCCGCATCATCATGAGCATGATGGCTGAGAGTCCAGAGGCGGATGTTTTAGTTGTGATTCGGGTTTTCTCTCTCTCTCTGTCTCTCTTTCAGCGTCAACATCTCCTGGACTTGGTCTCCTGTTTTTTAGATGCAGTTGATGCAATTGATAGGATGTAGAACTTTGACAATCCAGATGAGTTGCAAGCTACCAGGCTTTCAAAATTAGACCCCGGAGAATATGCCATCTTTCTATGACCTGGTAATCCTTTGCACTCAGCGTATACGAGACCCCCCCCCCCCCCCCCTCCCCCGGAAAAAAAAGATAAGACGTATACAACCTGAACCTCCCCCGCCGCTTAGACCAACCCCCACTCCTTATTGAAGGCCTCCATGTTTGGCTCCCGGCCCAAGTAATCCACCAAAGTCTTCATCTCATCCTGACCGCCGCCTTTCTCCAGAACCATTCGTCGATATCGACGGCCCTGCTCGGCGTTCATGGGATCAGATTTGAAGAATGTGTAGAACATGTCGAGAGCGTAGACTCCGGCGCTGGAAGCAAAGAAGTTAGTGGTGTTTTCGCATGTGAGGAATAATTAGTAGAAGAAGGTAAGAGAGAGGAAAAGAGAAAGGGGGCAATACGTAAAATAGCCATAATAGCCTGCGTCGTAGTCCCCGAGGAAGTGGGAAAACGTCGCCTCACCATGGCCCCAATTGTCACCCTCCCCCGGAGGACCTTCTGTCCATACCACGGTTCTCTTCAACGAGTTGAATATCTCCGAGGTGTTCATTTCTTCTGCTTTCTCATGTGACTCAGGTTCATGGATCGCCATGTCGAACATGGCGACCTGAATCTGCCCCAGGTAGAAAAGAGCCTGATTAGCATTCTTACTCTTGATGAGGCTGTTGACGAGCTCGTCGGGTAGTTCCTCCTGTGGTGGTTTGATTTCCCCGTCGGCATCGGGTTGCTCTTGTTTCCACGACTCGAAGTATTCAGGAGACAATGCGGAATAGTGGCGACTGAGGAACTTGAGGGGCCCGGGGGTCCAGCACCAATTTTCAAGCATTATACTGGGCGTTTCACAAAAGTCCTGGACCGTCATGGTTCCATGGAAACGAGCATAGATGGTTCTGCCTACCAGATCATGTATTCCATGGCCCAGTTCGTGGAACAGCATGGTAACTTCATCGTGTTTTAGAAGACTAGGCTTCTTAGTCATTGGCTTTGAGAAGTTGCATACCAATGCCGTAGCAGGGTACCTTCTCTGTCCATTGGCATCAATGAATCCCTTGTCAGATTAGTCATCTATGCGCCAGCTCCTCGAATGAACCTACCGGCTGCAAAGTGAAGTTTGCTGCGTGCCCGAATTTGCCATCGCGAGGATGCAGATCCATGTAAAGATAACCAACGAACTCGGTACCTTCATCTTCCCAGACAGCAAAAAGTCGGACGTCTTCATGCCAAACGACATCGGCACCTTTCCCAGTTTCGGAAATGTTATCTCTCTCTTCACCAGTAATCTCTTGAAAGACTAGACCAAACAGTGTCTCAAATATCTGCAGCATGCGCTGGATAGTATTGCTTAAAGGGAAGTATTCTGATATTTTTTGAGGATCAACAGAGTACTCCTTGTCTACCATGATCCGCTTGTAAAATAGACTGTCCCAGGCATACCACCGTCCATCGAAATGTTCTCCCCGCGAGTCAAGATCAGCTTTCTTGACTTCCTTCAGATTTCCCATTTCTTCGAGACCACCGGGGGTGAACCTCGACCTTAATTCTGCCAGGAAAGAGTCGACCTTCGCAGGTGTCTTCGCCATTTTGGCGTCAAGGCGGAAAGCCGCATGGTTGGGCCATCCCAGTAGACGAGCAGCTTCATCTCGAAGAACAATGGTCTCCTTCAACAGGGGAACATTTTGGTTGCATCGGTTCTGGTGGCCAACGTAGATTTGTCTGCGAGTATCGGTATTTTTAACATAACGCATTGCCGGAAAGAAATCTGGGTTTTTGAATGTTAATCGCAATTTGCCCTCGTTTTCACCCTGACCGGTCTCTAACTCTGATAGTAGATCTGCAGGAACACCGTTCAGCTGCTCTCGAGTAAACCAAATACCACCATTTTCTTCGTTCACGTTCTTCACAAAGTCGATTTTGAGCTGATTGAGTCTCATCTTAATGTCTTTGAACCGTTGTCTCTTTTCTGTAGGCAAGCCGAGGCCATTACGTATGTAATCTTCACGTGTCTTCTCAAGCAACAGTTGAGACTCTGGATCGAGATCCTCTTTTCGATCAAAGGCTGCATTGATAAGGGTAAACAGGTCCTCTCGAGTCGCTGTCTGGATTCGAAAATCATCTAGAAGACCTTGAGCCTTGCTGGAAGCGGTTCGGAGCTTTTCATCCGCAGAAACATTCTGATAAAATTCCAAGACATATGATTCTGTTCCCCTGGAGTTCTCGTCTAGCGCAAGCGGAAGCAGAGTATTCGCAAACGTAGCTATCTCAGGCTGTATGTTCGCAGCGAGACCGTCCTGGATTTTACGTGACTGTTCGATCAGACGCTCAGCGCCATGAATAATGGACTCAGGGGTATCATTGAAGACCGGCGGCAACTGAGGGGATCTTTTCTGTTTTTCTGAAGTCATCGCTAATACGTTAGGGTGCCTTGACTCTGGGAAAAGCTATATGTCGGTATTGAGAGGAGCACTCGAACTCAGCGCCGAAGTCAATGCAGAGCACTATGGCTGGTAGAAGCAATACCAGCTTGGGCAGAGATACTAAACAGAGCGTGTAGCAATATATCAGAGTTTCGGCTTATATTGAATATCGGCCGCTCCCTTCGCATAGCAGACTTATCGTAGTAACTTATCTCTGTGTCACAGCTGATACGGATGGTGCAGTTCCCCGACACTACTGTACATAGCACTACATAGTAATTATGCAATTAGCGAGTAGCGAACTGAACTACTGCATCTCTTTCACTCACTAGTAATTTAGCGCTTGGGCCACCATGCTCAGACCGAGTCTATACATCGGGTTCCTCACCAAAAGGGGAGGATGCCAAGATAAGGATACGGATACCCCTGAAGTCGTGATCTTATTACCTCATCCAACGATGACAATATTACTGTCACGACAAGATTGTCAACGGAGGCCAACGCGGGGTATAAAGATCTACAACAAGGGGTACGCAACGTCAGAGCACCCTTCATGCGTATCGTGTTACTTATGTAGTGTGGTAGTCGTAATATCAGTGCAGCATACCTAGGTATACGCTGTTCTTGTTTTTACATCAGCATATTGCCTGAATGAAGGGTCATGTCCAACAAGAGATGCTTCTATCATATGAACATAATAAGTTTTGGACATGAAAGGGGCAAGATCAAAATGTAAGAGAACATGTATATAACATCTCGTTCGCTGCCTCGCAATGCAATATGATAGAGAGAACTTGGTATATGAACAGCCTCTGCAAGCAGCATGAATCATGAACGCTTGTGACAGACCCAGCCAGAAAAAGAAGCAAAACTCTTACCACTGCACCCCATATGTTATGGAGGGCAGTGATTGGAGAACCGTTTCCTAGCTTTTGCTCAGGAGGGTTTTTATTTGTGTGGTTTGGTCGCATCGAGGTTCGAAGTCAGGGCCTTGTCGTGTTAAGGGCTTAATGAGGAAGGAGAGTCGACAGGAGTGAATGGCACCCCCAGCCCGATGCTGGTTCGTTTACCATTACACTACCGCTTCTGTTGGTGTGTTGAGATGAATTGGTCATTTGAACTATATATAGTGTCAAATTGACCCCCTAGCTTGGGTTGACTTCGTCCTGCTACACCTCTCACAGCATGAAGCTGGTGGCAACCCGAAGCTGTATGCAGAGAGCATGTCTACGCGGCCGGCTTCATTATCGCCTACCAAGTACATATCTTTGGCCATAATACCGGCATGATCACACGAAGTTGCTTCCTGAGAAAGGAAGACCACTCAATGGATACAACAGAATGTTTGATTACACCACTCATGCATCCACATCGGCACCATATTTGAGTAGAAGAAGAGTTAGTGCCTCAGAGCCGCTCTCAACGGCGAGATGTAGAGCAACCTCTCCCAGTGTGTCTTTGCTATTCACGTCAATGGCAGCATCTAATAGTAGCTTTGCCACGACCTCACTTCCACCCTGAACAGCTTCGAAAAGGGCTGTACGGCCCAAAGAATCCTTAACATTCGGATCACATTTCTTGAGCAACACTTTTACCAGACCTTCCTGTCCACTTTCCACCGCGAGATGTAATGCCGTTTGTCCATTACTGTCTTGTCTCTTGATATCCGCTCCTTGATCTATGAGAACCTGAAGGATTGATTCGTTCTTATTACACACTGCACGATGTAGAGCTGTTCGACCCAAAGTTGATGGAGTCTCTGGTGGTGTAATTTCCTCCCATACAGAATCGAATGCTTTCTAATCCTACGTTAGCCATGGCCACGGACAGATGCCACTTACAAGCGACGTTATGCATCTGAACTACAGAGACAGGACCAAATCTCTGCGAAGAGTATGGGCTCATTATGGGCAGTACGAAAATAGCAAAGGAGCTCACCGGACTGTTGTATTACCTTGTTTGAGACGTCGGATTGAGGAAAGATGAAGTCTGACGGCGGATTGTCGTTCATTGGAAGACACCATATCTGGTCCTCTTGAGGATCGTTATCCGGGATAGAGCTTGTAGTCTCCGTTGTCAAACTCGGCAGAGCTTTGTTTGAAGGATGTCCTACCGCTTGCTCTAGAGCCCGTAATCGTAGCTTTTGATTGTGACCTGCAACAGCGGATGTTATTATTCGATAAAGCTTGTTGGTGTACAGGGGCAAGCCTTACGATATGTCCGCTGGGCGACCCGATTCTGATATCTCTTCCGTTCCTTTGCATCCATCACTCGTGTTCCATCTGGATACATTGAGAGGGAGCTCTGTCTCGAAGCAACATTGACCATAGTATCGACAGACGACTCTGACCTGACATGCAAGGATTATGATGTTTACCCTTGCAGAATGACCTTTAACCTGGCTCTGAGATGTTCTGGGTGTCGATCCCGTATATAACAGTGAGGAAGGGGGGGTGGTGGGAGGACCGTACTCCATGGTACAGTTAGTATTCCATACAACTGGATCCATGGGGTGGCAATATGGCAGGCGATTGATTAGTAGCGTCACTTTGAATCAGCGGTACTTCATGTCTTTGCCGAGGCTATTGAGATACGATTGAGCATTGATCCCTGATCACACAGCTGTAGACTTGCAGCTTACTATAGTAGGGCGATAAGATGGCGGCCTTACCTTGGCATATCGGTACTGCATGCGCGCACAGTTGCAGGGCCCGGACAAAGGGTGATATACACGTCCTGCTATTGGTCGAAGATGGCCGATGTTTCGAGTGCCAAAGAGATCGTCTCTGGGCCAGATGCCATCACCGCCAGGATCTCTACTTGTAAGAGAGGATAGCTAGAAGCGAGACTGATCCCTGACATCGTGGGGCACTGGAGAGGAGTCTAGGCGGCCCGCATCCGTTGGCTTGGGCTTACTGTATCGAGACATCCTCCATATTACAGACACGAGTGATATCCTACGATTGGTGGACTTATGTCTGTGGCACGACCAATCACAACCGCCATGTGTGGATACTCGGACGCCTTAGCGGAGCCACAATCTGACGTCGGAAAGGTTCGCCGAGACGCTCGGCTTACTCGAAGCCTAAGGTTACCTTCCTACTAACCTTGGAAGTCATGGCCGAAAGAAAAGGATGTACTGATACCGTGCCGTCCTGCTAGTGGACAGAGCAGGGGCTTCATGATCATCGTAAGCACCGTTGTTTGCATTTGGTGCGGCGTCCCATGTAAAAGCATATATGTCCGCGCTGAATTATCACTTGGGATTTAGGTAAGCCCAAGCTAGAGGAAGAACTTAAAGGACGCTGTTCACCTTGATTGATTGAAGGATTTATCTTACAGAAAGACGTGGAATCGCCTAGTAGGAGCAGACATTCAGTGGCCTTCAATCGTTTCCTTGTTTAGTTTACAGATGCAGGGAATCTTGTGGATGTTATACTTCGGATCCGTTGAGATACCAACATCGAGACATGTCGCAAGGCCTACTATCTCTTCCGTGATCTAATCATCTGTAAGCTTGCTGGGGGTAACATCACCTCGTTACAGCAGCGATCGACCATACACTCTCTGCTGTTACGCCATGTCGTGAGAAATGACATGTCTCCGAATGATGTGTAATAAGCAGTCAAGAAGAACCAACAACGGTGCGTCATTCGACTATTGATTTCTTGCATTCGGGTGTATTACTCATGGCTTATGGTTGATACTAATAATGTCATCTGAATGAGGGAGAGGTGATCTCTTTCTCACTGTGTTGCTATACGCTGCGTGCCATTGGCTGTTTCTCCAGTCAGTTCGAGGAACCAACCACTCCATGGCCGCAGCTCCCTTCTACAGACAGAGGAGACGTTTTTCTTCAGATCCCGCAGCCGCCGACGACCTCTATCATCTCACGCAAGGACACATCTGATCCAACAGACGTAAGGCCACTTTCTCGAACAACCTTCAGTGATATTTGCTATGAAGGTAGAAGATGTCGAACCAGCTAGAAGACCACTCCGACAGGACAGGAAGAACCGGGCAGTCCTCGGACTTTTCATGACTGTCAATGCTGTCATTCTCTTCGTTGTTCTTTATGCGAAATTCGTGTTGCACGTATGGTCTGACTTCAATCCTGGGCTGGAAGAAACTAGTCAGCCTCAGATATTCACCGACGACAGATATGGCGCATACATCACTTGTCCCGAAGATTCTGTTTCAGCACGTCAAAGCAACTGCTCATTTGACCTCCTCGCCAACGGCTGGATCCCAAATCCTTGCTTCGATGCCGCCATGCACCATGACTTTGTAGACGGCAAAGACTACGGCTTCTTCGAAGACATTGAGGGCACGAACAGGGTCCACCAGAATACCATCATGGAGGGAGATCTCTCCCTGTATCCGGACGGCCTCTTCGTGACTTTTGACGAGCACTTTCAACACTGCCTCTACCTGCTCAATGGATCTGTACGCGCCATCGAGCCGCCTTTCACCGGATTTCTGGACATCTATCACGACATGGGTCACCTGCAGCACTGTCTGGGGGTTCTCTCGGAGACTCGGGATGCCCTGCACATCGAGACGACGGTCAAAGCGTTCTTCGTCACGCATAGGTGTTATCTCTCAGTTCCTCCTGCGCTGGACGCTGTGTCATGAGCTAGCGGCCTCGTGTATCCGCATGACATAATCCATACAACCCTTCAAGCAACGTTATACGCTCGTGTTCCATACACTTCATTGCTCGAGTAGTACTCAAAAAATTCGACTTTTGAGGCAGGCAGTATGTACAAGACACCAGATCATTGCTAGTAAATGGATGGACCTAGTAGCTTCGTTAATAGCGGGTGACGCTTCAACGCCTTGAAAATGCCAAGCAAGGATATTAACACTTGTACATATGTATATTTACAGCAAGGCTCATGATAATGAACGTCGCATAGGATAAAGAGGATTCTTCGAACCGGACAGTGGTCATTGCATCGGCAATGGGGGAAATAAGGTCCCTACAAGGCCACTGCCTACGGGTACCTTTGATACACCGTAATCGAAATCCCCACCGAATCGAGCGTATTCGAATGTTCGATGTTCTTCTGGAACACCTAACATGTCCAATAGTCTTTGCATCTTTCCAGGCATAAAGGGTTGTAGTAGAATGCCAGCTATGCGTGCCGTCTCTATCGAGTTATAGATGACCGTGTCTGCATCGCCGCGTTCCTTTGCTGCATCATCTTTGATGATGTCCCAAGGCGCGCTTTGCTGTATGTATGCATTTGCCTGTGCTCTGTCAGTATGTGTGACGTTCCTTCTACATCAGGTCTCGGTTACCTTATATACCGTGTCCATGATGCCACGCAAAGCGCCTCGACAGTCCAGGTCCTCCATCAGCTGCTCAACTTGATGAGACAATCGCAAGGAAGCCTCCCTGAAGTTGAAGTCTGACTGTGTTGCTTGAGGGAGAGTGCCATCTCGAGCGCGCTCAATGGCTCGCCGGACATTCCATCTTTTACCACGTGTTAATCTGGTAGTCAGATTGCCAAGTCCTCCTTGCAGGCCCTTCTTGTATTCTCGGATAATGTAAGAGTTCTCGTAGTTCGCGTCATCAGCAATGCCCCCTTCATGTAGCAAGTAATACCGGATAGTGTCGACACCAAATGCTTCAATGGCAAAAAATGGATTGACCACGTTGCCCTCAGACTTCGACATCTTCTTTTGATTCATTGTCCAATGAGCATGAGATAAAATTCTGCGAGGGAGCGGTAGCCCGAGAGCCATCAGTATGGCTGGCCAGTAAATGCAGTGGAATCGCATGATATCCTTTCCAATGACCTGCACATTCGGTGGCCACATGGAATCCTGGCCCGGGGGGATGGGATAGCCCGCTCGGGTGACATAGTTCATGAGCGCATCTATCCAGACGTAGATTGTCTGTGACTCATCACCGGGGACCCGAATTCCCCACGTGAGTCTTTCCGTTGGTCTTGAGATAGATAGATCTTCTAGACCGGCTCTGACAGCTTGCCTAATCTCCCGGAAGCGACCCCGAGGTACAACAAAATCTGGGTTTTCCTGGTAGAATTTCAGGAGACTGTCTCTGAACTCTGATAATCTGAAATGATAATTGGTCTCGGATGTCCATTCCACCTCTCTACCCGTCTCTACTGAAGCCATCATCTTCCGCCCAGTTGCGGGATCCAATATGAGATGCACCTGTGATTCCGGGTAGAAAGTCTCATCCCCGACAGCATACCATCCCTCGTGTTTGGACTGGTAGATGAACCCTCGATGTTGCAGCTCATGCCACGCATGTTCGACGGCACGCTTGTGATCTTCATCTGTTGTTCGGATGAAATAGCTGTGATCAATATTTGCCGCCGTGGCAAGCTTCTTAAAGAGCTGACAGTTTTCATCGCAGAAGAGCTTGACGTTCGTATTTTCAGCAGCCGCAGCTTTCTGGATCTTAATTCCATGCTCGTCTGTCCCCGTAAGCATTTCCGCATCTGCTTCGCCCAGTACCGCACGCCATCGTTTGTAGACATCTGTAAGAATGAGAGTATACAGGTGGCCAATATGTGGCGCGGCATTGACGTAGAATATGGGAGTGGTGATGTAAAAAGGCTTTCTTCTAGCAATCGACTCGTTCGTTATCGTTCGCCTGTCAAGTCGACGTGATGGGCGCCACGAGCGGACTGGCGCCGTAGCGCATGGGGCAAAACTTCTTGGGGCATTCTTGCAAATGACCCTGGGCCAGTGAGTTAGCAGCATCAAGCACAATCCCCGAACCGCGCATTCAACTAGGGATCACTGTCGCACCTGGCGCAGCTCAAGGATTGGAGATATGGCCTGAAGGAAGCTCTTGGTTGGCGACTCCAATTGGTCTCCGCAAAAATATAATTTGGTCGGGGAAGCTCAGAGTCCCATTACAGTAATACTACGTAGTACAGAAGGCCCAGGTCCGATCAGCGTCATCTTCGCAACCCCAACCATAAATTTTTGTTTAAGTAGACATCAACTTCCACGTGGACTGCGATCTGGAGGCTCTAGAAGACATAGCGGCGGCCCTTAATCCAAACACGGAGAGCTTTTCATTTGATCTGACCTGAAAACCATGGCTTCTCGCACTGACCTGGTCAAGATTTCGACAGAAGGTAAGTCCATGGCATGAAGATGGATCTTACGCCACACCCCGTGTATCGATGGTAGCTAACCTGCACACCAGCCGCGGAACATTTTGTCGACAGCTATTATACAGCGCTGTCCAGGCAGAGAAATACGATCGCTTCCTTCTACGCTCCTTCGCCTAACCCTGACACCATTCTTTTCAATGGGAACGCGGTCCCGGATGGTGCAGCGGTGCAAGAAATCTTCGACAAGCAAATGCCACCAGCGCGATACGAAGCACAGTCCATAGATTGTCATGTCATCAACCCTTCCTATGTTGGTCCCAATACCCCCGCTGATGCAAAGTCTACGAAAGGTCAAATTTCACTTCTCGTGATGATTAGTGGATGGGTCCGATACAGCGAGGATCGGACTGATCCGCAGAGAGGGTTCAGCGAAACATTCGTCCTGGTCCCCAATCCTCAAGCAAATAATCAGAAAGGTGGCAGGAGGGTAAAGAGTTTTTTGATACAGAGCCAGAATTTCCGGCTGGTGGTTTGATATCGACTATAAAAGCCGCATTGAGGTTCGACATGAACACAGGCCACACACCCAAATCAGATGCACCCATACAGAGGATGTATTTCAACATCCAGAAACAAAAGCCAAGCGGCGCATCACAGGAAACAAGCTAGCAACGTCTTCTCGGATGGGAACCATCAGGATGACCTTGGGGCCTTCAAATTGGCTTGAACCCGCTCAATAAGCTCTTCTCTGGAAGCGTTCTTAGCAGGGTGGAGGTTCCGCTACATCATACACCAACTATCAGCGTCATTGCAGGAGGAAAGGCAAAAGGAATAGAGATTCTGGAGCAGGGTGAAGAACGCGAAGGAAATTACCGAATTCAGCCAGCGTCGCAGCTCGGTCTCCGTCCAGGTCTCAGGATCTGCCTTCGAGTCAGTGGCTTGAATATTGAAAGGATCCAAGGTCCACGTACCTCCCTTTGGATCATCCTCAGCTGGGAAAACATCGTTACCCCAGATATTCCATAGCGAGACTGCAGTGATGATTCCAGCAAATCCTAGAAGCAGGTCAGTTGGGAATGTCGGAAGGCCTGTGAATGAGATATCCCCACCAAAGAAAAGATTCTTCGAGACACGTCACGAGTCAGCATCGTATTTCTTAGATGGAGGACAGCCTCACGAGGACTCACCCTTGATTGCATTGCTCTGTCAATAGGAGTGGGCATCTTTGCTCGCAGTTTTTGAACTAGCTTAATAACTATGAATAATTAGTTTATCACCTTTGATACCATGATCTTGGTATCTGTGACCTACTATGTACCCTATGTTGATAGAAAAATGAACATGTTCAAAGGTGTCCTCTTGCTATGTTTCCTGCCTAGCCACAAGGATTCGTAAACAACTTGCGCCGCATGGGCAATGACGTCCCCGCAGATCCAGGGTCTCGCTGTCCCCGTCCCGCTGCATTTGGTTGGCGAGTCCGATAAACACTGGAAAGATTACCGTAAGATCTGTATGAAAATTACAGCAAAATGAGATTCGCCGTCCGTTAGGGCATACCGAATTTGGTCCCCGCACAATGAAGCAGCAGCGGGCGATCGACTCCAATTGTCTTGCAGCGACATTTGGAAAAGAGACCTCACCGTCGTCGTCACTTTTGTTGAACATCTACAATTCCGCCTTTGACTTCCAGTTATCGCCGTGTGGTATCGTCCAAACTAAGCGCCCAAAATGCCTTCCGAAGCCGCCGACATCAAGCAGTTCCTCGAAATTGCCAGGAGAAAGGATGCTTCCTGTACGTTTTCCCTTTTTTCCTCATTTATTTTCAATCTGGTTCCAGTCATTAGCGTTGTTCGTCCGCTTCTTCTCGACTGCAGCGAAGCACCGTGTTGCCGAGTACCGTCCGCCGTGCTAACAATATTTTTGGTATAGCCGCACGCATCAAGAAGTCCAGCAAGAAGACCGCACAAGGACACCAAGAGATCAAGTTCAAGATCAGAGCCCACCGCTTTTTGTACACCTTGGTATTGAAGGATGCCGACAAGGCCGATAAGTTGAAGCAGAGTTTGCCACCCAGTAAGCACAACCCTTCTTTCAATGCTCTGGATTTTTCCTGGGGGAAAGTTATTGAGGTCTACGGGTGGTACAATGGGCGTCTGGGTGAGAAGGTTGCAAGAAGAAAGTCCTCCGTTGCAGAAGCGAGAAATCTGGAACGGATCTTGAGCCAGGATGCACCCTTACACATTGGCCAGACGGATGGCTGTCAATGATCCGCATGTTGATACCGTCCTTGAATCGCATTGCTAACTCTTTTCTCCCTCCGCAGACATGCAAGTCACCGAAATCAACTCCAAGGGCAAGAAGGCCAGCAAGAAATAAACGCGGTTTGACTTATGACATGGACGTCGATCGTCGACGATGATACCAGTTAGCTAGCTAGCTCGCGGGGTGGCAGGTTCTTCACGTCATTATTTTGACGGGTAAAATAGTGGTGGTGGTGGTTGAAAAGGACAAAGCAAAGGTGTATAGCTCGATCTATCGACGTAGATCTTCGTACAGTATCTAAGCCACGCCGGTCGATCCTGAGAGCTTGAATTATTGGAGGGAGGTCGAGATGAGTAGATGGGGGGCTATTATGATACCAATAGCGAAAATAAGAAGTAAAAATTTCCACAAGCTTTATTCTGCCATCTGAGCAAATTGGAGTGGACACTCCTGGTACACTTACATTTCGGAAGCAAGAAGATGACGACTTCGGGGTATAACCTGCGTTCTAACTACCATGGCGTGACGTTTAAGTCGGCATGCAGAGCAAGGCATAGGAAGGAGTGACGCTAAAACGGGGTGTGAGAAGGTCAAGTGGTTCCGCATCCCGTACCTGATCTTGTTCGGACCATGCAATTGAGCATGAATGAACACCCCACCCTCGCCTGTGACCACTCGTAACCCCTCCTGCCATCTCCTCCCTGGAAATCACCTTCATACTCCACCTTCCTCATGGTAGCCCAGGACCCTCCACCCTTCGACTCCAAACCGGTCCAGCAACCCGCCGAGCGCCTTGCCCCTCCACACGTCGGGTAAAAGCCTCATCTCGATCTCGCCGAAATAGTTCGGTTCCTCGGAGACTTTCTTGAAGCCGAGTTTGGCGAACAGGCCGAGGCTGCGGTCGTTCGTGGAGCCGATGCGGGCGCGGATGTAGGACAAGAGGCGGTGCTGTGGATTCGACGGTAGGGCTCCGGAGGAGGAGGTGGTGGTATTATTGCTGTTGTTGTTGTTGTTGGGTGGATCGGGGGGAGGTAGGGAGGAGATGTAAGCGTTGACGATGTCGGTCTCGTGCTTGCCGATGTACTGGAGAAAGGAGAGCAGGGCTGCCCGACCGTACCCTTGGCCTTGATTGGGCTTTTGGGCGATCATCAATTCAACTTCGCCAATTACCGCTGGCGGATTTGCCAGGTCCTCATTTCCTTCTCCTTCCCCTTCTCCTTCATCGTCGAGGGTGAGGAAGAGATTGACATCGCCGATCATGGTGGACGCGTTGTCGTTGACCGTTGCACGGATCGACTCCACCACATCTCCAACAACGGGTCGTGGCCCGAGCCACGGCGTACAGACGATAAACGTCAACTTATCCACGTCTTTTCGCCAGCTCTTTTGCATAGAATATTCCTCTCCGAGAGTCAAAGGTTCCGAGGCCGTGGCTTCTTGGATAGACTAATGAAACCTCGCCCCATGTCAGAAAGAAAACGGTGAAACTCCGGTAAAGAAGAAAACCAGGGGAACAAGATTAGGAAAAACGAACGGGATCTTTCATCCATTCATGGTAGGTCGGGACATGGTGTTCCGAGTACGGAACCAACAGCACCGTGGACGTTGATATTGCTGATATGATGGAAAAGAAAGACAATGTTAGTATATGTTCTCTCGTTTCCGGGGGCGATAATTGCATTGGAAGGAAAGAAGGAAGGAAAGCAAGATGGAATATATCTTCACCTGTGTGTTCATTCAGTAACATCTCTCTGAACTACCTAAGGTATCAAAGAAAGAAAAGAAAAACTTAGAAAAAGAAAATGATGATTCTTTGGACGCTTTTATTAACACTCGCGTTATCAACATATCGCTTTCGACGGTAAGCCCATTTTGGGGTGATTGAGGCAAAAGAAAGTTATGTCGTCGTAGGATAGGAGAATGCCAAGACCGATATCGATAGAAATATATCAACGGATCGGGTGTCATCTACAGTCGCTAACTGTATCTGGAAGGAGATATACAATACATCTATGAGGTATGTTTCTTTGATAAACTGTTATAGTATCTCGATTAAGGAGCACAGCACTTCTACCAGAGGATCAAACGTGGGGCCGTCTTCGGCAGTACCTCTTTCTTCGCGGGCTGCTCCAAGGGGGTATCAGAACGATAGGACCTTAGTTAGCCAAAAGATGCTGCGCAATGAGGTGAAGGTTGAAGGTCTACAGCTATTAACCCCTAATCTAGAGTATAGCATCATCGACATAGCACTCCTTGCTAATCGATCTAGACATAGGACCTGTCTCTCAGTCGCGGGTCACCGAGAGGTCGGAGACAGAATCGAGTGGCATAGATTTCCTTGGGATGTTCTTCGCCCATTCGCCTTTCTTTGTTTCTGACCAGATCTTCCCAAGTTTCTTTGCAGCTGAAGGAACCGTAAGATAGCCAGAGCATAAAGTCATCTTCTTCCGGCGGAACCGAAGATATTATCATTTCGTTCTGCTTCTCTGCCCAAGCCGTATCATTAGTACCGCTGAGATCCAAGTGCCCCAAACCCCATTCTTCTGTCAAGTCCATACCATCGACTAAGTCTTCTAACGAAACCAGGTCATGCCTCGCTAGTATACTCTGCGCAATGACATCCAGCTTCGGATATGGAAGGCCGTTTCGGCTGTATTCCATATTTGAAGGAACGCAATCCAGGTGGTAGGCGTCTGCTGGAACGATATAAAACCAGATCAAAATGCCCTTCAATTTGAATAGCGGGAAAGTATGACGCAGAGAGAACCTTTGTACTGGTTTAGGCGTACATAGCTCGTAGACTTGATCGTATGGTTCTGATGTTAGGATCTCGAATGCTTTTGGATGCTGTTCTGTGGGAACACTTATTTCCCATTCCTAATGATGTTCAGGTGTAAAGTCAATGAGAGGGATTGCCTGTTCAAAACTTACAGTTCTGACTCTTCCTGCACCGAAATACTTCAGGGCAGCGACACCCACCATACAACAAGGAATGCCGAACATAGCGAGTATCTCGACAACTTCTAACATCTCTTTGGTTTCGCCATCGCTCCCAGCCCTTTCGCCTGAAATGAAGCGTGGGGGTGATGGTGGATCAATGACGACCACTCCATCATCTGTAATGTGGCTTACCTTGAACTCCTTAGGGACCATATACTGCAAATAACGTTCCATGGAGTGTGACTTCGATTGATATAAAAGCCTTTTACAATAGAGGTTGGATGTTGCTTGGGGTGAGATTTCAGAGCGAACAGTCACGCAAAGCACCCAAGTAGTTGTTTATGTAACAGTGATTGACCAGCGGTTGGGTTGAGCAAGTCCAGTGAGCCTTCGGCAACCCTTCTAATCGTGGACCTCCATGTATCGTCGGTCGTGATATTGATCGGCCTACAGTAGGCCTTCAACAGTCCTGACCATTAGCGAAGAGAATTCCGGTCACTGACAATGTCATATGCTTGGAACCCAACGGGATTACAAAGAATGGGTCTGTGAACACTGTCTGAGCCTGTCTAGTGCGTCGCTTCCATCGTCCGAAAAGATAAGCCGATCGATACTACAGTCTTCACTGACCACAGCGCTTCCAAGAATGTAACTGCCGAACGCACGGTGAGTAATTTACGTATTTTACCTAGCAAGTCTGTAGAACACTAGATCTAGAACAGAACGAAATAAATACAGTCTTAGGTTTCTCTTGATCCTGAAATGCATACCCTATTACATATCGTCAGTATTGGTACGTTGTGTCCCGTCGCCATGACATGAACAAGTCGTCAAGTTCCATCAAAACCGTCCACAGAAGCAATTCCTCGCTCTCATCTCACCAGACAGAAGTTCATCAATAACCTATAACCATCTTTGTACAGTCCATGTTCCGCCACCATCATCGTTAGGTATGTGCAACAGCGATCGCTTACCGCTTACTAAGATTTACGCCAAAAAAAATTTGCATCATATAAGCTACAATAGACAAAACCTAGCACAAAATGAAGACACGCCTTCCTGGCACAATTGGGTATGTCTTCCCACCTTCAAAAGAGAGGTTGAAAGTCAAATTTATTAACAAAATCCGTAGTCAGCGCGTAGGACTTTTAATCCTAAGGTTCAGGGTTCGAGTCCCTGGGATGGCGATGGTGAACAATGTTTCTTTTTGCCATCCGACGGGTAGGATGGGGTAGGGTAATCTTTATTTGTTAATGATATTTAAAAGTTACAGGTGTCGCTCTCGGTATCTTTTTTGTTAGTTTACTGTACAGAGCTGGTGGGGATTGCTTTCTAAGTTAGGACATAATTGTTGTCTTTTTTACCCTATTACTAGCACTTACAATGGAACCCCTACAAGCAAGCAAGCACACATATCAATAACTCTTTGGACATCTACAAAGCAACCACTACTTTGCTCGCGAGCTTTTTCAGGTCGCTGGATCTGATACCATGTTTGACTTCAGCAGTTGTATTGTTAAAGAGAGTAAGGCTTGCTGCATAACACGTTGGTTTTCTTTATATAATCCAAAAAAGACAAGCGGATTTCCACATCCCCTTCCAGACAGCAGCACTTTCAGTGTTCTTGAGGTCTAATAAGCTCCGGGTTTTCGATATTGTTGAAATAAAGAAGATATCCAGGGCTTGTGCTTTCGGTCTGGCGAAAGCTCAATTTCGGAGACTGGATATGAGGGAGGTGTTGAGAGCTGTGACTGCACTTGGTTGGCAATGTGGAGGACGTGCCGGATGGACGAATGTAGACGAATTTAAGAAAATGTTAAATATCAGACTGTGTGGAATGAGCGTGTTTGTCGATGACAACAAAGACATGTGAACAAGAGCATCGAGTGCGGAGTGTAAATGCTTAGTAGTCGTCACCACGGCTGATCACTTCTTTCCCACCACTGTGGAGAAGAATTGTCTGGGGTGGATTGGTTAGTCTGAGAAGGGGTGGTTCGTCAAAGGAGAGTTCATACGTGTTCGAATTGTGCCGTGTATGAACCTTTCACGTCAACGAGTGGCGCATAAGAATCGATGATACCATTATCCATCAAATTTTTCATCTGTGCAACCGGTCGATCAACAATCGCATCATACACAGTAGTCGCTTCAATGGCTTACCCCAAGATGATAGCTTTTCACCCCGAGACGCTCAAGGTATCGACGAGAAAAAACCACGGTCCCAAAATTGGCGTCGATGGTTTTGAGGAGAGCCTGCGCGGAGGAAAGACGCAGGTTGGCCCCTGAGACCTCCTCGTTTCTGCCGTAGCCGTAGACTCCCACCTGCGAATGAGTTAGAACACGGACCCAGGGCAAGGTTCAAGAAGAAATTGAGACCCTACATCATCGTGTAAGACTCCTTTGCCAGTACTCCCGAAAGTCTCAATGGCAAAAACTTCTCCCTCCTCCATTTTGTCTTTACTGTTGTTCCTAATAAAGGGAATCTGTTTACCGCCATGAATATGATATTGAAGGATATCATGGCCCGTAATATTTCTGATGGCTTTCACAGGAAAGGACTTCTCAGCAATCTCGACTTCGTAGCTTTCCATCACCTCCTGGATTGCAGCGCCGATATCACTCATCCTCGCATCAACGCCAGCATGCTATCCATTCATTAGTTCATACATCTCAGTTTAACATCTATGCTTTCCAGCAGACAGACATACCATGATCCCGGTATTCGTTGCTTCCTTGACAGCGGCAAGGAGATTGTCGTACGTGTGGTCAAATGCGATTGTAAAAGCCGAATCGACAATGCGACCATTCACATGCACTCCAAAATCAACCTTTAGTACATCACTCTCCTCCAAAGTAACGTCTTTTCCCCCTGGATTCGGCGTCCAATGGGCTGCAACGTTATTCAAGCATAACCCAGTAGGAAATCCCATGCCTGCTTTCAAAGAGTCTCCAACTTCAAGTCCTTGATGACCAGACAGGGCGCGAACTCCATCTTCAATGCCCTCGGCGATGGATAGAAGACTTGCCCCTGGCTTGATGAGCTCTTTTTGCGCATATTGGCGAACCTGACGATGGATCTCGGCAGCCTGGCGATATTCGGTGAGAAACCCTTCGTCCCAGAGACGAGAATTGTAGCGCGACTCTTCATCGGTAGTGCGGGACGTGTTCTCGTAAGGGACGAGCTCTCCTACAGGATAGCCAGACGGGAATAGAGTCGAGAGCAGCACACGCGGTGGGCTCGTTTGCTTGAGCTCCGTCGTTGGCAATGTTCCGGTTTTGGTGTTCTTCTTCTTGGACCTCTTGCGTTTCTTTTTCTTTTCTGTATACAGGCAGACCATCAGTAGGGCAATTACTGAGGTAAGCCGTAGGGTTGAGCGGGGTGTCGGAGGACATAAGCGGGACATACCGACATTGGAAAGGGACGTGCTCATCCCAACTTCTTCATTCGCATTATCGTCGTCGTCATCGTCCTCGCTAATAACTCCGCGATCCAAGTCGGCGGATCTCGAGCCATTATGAGAGATCCCGGGCTCAGGATTGGTTGCCTTGAGCTCGAGGGAGTTGGAGGCTAGGTCGCAAGGACATGTGAGAATCGTTCTTGATCATCTTGCCTGGGAAAGGTAGCAATCATACCATCAGGGGTCTGCTGATGATTTTCAGGGCTCTTTGATCCCATATTGCAGTTCCAGGGCAAAATACTGACATGGACGGCGGCAGATAGATTCGATTTTGTTGTCCCAGACGAAAGAGAGTGACTCGAAGTCGCTTATGCGCTATCGTCATTGCGACTTGCGGAGAACATCGCGCTAGCTAATTAAGGTTGAGTTCACCCGAAGTACCGGTTCGCGGTAGAAAAGCAACTTAGTCAGCAAGATACGCAGCCCTATGAAGCCTGCGGAAGCACGGCCCTAGGTTGGTTTCTCACAATTGCATCTTATCCGGAAGATCTCCAGTGCATTTACTGCTCAAATTCTGAGTCTAGTCGAGCTATAAATTGTGTCGACCACTGAATACCAGATCAACGTCCACTATTAGCTGTCGAACGGCTAAGGTAACAAGCTCCATCCCAATGAGGGCAATCTTCCCACGCCGAGCAACTGTAGAATTGGATGTCAGATCGTGACGCAACCAATCGACGCAGTCAACGAATAATGGCTATCGTTGCAATCGACGACCCGGGAAATCATACCGGTCGTACGTGATCGTTCCACCAATTGGCAAGAACATCGTAGCAACCATTTTTCTGGAAGACGGACTTCCATGAGACCATTCACTTATGTCAGCGTCAGAACTGGATCTGCAAACTCCAGCAACCCCTTTCCGCGGAACGATCGCATCTCGTTGCCTCATCACAAGACGTGTTCCATTGGATCGTACCACCATTGGCCAATTGCGCATAATGTAAGCATACACGACGTGTGTAGAACCACACGCCATGCCAGTCATAAGCAAGAATGCCGATGGGAGATGAGTGACATTTCCAATGGGTATCTTGAGCAACGATTTGTTGCTCATTTTAAAACAACCAACTTAACGGTGTTTGGTCGTTGACAAGTGCTGGTGCACTCTGAAAATGCTGCATTGCACTGCGTGATGCAAGGTGCCGCAGTGAATGAGTATAGAGCGTTGGTAAAGATTTCCGGGCTCAGAACTTCGTTGTCCTCCCGGGCTCCGAGGGCGAAGCCTTGCTCTCATAAAGCGAGTCGTAAAATATGTCGAAACATGACTTATTCCTGTGTATCATATATGTCGACCTTCATGACCTCAACGTCTAAAGTTTTAGTGTCTAGAAGAACCACTTCACCAGTCTCGTTGAACTTCGGTACGGCGATAATACGAACTCGTTGACCAGCTGGACCTTCAATGACTGTGGTATCAAACTTGGGTTGAT
This sequence comes from Pseudophaeomoniella oleicola, assembly GCA_003868215.1. Taxonomy (NCBI): domain Eukaryota; kingdom Fungi; phylum Ascomycota; class Eurotiomycetes; order Phaeomoniellales; family Phaeomoniellaceae; genus Pseudophaeomoniella; species Pseudophaeomoniella oleicola. Next base: position 23,685 of record QWDQ01000074.1, read on the forward strand.
TACCGACAAAGTAGATGTGCGGACATTCATCAATCACAAATTGGTCTTTCTCTTGGAAAGGATAACACCCTAGGAGGAGTCAGTATGGATATAGACATCACAAGGAGCATAGTACTCACAAAGAGTGTCGGGTGCCGTGGGAGCGCCACATCTCCAGCGTAACATGTTTTCCATGACTTCGAGACGTCCATCAGCGCCTTGTCCATCCTCACCACCAAATTCAACATATCTGAAAATGTCGTCGACTGGCTGGCCACTATTTCCTAAGAAACGCCAGCCCTCGATGTCCCCTTCCCATGGATTCGTGACAGGGTCGAACCATCCGGCTTCCGGAGTCTCTGTATCGTCGTGAACTATCTTCGAAGGCCCATAAGCTCGTGAATGCGGAAACATTGCTTGATGAATCGGTTGTTGCGGCAGTGTAGCATTTGCAGGATCAGACAAGCCAGACATGATAGTGACTGGAATACTTGGTAGTATTTCAGCAAGGAATTGATCCAGATGTGCTGTCGGCGCCGGATTATAAGAAGCAGCATCGTAGCCGTACTTTTTACTTGCAGCTTTCTTCCCAGTCTCTGGGACACTGGCCGGAAGAGCAAGAAATGGGTCGCTGAGCGCGTTTCCAGCGATGAGCAACCGTGAAATACGTGCTGCTGCTTCTTGCTCGTCAGAGCCCAGGCTCTCGCCCAAGAGCCACTCACTCAGCAGGTTTAGCGCAAGATTATCTGCGGTATTTCCTGAAATTCCCAGGCCGCTCATTAATGCAATCTTCTTCCCTGGTTCGTCCTTATGATCCAGGTCCATTTCTCCCGCTTGAGCGGCATCGGCATCGTCTCGTTCCCAGCGTTGTGGTTGTCTCGGTAGATCTGGGACTTGGATCTCAAGGACCTCGAAGTCACCGTTTGCATTTTCCGTTCCTAGGACAGCGATGATGATACCCGTGACGAGTAGCGAGGACTTGAGCATGGCCCCTGTAAGTCGTAGCCTTCCAGACTCATCTTCGAGCATAGTCTGTGTAGAGCCGGGGTCGGTGGAAATGTAAGAGTGTCTTGGCGGAGGTCCGGAAATCCAATGCTACGTGCGGGTGTCAGTCTATCTTCAGTTGGGCTCTTCTGTCGCAGCATACATCTTTGGAGATATCCTCAAGGATGTTCGGTTTCAGTGGCATATCCATGTATACCGTTCCCACAACCCAGCACAGCTCTCCTTGCCTTACATCGAGCACCCGCTCTACTCGTCGCGCATGTTCTCCCGCAATCTTGTTGATCATTAGCCTGTGGTCATATGGTTGCGGGGTGGACATTGCTAAAACGTGCCTGGAAATCTGTCCAAGCGTCCTCAGCGATGGAAACGACGGACGGCCGTAGTTTGGCAAGCCTCAAGAAATATGTGTCTGAATATTGTTGTTGATAGTGCTTGTTCTCGCCTTTGGGTAGTCTGAACGAGTGCTTGGGGTTGTAGGAGGAAGGGAGTCTTTCGGGTACTTCGAGCCGTGCATTCGATGCCGGGCTTTCCAATAGGTTCTCTGTGTCAGCCATTGCAATGATCACTGCCGGGGTTCACATTTGTTCGAAGCGACGGAGCAAATTGTAAACTTGAGGATGAAGTGGATGGTGATCACTTCAACGACGCGACTGTAATAATTCTCGCGTATTGGGTCTAGCGTTATAGGTGGAGGACTGCGGACAATCGCCGGAAAGAAGTTCGATGCTCCGACATGGTCATGACAATACCAGATCATCTCCTCCAGATTGTCAGATTTGCCCATTGGGTATAGGAAAACAATATTAGCAACATCGAGGGCAAGATGACAGTGGTATGTCGTTCAGACGTAAGTAGTTCCAAAGGTGACAACCGTCCGGTGCAAGTTTTAAACAGATCCACGGCTATCAACATCAAAAAGCTATGAATTCCCCTGCATTACAGCTGCTATTTACCGACAATGGTACCCTTCAATTAACGATATTAAGGATTTTTTCTATTCGCAAGTCTCACATTGTGCCTAGCAGGGACAGTTGCGATGGCTGTGTGCATCCCTGATTGACTGTATACATAAGCTGAGCCTCGGCGGGGTATACCTCGGTAACAGTATACATTGCAGCAGGGTTCAACATCGACTCAGCAACAATGTAGAAAGTCACTTCCTACTCTCAAGATATACCGGATCTCGTCTTATTCTATGGTGTGATTATCTGAGGTGTTGGAAGCTTTCGTCTACATTTGTTCTATCTGATATAGCTGGCAATACATTACACTGGTTCGATCACAATGACCTCCGCAAATACCCCTTATCTGCAAACTCCGCTGTGTACATTACTCGATATCAAATATCCCATTCTACTTGCGGGCATGGCACGAACGTCAGGAGGGCCTCTGGCGGCCGCCGTGTCGAATGCTGGTGGACTGGGATGCATCGGAGGTTTGGGATATCAGGTGAGATTACAATGGGATCACTTAACGCCAGACACGCTGACATGCAGTAGCCATCTCAGCTTCAGGAGGTAAGCTAGAACACAGGCTCAAGTCTACCTACCCCTGCGTATACTCAAGTGGCATCTCAGATCATAGATGAGCTGAAAGCAAATCTGAAAGACAAATCACTGCCGTTCGCCGTCGATCTCGCCTTACCACAGGTCGGGGGCTCGGCTCGAAAAACTAATCACGATTATACGCATGGCCAATTAGATGAACTGATCGAAGTGACTATTGCAAATGGGGCCAGACTTTTTGTATCGGCCGTTGGCGTTCCACCGGCTCGGACTATCAAGCGGCTTCATGAAGCTGGTATACTCATTATGAACATGGTTGGGCATCCTAGACATGCCGACAAAGCGCTCAAAGCTGGTGTTGACATCGTATGTGTCCTTCTTTTCAATACAAGGCTTGCCTGATAACGTGTTGCGTAGGTCTGTGCGCAAGGTACTGAAGGCGGTGGGCATACCGGGGACATCGCGAACAGCATTTTGATTCCGGCCGTCTGTGATGTTGCCAGACGATACAAAAGCCCAGTGACAGGAGAGGTACCGCTGGTGGTTGCAGCCGGAGGTATTTTCGATGGCAGATCCCTCGCCTCCAGCCTCATGCAAGGTGCCGCCGGAGTCTGGGTTGGGACCCGATTCGTCGCCTCCACCGAAGCGGGCTGCTCGAAGCTCCACAAAGAAGCCGTCGTGACCGCTCAATTCGAAGACACGCTGCGCACACTGGTGATCTCAGGCCGACCCCTGCGGGCGAAAATGAACCAATATATCAGAGACTGGGAGGCCCGACCGGACAAGATCAAGGAATTGACCGAGAAGGGAGTCGTGCCGATGGAACACGACCTGCATCAGGAGAAAGATGTGGACATACCGTTTCTGATGGGTCAAGTTGCAGGTATCATCAAGGACGTCAAGTCGGCAGCCCAGATCGTCGAGGACATGGTGCGAGAATGCGTGCAACAAGTGAAACAGGGGCAGATATATATCACTGACACGAATGGACTGAGCAAGCTCTAGAAAGCAGAATCCAAGTCAAGCTGGGGTACTGCAGATTATTTGGCCAAGGACGACGTGAACGTGACCCTACTTACCACTTTGGTTCGTTTTCGCAAAGATAATCGAGGGTTCAAAGCTATCAGTAATGCAATAGTATTTGGTACAACGACTTTGTAGGCAATGACTTTGATATACACGGATTCTTATCTTGCTTAATGCTTGACACCGTTAATGACAGCTTTAGCAGTGCCATTAGGGGTCGTCGACTGCACGAGTGCAGGTGGCGGCTCCGGACCATATACAGGCTTGGCTTCCACAGTCGCCGTTGACTCTGCCGTCGCGAGAAGTTCATCTTCATCATAACTGCCTTCTTCGTCTTCATACTCCTCATCGTAGTCGCTTTCTGTGCCCTCTTCATCCAGTACAGACTCAAGTCCAGGCGCCGGCATCCGGCCTTGTTCCCGCATGCTTTGTATGATGGATCTCATCTGCGATTCTCTCTTATGCGACTTTTCCAATTCGTCTTTGTCCCGTGTCCGCTCTTCCGCCATTTCCAGTATGTTACGATTGGTTTGGTCGTGCTTCCGCGTAAGATTAAGGTTCTCTTTCTCAAGTCGTTTCGTCTTCTTAGACATTTCCTCCATCTCTTTCCGAAATGTCAGAAACAGTTCATTGCTGTTGTTCAACGTGTCCTCAACCTGCTACACTGTCATTCATTCTCGGTCGCCTAAACATGGATGTTGTGGTCTTACCTGCTTGAACTTCTCCACGTATATGTTCAATTGGCTGCGCAGCTCGGCCTCTGTGTGCGAGAACGTGGATACTTGTGCGCTCAAAGTCCGGCACCTCGTAGCCTCCGCTTCAGCCTTCTTGCGCTCCAACTCGTAGCGTGCTGAAAGGTTCTGTATTTCCGCATCTTTGTGTCGCAATATCGTCCGGAAATGCTGTTCACGTAGATCTGCTTGATCTGCTATGACACGACATCGCATTCGAAACCTAGTTCTGGTTAGCCATGAGCTTTGATTGTAGGCACATACATACAGCTCGTCCATTTCCGCATTCAGATTCTCACCAGAAGCCACCTCCCTGGAGTTCATTACATCTTGTACATCTGAAAGCAGATTGTCCAGCCGGTCATTGATCGCCCCTCTAGCTTTCTTCTCGTTGTCATCAAGGCGTTTATTCTCGTCCTATCATAGTCTTAGCAAGCAACAAATGCATTGGAGCACAGTCAATGCCCACCTTGACCTTCTTATTTTCTTTCGTTAATTCTCGGCATAGCTTTTCTAGCTTGTCTTTCATAATCGTAGTTTTGTTGCCCTCAGACTTCGCTTTGTCCAGATCCTTCTGTTGCTGATCCGCTCGCTTCTTCGTCTTTGTGAATTCCCTTTCCAGCTTCTTCATGTCTGCCAATAGCTCGGTGTATTTCCTGTGCACCGTATCAATGCGAACCATTGGGTTGTCGATCCCGCTCAAGACCTGGCCTAGATCTCGGGTCGCTTTCTTGACTTCACGATCTGCCTGGGTCAGCTCATTGTGCGCTTGGTAGCTGTAACCTGCGAGTATTGCTAACCGATTTCGACCTCCTGATCCTTCTCTCCGGCAGCATCTTGTTCTAGCTGCGAGATCTTCGCAGCGAGAAGCTTAGATGTCTCGTCTGTCCCCATCTTTTCCTTTTTCGCCTTGGACTTTTTCGTAGACGTCGTCGGCACTGGAGGAGGTGGGAGGAGATCAGCGGTATCTCCGTGGCCATTCATTGCATCAATGTCTCCGAAACGTCCTCCTTGACGATCCACAGCTGTATAGTGGGTGAGTCAGGAAGATGTCGAGACAAATTAGAGCAGGCCGTCAGAGAATTTCGAAACAGGTTCATGACCAGAGCAAGTTGCAAGCGCTGAAGGAGCGACCGGGGCTCTGATGTTCGAATTTTCGAGCGCAACAACGAAGCCAAAATATGTCCCCGATATCCTCAGCACCGGTTCAAACCCGTGGCAATATCTGCAGGATATAGCCGTTGTACAGTGATCGGTTGTGAATAGCCCTTGCGTCTTACTGTTCGATTGGACGTGGGTGTCTCGAAATGCGCATCTTTAAATGGTTACGAGCAGTAATTAGATCGATCGGCGCAGGGACGGCGCTGAAGATTTTCCGTTAGCCGAGAGTAGAGACATCAAATCTCGGAACCCATCAACTTACTACGGCTTTTCGTCCTTCAGATGCAAGCTGTGTTATCTTGTTTGATATTTGTCGGTTTCCTGTTATAGCTTTGCTCTTTGTATAACAGTCACTTCCATTCTGCAATCATTTGCTTTTTCTTCATTGTCGGTCTCGCTTGTGGCTTGGATCCAAAAAGCGATTTGCTGATTTGCCGCTGCAGATACCCGTCCTCCAACACCATTTCTGTCATATTGCTCTCTTTACGAAGAAGTCATCTTGCTTTCCCTCCAATACTGCCGTGGAACTGCCACAGAGTAGGTTTAGAGAGGGGTGATGCTGCGTCATGCATTGAAGAGATTTGGCCGGGATCAGCCGGCCTTTGACTGTGGTTTATCCGGTCTGAGGAAGCGACATCTCTCTCGGTCATATGCCACGGCAGCGTCCTTGAAAGGACTGCCAAAGGTCGGAGAGAAGTGCCATGGTTTCACGGTGCATAGAAGCAAAGATGTGCCGGAACTGAATCTGACAGCACTCCAGCTCTTTCACGACAAGACAGGAGCGGAGTACTTGCATATTGCCAGAGACGACAAGAATAATGTGTTTGCTATCAATTTCAAAACGAACACAGATGACGATACTGGTGTACCACACATCCTTGAGCATGTGACTCTGTGTGGAAGCGAGAAATATCCCGTCCGAGATCCATTTTTTAAAATGCTTCCTCGTTCACTGTCGAACTTCATGAACGCTTTCACTGCTGCGGACTACACGTCGTATCCCTTTGCTACAACAAATAAGCAAGATTTCCGCAACCTCACATCGGTTTATCTTGATGCTACTTTCAGTCCACTTCTGAAAAGATCAGACTTCCTACAGGAAGGATGGCGTCTGGGCTTTGAGGATCCGAGAGCGGAGAACAAGAAAGACGATGTCCAGCTAAAAGGCGTTGTCTACAACGAGATGAAAGGGCAGATGTCTGATTCGAGTTACTTGTTCTACGTTCGTTTTAGGGATGTAATTTATCCCTCTTTACACAACTCAGGAGGTGATCCGGCGCAAATGACAAAGCTCAACTACGAAGAGCTCCGAGCATTCCACCAGGAGAACTACCATCCTAGTAACGCCAAATTGTTCTCGTACGGTGACCTAGATCTTCCGAGCCACCTCGAGCTTGTCGCTCCCGTGCTCGAGAAGTTTGATCGTGCAGAGCGACAACAGATTGCCAGGATGCCTGTCGATCTATCCAGTGGTCTATTGCATCTCAAAACTACTGGTCCAATTGACACAATGCAGAGCCCTGATCGCCAGTTCAAGTCTTCGGTATCATGGATCACCTGTCCTCCGTCCGATCTCCTAGAAACTTTCTCGCTTAGTCTCATGGCCTCCCTGCTTGTAAGCGGGTATGGTTCCCCATTATATCAAGGATTGATTGAGAGTGGCCTTGGTCTCAACTACACTTCGAATTCCGGCTTTGATACGTCCGGTCGTCTTGGTATCTTCACAATCGGACTTGATGGAATGAGAGAGGAGGACGTCCCTTCCTTGAAGGAACGATTACAAACAGTGCTACGAGAAAAAGCAAAAGATGCATTTGCATCACACAAGGTCGATGGTCTCCTGCATCAGCTAGAAATTGCACTTAAGCATAAGACATCGAGCTTTGGAATGGGGACACTTGAAAAGTCCCTCTCTGGTTGGTTCAATGGCGTTGACCCGCTTGAGGGACTTGCTTGGAACACGGTGATCGATGGCTTCAAGGAGAATTATGCCAAGGGGGGCTATCTCGAAGGGCTCCTTGAGAAATACTTGCTGAATGACCGGAGCCTGCAGTTCACGATGGAGCCAAGTGAGGAGCACGCTTCTAAGCTCGAGTCTGAGGAGCAGCAACGCTTGGGCGCCAAGTTCGAAGACCTAGTTTCGAGGAGTGAAAATGATACCGATGTTGCTATGGATTATATCCAGAAACAGGAGCTCGAGCTTTTGGCAGAACAGGAGAATACTGAAAATAGCAAGATTGATTGTCTACCATCTCTTCATGTGGAAGATATCTCTCGGGTCAAGGAGCCTAGGCAGACGAGGACTTCGGAAATTGACAGTGTCAAATGCTTATGGCGCGAAACAGCTACGAATGGAATCACATACATCACCGCGAAGCACAGATTCAGTGCCTTGTCCCCTGAGTTGAGGATGTTGCTTCCTTTATTTACCGAATGTCTCATGAGGCTTGGTACTAAGGACAAGAGTGTCGGAGATCTGGAAGCGGAAATACTGCTGAAAACCGGGGGTATCAGCATCGCACCATACCAGAGCCCTGACTTGAGCAGCCTTGATGGCTTCGATGAGGGACTTATGATATCTGGATTTGCACTCGAAAAGAATGTACCGGCATTGTTGGATCTCCTACGTACTCTAACGGTGGATATCGATTTCACCAGCCCACACGCGGTTTCGGCCGTGCGTGAACTACTAGAATCCAAGGTCTCTGGGGCGCTTGATGCAGTTGCGGACAGCGGTAATTCCTTCGCCATGACCAGTGCATCAGGAGCTCTATCACTACGTGGATCAGCACAAGAGCAAGTTTCGGGCCTCACGCAGATCAACGCTATGGCCGAAATTCTGCGTAACGCTCGCACAGACGGGGCCAGTCTCGCGAAGCTAGTCGATCGTTTGGAAGGCATCCAGAAAATTGCCATCTCGGCAACGAACAGTCTTTCTTTTAAGGTGGTATGCGAGCCATCGGCGTCTCTGACGACAGAGCAAGAGTTGGGCAGATTTTTGAAGAGCCTGCCCAATACGGTGCCGAGTGTCAAGGACGCCTACGCTGTGGCCGATTTTATCCGAGGACCTGAGAGGACCGTCATTAAACTACCATATCAAGTTTCGTACACGGCATCTTGTATTCAAACCGTGCCGTACACTTCCCCAGAAAAGGCACCCCTTGGCGTCCTCAGCCAGTTGTTGACACATAATTATCTTCATCCAGAGATTCGGGAGAAGGGAGGCGCCTATGGTGCTTCTGCGATTGCAAGTCCGATCGGGAGTTTGTTCTCCATGTCGTCGTATCGGGACCCGAACCCTAAGAATTCCTTGCACACGTTTCATCAAGCTGGGCAGTATGCGCGGGACCGAAATTGGAGTGCTCGGGAACTGGAGGAAGCCAAGCTGAGCATCTTCCAGCGGGTAGATGCGCCCGTCGATGTCAATTCGGAAGGTTCAAAGGAGTTCATGTACGGCATCACGGAAGCAATGGATCAGGAACGGCGTGAGCAGTTGCTTGATGTGACCAGAGAACAGGTGCAAGAAGCGGCCCACAAGTTCCTCGTTCAGGTCGGGGCGGAGCAGAAAGCCGCGGTCATCCTCGGGCCACCACAGTCGTGGATGCAAGGGGACTGGAACGTGCAGGAGATGCGCATAAGCGAGGCATAAGGTTGTATAACACGACAGCGCACGTGAGGTAGTTCTTTGGCTGTCAGAAAAGCGTAATGTTACGGTGACTCAAGTGATACCCAACTCTAGGCGTTATATAGCGGTCGCAACATCTTTGCTCTGTAATACTAATATACGAGTCATCGTGGTGTATCAACGCGCGAAGGATGCGATGTGACTGCTTTTACTTGGCATGACTCAGTACCATATAAGTAAATCTCGAACGTTGGCACTGGCGGTGACTTGATCGGCGATCACTGGACATTGATACTCTTCTCTTTTGAGGCGTTCAACAGCATCCGCTCTCAGATGTTCAGATGTCGAGAGCAGACATGGGTGTCTGTACAGTCTGTAAGGAGTATAACTTGAAGTAGTCAGCTTTTTGAGAACATGATCGTTGGATAGGAGGAAGAATATGAAAAGGCGAGAGCGACAGGGGTGGATGAAACCTCCTCGGTTACCCGAAAGGGAGTGTTGAAATACTCGGGGAGGATCAGAGTACTTGAATGTACGCAGCAGAACGATGTGCCTGCTATTATGGGTACTAAGGCCAGTTCTTCAGGTATCAGGCACTAGTACCTACGTTAGTTATCTTAGGGTTGGGGTTTAATTAAAAAGATCGAGATTGTACTACCTACCTAAACCTATTAGCACCTTACGTAGGTACCTCTGTAGGCTGATGTGGAAGGCCGGGGGGGTGTACCTAGTAGCAATGATAGGTGAGGTAGAAAGGAGAAGAAGTTTAATGATGTTGCCTAGGTAGTTAAAGTGAGAAAAATTGCCTCATAGATTTTGATTAATTAATTAATGTTCCAAGGATTGACGAGGCCGCTGGGGTAAATATGCCATCATCATTACTCTACTAAGCAACATTGGCGCACACTGCACACCGCATACCGCACACCGCACTCCCCGTAAGCGAATAATAATCTTCGAATTTATTTCATTTTTCTGCCGTGCAATATTTCGCCTCCCCACTTCATCATACTGTAGCATCATTTACTGCGCTACACTACACTACGCCGAACCTTTCTCTTGTCCCATCACTATTCTCCCATTTCATCTCTCATCTCCTTCTTTCTTCTCTTTCACAGCAACCCAATTGTTTCAATTCAGTCCTCAACAGACAAGCTCATACCATTGCCTCCTCTGGTTGATGACTTTAGAGCCATCTCCCTCAGCTTTTCCATTGCAATAGCACCTGCGCCGCCTTTGGTAAACGCGCCAAAGGCAAAACCCCATCACGGACGTCACATACGATCCTCACCTTCAACTTGGATCCCTCCAGAATCCTCACGTTCTCAACGCAATACCGCCTCCTGCTGCTGACCGTGCTTAAAGAGCTCAACTTCGTCGCTTTCGCCATTAACGCCCCTCCTTCCCCGGTCTCCCCAACCGCTCAGCTGCCGCATAGGACATCTCTCGAGGTTCTTCCTCTTCCCGAGGAAGGGTCGCAGAGGCAGAGTCCGCTCATTGACGGGTCAGAACCATTCCGACCACCTTAACACCCACCGATCAGTTCAGCGCATACGCCTGCATGGTGATGGCACCATCGGCTACTACGACTGAAACTTATACCATACCTGCCAATTTTCAGGATTTGCATAAATTCCATCTCAGTCATGGAGATATCAAATCCAACCTCAAAAACCTGTCCGATGATGTGGTTCTGACCCTGCTCAAGAAGCAAATCGCCAAGATTGATACCGACCAATGCGGACCGGGGGAGGAGGATGCCTTCTACGTTGCCGATCTAGGCGAGGTCTACCGCCAGCACCTTCGCTGGAAAATGAATCTAGGCCGCGTGAAGCCCTTTTATGGTATGTGCAGTGGACTCCGTTTGGACGCGGCTTCGTTAACGTGCTGTAGCCGTCAAGTGTAACCCTGATATGGAAGTCCTCCGTCTCATGGCCAAAATGGGCACCGGCTTCGATTGCGCCTCCCACGCCGAGATCGAACGTGTCTTGAGCCTAGGGGTCGACCCAAGCCGCATTATATACGCCCAGCCTTGCAAGACGAAGTCATACATTCGTTATGCGCGTGAGGTTGGCGTCAAGCAAATGACTTTCGATAATGCCGACGAGCTTTACAAGATCGACAAGTTCTTCCCCAATGCCGAACTCTATCTGCGCATCCTCACCGATGACTCTGCCAGCTTATGCCGCCTCAGCACCAAATTTGGCGCCAGCCTCAGTGCGACGGAAGAACTGCTCACCTTGGCTCGTGATCTCGGTCTGAACGTGGTTGGCGTCAGCTTCCACGTCGGCTCCGGTGCCGGTGATCCCTCCGCATTCGTCAAGGCGGTGCGCGATGCTCGAAAAGTGTTTGATCAAGCAGAGTCTCTTGGCTTCGAGCTCAAGACCTTGGACGTCGGAGGTGGCTTTGAGGATGGAACCTTTGAGACCTTCGCAGGCACATTGAGTGAAGCGCTCGACGACTACTTCCCATCCAGCGTCCGTGTCATCGGCGAACCAGGCCGATATTATGTGGCTAATGCTTTCACACTGGCCGCCAACGTCATTGCCCGCCGCGATGTTCAAGACCGTATGACAGGGGAAAAGTCTTACATGCTCTATCTCAATGATGGTGTTTATGGCAACTTCTCTAACATCATCTTTGATCACCAGCACCCTGTTGGACAGATCTTGTCTGCTAGTTCCGAGAAGGTTACGCCGACCGAATATTCCATTTGGGGTCCAACATGCGATGGCATTGATGTCATTGCCGAGCGTTGCATTCTTCCTGGTGTTCTGGACGTAGGCGATTGGCTCTTTTTCCCGAACATGGGAGCGTACACCAAATGCTCAGCTACTCGGTTCAACGGCTTTTCCGACGATCACAAGGTCATATACACTTCCACTGAGCCTGGTGCCACAGCGCTCCTGAGGTACTAGACACAGGGGGGGATGAAGACGAACTAATCCATATCGGATTTTCTATGCGCGACATGTCACTCGTTTATTCCCTGTCGTATGTTTGACAATTTGCCCTTCCACAACGTTCCGCGCAGATTATCGTTTGCCATGGACGACTTATTAGGGAATAGACCCTTTCTTCCCGTTTCTCGATAGATAAAACGACAGAAATCCAAGCATTTAGATACAAACAAATACAACCAGTTAGCTTTCAACTCGACAGGCCCATCTTTCGCTCTCGCGCTTCAACATGGTACAATATCGCAGTGAAGATACCGAGGTCAATTATGTGATAATGACAAGCGTTGAGTGTGAGAGGTAGCTGCAGTGAAACCAAGGAAACCCGAAATGGGTGTATCGATGACCGCCTGACACCACAGCAAGAAGCTTTTCATCCCAGAGAGGCATCCAAGAACAATGAAGCACCTCTTCCCCGACACCGAACATACGCAATAGCGTCCATCAGCAGACCCAAAAAAGTTTGATTCAGCGTTTGAACATTCTGATGAGTTGAATTGTTTCACGGTCCTACAGTGCCAGCAATGACTTACAAACCCTTCTTGGAATACCTCTCTAGGCTCTTGACGCCTCGGCAGGAGGAGGTGCCGCTTTTCGTTGCGCTTCTCGCATAGCTCGACATGGTAAGTTAGTTCGACATTACTACTAATCTTGCAAGGTGACCCATGACATCTCTCGTTTACTAGTCACAGGGATACGCTATCCATGTTCCGATGGTTTTAGGGTATCAGGTAAGTGGATATAGAAGCGTATATGTTATTTGACCGTATCTATATGCTTCCAGTTATCTTCAAGAAGGTTGATTCAATGATTGTGTTTTGGAGCTGGCCATTTTTGCGCAATCCGCTGGTATTTGACCGCGCAATTCAGTACCATTCCGTCACACAATTGACCCGTCTCTCTCCTGAAGATATCTTGCCACGGCGTCTGGCTCTCAGGGACCGGATATCCCCCTCGTTCTTCTAAGTCTTGTCTTCTTCCTTCCAACTTTTCCGGGCTGATCAGGATGTCTACCCGTCGTGTATTCAAGTCGACTCTCAACTTATCTCCATCTCGCAACAGAGCTAAATTTCCCGCGGCTGCGGCTTCGGGGCTCGCGTTGAGGATTGAAGGCGAGCCGGAGGTACCTGACTGTCGGCCATCACCAATACAAGGTAAGGATAGTACGCCTTGTTTCAGCAGATATCCAGGGGCATGCATATTCACGACCTCAGCTGCACCTGGATACCCTAATGGCCCAGCACCCCGCATGACTAGGATCGTGCGACGGTCGATGTTGGTCGAAGGGTCTTCGATCCTTCGGATAAAATCATCTCGACCGTCAAAGATGACCGCTTTACACTCGAAAGCGTTCAAATCCGTAGGATCGGAGAGGAACTCGTCGCGAAATCGTGGCGAGATCACCGACGTCTTCATGATCGCTGAATTGAAAAGTGTGCCTTTCATATGCAAGAACCCGGCGTCGGCTTTCAGCGGTGACGAATACGGTCTGATGGTTCGACGGTCCCAGGAATGCCTTCCGCAGACATTGTTAGCGATCGTTTTGCCGTTACAAGTAATACTGTCACCGTGAAGCTTTCCTTGCTCGAGCAGTTCGGCCATGACGGCAGGGAGACCACCGGCACGATAGTATTCTTCGCACAACATTTCACCAGCGGGTTGCACATTGACAAGGAGGGGAATGTGGAAGCCGAGACGATCCCAGTCATCCAAATCAAGATGGATGCCCATGTGCTTGGCCACTGCAATCAGATGAATTGGGGCATTAGTGCTACCCCCAATGGCGGTATTGACAACGACTGCATTCTCGAATGCCTGCCGAGTCATTATGTCGCTTGGTCGGAGGTTTTCATGAACCATGGAGACAATCCGTGCGCCGGTTGTGTATGCACACTGGGACCGTTCACGGTAAGGAGCGGGAATAGCGGCAGAACCGGGAAAGGCCATCCCGAGAGCTTCAGCGAGAGCATTCATGGTGGATGCTGTGCCCATGGTGTTGCAGTGGCCGGCGGAAGGCGTCCCAGCTGTGATCATGTCGACAAGGGTATCATCGTCTATTTCACCCGCCGCATGCAGTTCCCGTGCTTTCCACACTACAGTACCGGAGCCTATGCGGGCTCGGGAGCCGGAGCGGTAGCCGTTGAGCATTGGGCCCACGTTCAGACAAATGGCCGGTATATTCTAGAAGATTGTTCAATATCCATATGAGAAGTGTTCTACTACCATATTGAAATGGGGCGAGAACGTACGACAGTAGCGGCAGCCATCAGAAATGCTGGTGTTGTTTTATCGCATCCCGTCAATAGTACCACTCCGTCCAAGGGATAGGAGTGAAGCAGTTCAACAAGACCAAGATACGCCAAGTTTCTATCCAAGGTCGCCGTCGGTCTGCGGGAGCTTTCTTGTATCGGATGGGTTGGAAATTCGAATGCTACTCCACCGGCAGATCGTATTCCTTCCCGAACTCGCTTTGCAAGCTCCAGATGATGTCTGTTGCAAGGTGCCAGATCAGACCCCGATTGAGCTATGCCGACGATCGGCTTGCCCGATGTCAGTTCCTCGTGGGTTACACCGTAGTTGAAATATCTATCGGCGTAGATGGCGCTCATTTCGGGGCTGTCTTGGTCGTTGAACCATAACGCAGACCTCAGCTTGGTCGGTTTCGTTCTTCCGAGACGCCCACGGTTGGATTCGTTAGAGCTTGTAGTGGCTACTCCAGCTCCCCCGCCAGCCTCAGACAGTCGTGCTTCCAGTTCCCGGGTTCGTGTGCGGAGAGCATTGATTTCGGCCTTGAAGTCTTCGATGTCAACTACCGCTTTCTTGCCGTCACGGCATGAGCAACCACCGCAAGATGGAGAGCTCTCTTGTCCTGTTTGGCAACTCATTGTAGGCCTGAAACCGATTCACAACGAGGATGGGATTGGACAGTAATGTAGTCTTCCACTGTTATTTCCCAGCTCTTGAACAGTACGCAGCCTACCTGTGCTCGATGCAGTCACACTGTACGACCAATCAGGTCTTCATATAAAGCACTCTACCTACCTCTGTAAGATATACTTCCTGCAAGGAAAAGAAGTACTTCATTGTTCCCCCTCCATCAGAAGCAGAACCGTCGTACTTCTTTTTGTACCTCCCAACCATCACGAAAATCAGACAAAAAGCAAGATTCCATCTCGGCCTTCTCCCCCCATCAGCTCAGTCCGAGTCAATTGAGTTTGAAATCGTAATATCGTCAGATTCTCTCGGTTTCGGTTATTGAAGGGATCTGCAGTTCGCTTTTCTGTATTCTGTGAGATCGTACACTCCGTAGTACATGATTGTGCTTCTTTTTTCCCGGCATTCTTTCCTGAGGTTATTCGCTTCGTGCCGAACCCCGCGAAAAGGAAGGAAATGGATCTGCGAATGTAGAAGTTGGATCCGATTCAACGACGTCAGCCGTGGTACAATCAAGATCGATCGCAGGATTCTGTCTTGATTGGTGTAGGATCTGTTGTTTCTACTTCCATACCGAATCCATCAGCGCTTACTGGTAAAATTCAATTTGAATATCCCTGGTTTCACAGATCAATCGATTATTGGGATCAGACGTTAATCAGGAATAATGTCGGACAGCAAACCTACTCTCGTTCACCTCAACGTCAGTTCCACCTTCATCATTTCCTCTTTTCTACACTTCCTCATTGGCATATCTCTCACTGTTTGGGTATGATATAGAACTCCCAGTCACAACGTATTCTATGGCTCCTCGAAGAACTGTCCGTTCCCTACAACCTCGTCCTTCAGCAACGCAGTGCCCAACACCGAGCTCCATCGGACATGACCCGATATCATCCCATGGGCAAGGCTCCTACTCTGATAGTCTCTTCTTCTGATGGCAGCGGTACGAAGACAATTATTGAATCTTCTGCTATTGCATCGTATCTGATCACCACCTACGATCATGAGGGGAAATTTGCATACCGCAGCACCAACAAACCAGACGCCGACGACGACAAAGAAGCAACAGCATATAACATCCGTGACATCCAACTCACATCATTCGCAAACTCAACCCTCGGGGTCATAAATGGCTTATACCTTTTCCTCGACATCCTCGTCTCTTCCTCCCCCTGGCCCATCCGTTCCCTATTCGCTCTTGTCGCCCGCAAAGCCCGCCAAGTATTCCTCCAACCCGAATATACCAAATGCCTCGACTACCTCGAGACCGAACTTCTCACTGCCTCCCACAGCGCTGATGGACCTCAACAACAACAACATCGAGATTGGTTCACAGGAGGAGAAGGTTCGAATCCGGGCCGTGCAGATTTCATGCTCTCCTGGCCCTTCGACACGATGGTCCAGCGACGTTGGGTCAACCTCGACGAGAAAGCGGAGGGAGGCGGCGGTGGTGGTGGTGATGGTCTGCGGTGGAAAGGGTTGAAGGCTTGGTATGAGAGATATCAGGCGAGGGCGGCATGGAAGAGCGCGCTCGAGAAGGGGAACGGGTATGATTTGAGGCAGTTGGGGGCCTGAAAGAATTGGAAATAGACTAGATGTCGATAAATCCGTCTTATCTCTACATATGTATTTAGCTCGTACCTAACCAACGTACATACTCAGGTAGGTACCCATACATCACCACTCTATCACCACCACAGTCTATTACATTTCATCTCATCTCATCCCCTCCCCTCTCCACTCTCCTATAAATCTTCCTACGTCAAGCTCTCACAACTTCCTTCTCGAACAAAAAATATATTAAAAAAAAAGAACAAATCCAAATCTCACCTCTTAGTCTCTCTCTCTCTCTCTCTTGTGGTCTTTTCAACCCCTTTTTGCAATATTCCATCCCCCCCTTCTCGCCCTCTAATAAAGCCAACACACAAATTTTTTCTTCTCCTTACCTCTTCTTCTCCTTTCTTCTTTCTTTTTTCCACTGCTAATATATTCACACATGGGGTATATAAGTACGGATTTGAGAAAGTAGGGAGATAGATAGATAGATAGGCATTAGAGGCATGTAGAATAGAATAGGGATGAAATGAGCACGTTTTCTTGATTGAATTGATAGTGTTGTAGTTGTAGTTGTAGTTGTAAAGGGGTTATTGTAGTAGAATCAATCAATCAATCAATCCATCTATCGACCATAATATTAACCATACATACCTACACACCTACTCTATATAACGAACTAAGATGAGAAAGTGAGTACCTAATAGTGATGTATTAGTAAGTATAAAAAGAAGGTAGGTATCTAGGTACCTGAGTAGGTAGGGTTGTAATATCATTCATTGGAGGGGTTTTTTTTTGGGTTGGTTTTATATGTTGATTGTATTATTAGAGTAATGTATCTATCTACCTAGGTAAGGTATCTAAGTAGTAAGTGTCTGGTTGTCTGTTTTGACACATACACGCCCGTAAATACATACATACCTTACTTGAGTGCCATGCGATCGATGATTTGACTCTCTTTGTCCCTCCCTCCCCCTCCTCGACTTTTCCCGTTAAATTACTGCACTGACGCTAAATTTGACAGGTGTATGTATATGTATGTACAAATATACAACCTTATTCAGCCTTGGGCGATTCCGCCGCCGCCGTCGCAGCAGCTGTAGAAGCAGTAGGTGCACCCTTTTCTTCCTTGGACAGAGAATCTTCGCCGCCGCCGCCGCTGATAGTGGTCGTGGTGATGGAGGAAGGTGATGTGCCAGGAGCTCCGGCGGCCATTTCTGCCTGTTGGAGGGTCTTCGCGGCGTCGGTGTCTTTGAGGTTGTCTTTCATGAAGATTAGGTCGACTTCTTCGAGGGAGTGGCCTTTGGTTTCCGGGCAGCAGAAGTATACTGGTGGTAAAGAAAGTTAGTTTGGAAGGAGGAAATGTATTTTTTCCCCTGGGGGGAAATTGAGACTGGCTTACCAAATGGGATGGCAATGAAGTTAAAGACGAGGAACCAGATCCATGTTTTCCAGCCGACGCTGGTGTCGGCGATAGCGATCGGGCCGGCGAACACGGTCAGGAAGGCCATGACCCATTGACAAGACACGCTGAGCGCAAAGCCGATGTGGCGGTAGCGGAGTGGCATGATCTCAGACGCGTACACGTACTGTTCGGTGGTGACGGGTCAGTAAAAAAAAAATAAGTTGAAGTGATGAATAAGATGAAAACTTACGGAGACTGGACCCCATGTCGGACCGAAGATTGCAATCCAGCAGAACAGCATGGCGGCAGCTGCAGCACCTGTCTTCGCGCCGGGGTGCGCAAGCAAGCCAGTGAAGGCGGCCATGAAGATTGTCTGACCGATGGCGCCGGCGATCAACCAGGTTCGGCGGCCGAATTTCTCCATGTAGAACACGCCGAGGTAGTTCGTGATGGCGAGGACCGTGTTCGCGGCGCCGGCCAGACCAGATGCGGTGAGCGCGTCGAGACCAATGTAGACCTCGAAGATAGTGGTAGTGTAGTAGAAGATCATGTCGATGCCCATCAGGTAGGCGACGGCGATCAAGATCATTCCTGTGCGGATTCGGCGAGCGGCCTGCATGTCGGAGGTATCCCAGATGAAGTCCTTGAGGCGAAGACCAGCGGTGTCTGCCTTCTCAAGCTCGAGAGATGCAAATATTTCTGCTCTGGCTTGTTCCACATGTGGTTCGGTGAGGGGATGCTTGTAGAGGCGTTCGAGGACAGCATCGCCTTCGGCAACACGACCCTTGGCATAGTGATAGCGGGGGGTGTCTGGGTTTGGCCAGAGGACGGCAATGGTCGAGAGGGACCAGAAGATCTGGAATGCCACAGGGAATCTCCAGACAGCCTCGGAACTGGCAAAAACCATCCCAAAGTCGCTATCAAAGAGTCAGTGATATTCAAGCGACGTGGTAAGGGGGACTTACACCCAATACGCAAGAGCAACACCCAGCGATGCTGCAGCGATCATTGCATTCACACCTCTACCTCGAGTGCGAGTCTCAGTAGCCATCTCGGCAACATAGACTGGTATCATCGATGTCATGAAGCCATTGCCAATACCCTGCCGCAACCAATTAGTCACAACTTCCCCAACGGCTGCAGATTTGGATGATGCCTACAATGAAAACTCTTCCAGCGACTGTGACACTTTCGTTAGATAAAATGCTCTCAATAGCCGGGTCAAGGATCACCTACTCAATTGGCCGTAGCTGTACGAGCTTGCCGAGATTATCGTCCCAACGATCTCGACAACGTTGCCCATCAAGATCCATGTTCTTCGACCGAAGGTCAACCCGAAGGCACAGACGAACATACATCCGAGCCACGATGCCAACAAAAAGGTCGACGTGACCATGGAAATCTTGTAGGTGTCTGTTGGATTCTTGTTGGATTGTCAGAATAGAGATACACGGGAATTCGCCAACAAAGTTCACATACTCCAATGGCATCTTGGAACTCGGGGGTCTGTAAAACACCACCGAGCACACCAGCATCCCAACCGAAGGTGATGAAGCCCAAACTACCAGCCAAGATGGCGTTGCGGTAAATGTTTTCGCCTTGCGGTGCCATGCTGACTGTAATCACCAGGACGGGAGCACTAATGCAATATACCACGTGGTGAAAGACGACCTGGGCAGACGGGGACGAGTAGTAGCTGAAACAGTAGAAGAAGGGAATGAAGGTGAAAGGAAGGAAAAGAATATGTAAATCCCCAAGAACTTCCCAGAGTGACCCTTGTCGTCGAGCGGCCGCAACGAGGGAAAAGGACTCAATGTTGATATCCAAGCTCCCCAGAGCTAGCCCGTAGACTATACCTCGAGTGACAATAGGAGGACGTACGCCTCGTCAGACCCTTGCCGCATCCGCTATTGATTGCTAGAGCCGACAATCTCATGCACTGCATCCCAGGGTCATGGACCTCGGTGCAAGACCAAGTGGCTACCTTGGGAACTAGTGAGATGATCAGTCTTGGTTCCTCGTAAATTGACCAGTATCGTTGCATAGGGATTCATCGTGACTGAAAGGGGTGGTATGGAACCGGGTCTAAGGGATGTTACAGACCAAGGTACATCGTAGTATTAGTAGACATAGGGTATATCGTGCTCGAGCGACAATTTAGGGTCAGGATTACATTTCCGGAACCGAGAACCAGTCTTCAACATGACAGACTCCCTGTTGTCTAGGGAAAATGGAAAGTGACAGGCCGGAGAGTGGACCCTGGTGTGTCTGTGTGCCAATAGCTTCATCCCTCTACTGCGTAGTAGACGAGGGCTGCAGCCAACCTGGCAGATGAGGATTGGCTATTCAGGCGCATATCAACAAGCATGTCAATGCTTTTGGTAGCGAAGGTGTGGGACATGGGTGACCGACCATAGCAGCAACCATCTCGAGCCATCATAGAAAGGATGGACTAGGCGCAGGGACGATCCGAATTCACAAGCGACACAACCATCCCCAAAGGAGGCAGGTTTCCATAACGGTCGAAAGATTGCCTCTTCAGGAAATGACATGTATCGACCTTGGGGAGAAGGGGTTCCATATCCTTGACATTGACAACCTGTCTGACGGGACGATGAGACACAGTACTATGATACAACAGAGTAAGAAGCTACTTCATTGATGGATAAGCGACCTTACCTAGTCAAATGCCGGTCCCCCATGTCTCGCTTAGCACTAACCGGCGAGAAGAAGAGCATGCAACTAGCCAGTCGGATACCAAGAATGGGGAAAGGATCAACGAGATGGTGTGTGACCGGCGTGAAGGCGGGACGAACCCCTGGTCCTGATTCTAGAAAATCAACCCCAGTCAGTGCACACGAAGTTGAATTTCTAACTGAGGAGGATCAACAACAATTCAACAGTGATCGCTCGACGTTGGAACGATGTGCTATGGCCGCCTCTGACAAGTACGACAGCGTGTTACTACTGCTGGACCGATGCAGGGATTTGCCGCATCTAAGAAATCAACGGTGGACGATTAGCGACGAAGAATTCTCCACTGTCGGCGCCGTTTACTACTTACTATGTTACTTCGCTACTATGGTGTTGATTGCTTATGCAAATGCAAATGCGGGCACTTTCTCGGCTTCATGCGGTGAAGACAGCACCCTAGTTCTCTTATCAGTCTACGTACGGCACATACCATTTCTCCTGATGGTGCAGCTATCTCATGCCGCATGCCGAGGAGCTTTCTCTTTCGGCCATGTCGCTCAGGGTTGCATCCAAGAATAATATGCACACAAAGACAGTAGGGATCGACTGATTGAATCAGGACTGCTGTGAGTGGTCCAGTCTCTGGGACTCTGGGGACAGCGAACGATACTTTTCCCCTTATCAATTCTGGCGTTACTCTGATTCTTGAAATGCATGTCAATTGCGATACACTTTTGAATTTACGCCTCGTTAGACCTGTGCCCAGAACGTGACACTGGTTGATGTAGAATATCTTCAAGATGACAGTCGACAGCAGTCCTCTTCCGACCGCGCTGTCTCTGTTGACACCGGGGAAGATTGTGTTGGCGGTACTGGCATACTACGTTCTTGGATTTGTGTACCAAATAATCTACTACAGATTCTTCCACCCGCTTGCTAAGTTTCCCGGACCTTTCTGGGGAAGCGTGACGAGGCTCTGGATTACATATCACAACCTCCAAGAACACGAGTACCTCTTGCTATACGACCTTCATAAGAAATATGGTATGTGAATGATCATGGCGGACCAATCGTCTCGTCTCGAAACAGTACCTGACACGTTCGATCAGGACCGGTCATCCGTATCACCCCAACGATGCTCATGGTCAGCGATGCCACAAAGCTGCCTGAAATCTACAGCCGGTATGCCGACAAGACCAACCACTACATCACAGGTAGCTTCGGCAAGACAGAGTCCGTGTTCAACATGCAGGATCATAAGCAACATGCCTATTTCAGAAAGATGATTGCTGGTCCCTATAGCTTCACCAACATCAAGAGAATGGAGCCTTTGATGGATGCACGCATTGACGAGTGGGTGGCCAAACTAGAGACCACCTTTGCCGCATCGGGGGAGAAATTTGACTTTTCGCCGTGGGCAGTGTACATGGCTTATGATGTGATCTCTGAGGTCGGGTTTGGTGCACCATTCGGCTTTGTTGAGAAAGGAGAGGATATCGGGGGGCTCATCAAAGGCTTCCACGATGGCCTCCCGGCCTTTGGGTTGATGTGCAGATTGCATCCCTTTACAAGCTGGATCAAGGAGACCTGGGTTGGCGAGAAGTTCCTAGTCGCCACGCCAGAACATGACTCAGGTATCGGCACTTTGATGAGATTCAGAGATAAGCTCCTTGAACAGCGTATCAAGGACATCAAAGCCGGTAAGACGGGAGACAGAATCGATCTGCTACAGACGTATGTATCGCACAGACGGTGATACGCTCGGGAAGTTGACAATTTTCCCTGATTAGATTCCTCGATGCTCGCACTGATGACGGCAAACCCCTTGACATGGATTACATCAAGGCCGAGATCCTCTTGGTTCTGCTTGCCGGTGCTGACACGACCGGAACCCAATTCCAAGGTCTGATGACATTGATTTTCGGTGACCCTGCTGTATATGCGAAGTTGATGGACGAAATCGACGGAGCCACGAGAAGCGGCAAACTATCCGAGATGCCACAGTACGAAGAGGTCCTCAATCACTGTCCTTACTATATGGCGTGTATCAAAGAGACAATGCGTCTGTGGCCTTCTGCTCCAAACATGTTCCCCCGAAGGGCTGGCAAAGGTGGCATGGTCCTTGAAGGCAAGTTCGTACCGGAAGGGACCGAGGTAACCTGCAACCCATACATCGTCCACCGTGACCGCAATATCTACGGAGATGACGCCGAAGCATTCCGGCCGGAGAGATGGCTCGAGAGCGAGGAGGCGGCCAAACTCTACAACAAGTACAACTTCGGCTTCGGCTATGGGGCTCGAGCTTGCCTCGGCAAGGACATTGCTTTGATGGAGATGTACAAAGCTCCTTTACAGGTACGTCGACTGTCTTGTCTGCCCATTCTGACTTGCTTCGCATTGACCATGAATTTCTTTTAGTTCTTCCGGAAATTTAGGGTGGAAGTTGTGAACCCACAAAACCCGGCTGAATTTGTCGTCAAGGGCGGAGTTGGCTTTTGGAAGGATCTGTGGGTCAGAATTGAGAAACGAGCTCCTGTCTCGTAAAGCTTTGATGCTTCGAGGAGGAGTAGGAGGTCACAAGTGCTGGGTCACTTTGGGCCCTGAACTTGTGGGCAGTAGCTTACAGCACGCAAGACGCCTTGGTCCTGAAGGTGGGGGCCGTGCCGATGTGTGGTCTTTGCTGGTTCCCAAAATGCATTTTTGATCTGCAACATGTCCCGGAGTAGGAAATCTATTACTACGTATTGTAAAGAGGAGCACAAGAGAATTCCTCTTTATCGTAGAACTTGTTCAACATCCACAAAGGCTTCCTTCACCAATGTTCGTTCCGAGGAAAATATATACTCGGCATTGACGAGCTCGGCAGTCGCATGTGAAAGTCGATCTCTTCACTATTCTTGTCGAAAGTCATGTAGTAGTAGACACCAAGCCACTAACTAGCGACCGTTGAAGCGCTTTCGCTGCGGTCCGTTTCCAATGGCAGCCCAAGTTGTTAGAGAAAAGTTTTTAAGCACATTGCAAAACAGCGTCGCAGTCTCAGGAACGATCAAATTGATGTTCTGCCGATGACGAGATGAATTATACCAAACAGAGAAGAAGCGTCGTCGATCATTGACTAAAGGAAAGACTAAGGTTGCCGTCGACTGCCAACTACTACATGGTAAACGAGTTTCCCAGTTTCGTATTGACATGGGGTTACCGAGTATGAATAGCTGCTCGTAGTTCTAACTGTGAACAGGCATTCGTACCAAGAACAGTATCGCCCAGCATGAAACTGCACGAGCCTAATCAGGGAATTTGACCGCAACCCATTTTTATGAACTTAGTCGAGTGTCAGAGCGGCTGGTTGAAAGACAAGAAAAGGGGGGGAAAGATGTGCTATCATACCTTGTCGGTCGATCACTTTGGCACCGGTTTTGTGCTAAGCGACACGAACATCTCATCTCGGCAAGGATTGAAGTTGCAATGCGCTTACTAGTACTTTCCTTTCACCCACGACAATCCCCGGTCCCCCAATCCGTCTGCTCTGCTCTGGTCTCCTCCCTGGTGCCACTACCGGCTTCCGGATCCACCTTCCGGTGGCGCTTCCGCCGGAGAATTGCTCAGTGGAATCGCTTCCTTAATGGATTACTACGACGATACTACGGAGGCGACTACTATGTACGTGACTACCTCGGAGCTGCCTCACCTTGACCGAAGACCTCTCGATCCGGCCAATCGTCATGTCCTTTCGGTTATCCTAAGCTTCTCGACGGCGCCATTCTAACATGGACTCAGAAACTCAGTCAATATAGCTCCGGGGAGAGACCTGAGAGTCTGTCTCTCTGTCTTAACGGCTGGGATAACGGCTGGGATAGTGCGTTCCTGACCCACAAACGTACAGCTTCTGTCAATCCCCTCGGTCGTGCAGTAGGTAGAGACGAACGTGCTTGCTGCATGTACTATCTATTGCTCTAAGCTCGTGCGAATGCTTGGGCTAAACGTTCTGCTTCTGTCACTGTGCATAATCAAGCGCTAATGCAAATTTCAGAAATAGTCTTGGTTGCCTTGAAGCTAGCGACTGAATGTCTGGTTGATATTTCCTGTTCACGCCTGCTCCCCCTCAAAATAGTGCTTGGGGTGTCACATGCGTGTGTCACAACAGATTCGCGGGATCTGATCACAGATATGCGAAAAGGCCTAGTCAATTGAATTGGCTTACATGGTTCAAAGCATTCGCTGAGCCAGTTCGGGGGAGAGAGGAGGTGGGAGAGAGACATTGTCGTAGACTAATCTGACTGCTCCTGGAACGCATTGAATTACGGCAAGACAATCTCACAGACCATGTCGCGTCCACACAGCATACGAAATAGTGATAGGCAAGAAGCTTTGGGAAAGTTACATTCACAAGAATCGATTCGGCTTCGTGCAACGGCCCTGTTTGGGCATTGGGTAGACGGTAGAGTCCCACTGATCAGCACTCTTTAACACCTGAAATGACAGGTGTCGGTTGGTTCCTGAGAGGACGTGTCCTATCGTGGTTGCGGTGGCAGATCTACTGGGCTGTGGTGCCTCGGTGCCTGTCACTCTTAATGTGACACTCCTAAGCACTGTCCTCTCACTACGTACCCTCGGTATCGCACTAAAGAGTTCGAAGTGGTCGGTTTGGGAAAAGATGAACCAGTTCACAGTTCAAGAACGGTAATACCCCTGGACGGCTCATCCATGGGAGACCTTGCGCCTCTTCCAAGTCGATCCTAGGCTTCTACTACGTACTATCCTGCAGGGCCCTGTTACCAATGGTGTGGCAACGAGCGTTCCTGCATGGTCTTCTTGATGGCAAGAGTCAGGAACATATTCCTGCGAGAATTCATGGTCGACTATCTCAGATGGGCAGTCAATTACCCTTTTCATGGTGTCTACTGTTCTCATCACGATCCCACCATTCTGGTATATCATCCGGATGAACGGCCTGCTCTACTTAGATAAGACTTCCTCACGCTCTTTGAAATCCTCGGTTGGCTAGTCCAATCTTTTTCAATCCTTCGAGTGCTTTCTCTTCTCCAGCGTTCTTGTTGAGGCCGATAGAAAGATGGCTTCGAGTACGAATACTCCGATGCGTACAGACTCACAGGGTCCCCTCGTGACCACTCTTTCTGTTGTTTTTGGTGTGATCACGATCGTGGTCGTATTCCTTCGACTGTTTTCTCGCATCTTCGTTGTACGGCACATTGGTGTGGACGATGGTAATACCCTCAGCTCGAGAACGTGATTCGGGAAAGGGTGCTGACTTGTGCTTGTAGTTTTCATCGTGCTTGCAAGTGTAAGGCGCGGTCTGATAGAAAGGTAGTGACTTTCTCTAACAATTTGGGACAGTTACTCGCATGGGCGTTCATCATCGCAACCATTCTCGGTATATTCATTCCTCAAGATCCTGTGCTCCCTTACTGACATGGCAAGCGGTCAAATACGGGCTCGGAGACCACATTGAAGTTGTGATGGCGAAGGGAACCATCGTAACATATTCCCAGGTTTGTCACAATTGTCTCACGTCGACATCTCCATCTTACGAGAAATGCAGGTGGTTTGGTTCTCTTCTATCTTCTACAACGCTTGCCTGGGTTGCATCAAGACGTCAGTCCTTTGCCTTTATTCGCGGCTGGGTGACAAAACCCTTACGAGGATGGCACATGTGATGATGGGAATAATCGCCTGTCAGGCAGGTGCCAATGTCCTGGTCTGTATTTTCCAATGCAACCCCATCCCGGCAGCTTGGGACACCAGCATCACCAAAAAGACATGCGTGAACATCAATGCTTTCTACCTCGCAAACGCGGCCACCAACATCACAACCGATCTGCTCACCTACGGCTTACCATGGAACACGGTCCGCAAGCTGCAGATCCCCTACAAACAAAAGGTCGCTGTCGGCGCGATGCTCTGCCTCGGTCTCTTCGCGTGCATTTCGTCCATCATCCGCATCACCATGATCCCCAAAATGCTCACATCCCCGGATGCCACGTACGTCATCTCCGGCGCCATGTACTGGTCCGTCATCGAAACCAACATCGGTATCCTCGCCGCGTCAATCCCAAGCATGAAGCCGCTCGTCAAGAAATACCTCCCCAAGGTCCTCGGCGAGTACACGTCGTCCAAAGACCGCGCCGGCGGGCCCAGCGGCTCACACACCGGCCATCTGCACAACAAAAGCGGTTTCAGCAAACTTTCCGGCACCACCAATACTTACAACAGCAACCGCCCGTGGGGCCGCAGCGACCTCAAAGATCGCTCCCTAACCGCAAGCGTCACAGCAATCGATCCTCGCGACAACGACGACGACGAAATCGAACTTAGCGGTCGTCATCACCACCACCACCACCACCCTTCGAACAACAACCACGGCATCTCCGCCGACAACGCCTCTTCCATCACCGCCGGCGGCGGCGACGCCATCGGTCGTTCCACCACCAGCAACTCCAGCGAAGAATACATCATCAAACCATCAACTACCACTACTAACAACAACGACGGTATCATCAACAGATCCTCCTCCCCGCCCGTCGGCGGAGGAATCATGCGCACCACCGAAGTCACACACACGGTCGAAGGGGGAGGCGCAAACCTACCCTCGGCCATGACCACGACAGTGGCTTATGGAAACAGCGGCGGCGCTGTTCCCCAGAATGGTGGTGGGAAGTGGTAATTAGTATATCGGTGGTTTTTTGTTGTTCTTGTTTTTTTGAAGGTTGGCTGAGTCGTTTATACAAGAGCTATAACTATAACAGAAGGCCGAAGGGGCGGGGGCGGCCGGCGAGGGTGGTGTTGATATAGGTACCTGACCTAGTATCATATATGAGGGACGCTGGGGTGCGAAGCAAAGACAAGAAGAACATGGATGATATCTACCTATTTGTCTCTTTTATATACCTAGTATCTATCAATCTAGGTATACATTTCCTTTTTTTTGGATGTGTTTCATTACTTACCTCCATCTTGGATACCTACCTCCCTATAGATAGGTATCTATATTGGTTAGTTACCTACTTACCTCATCTACCTACCTCCCTAAACCCCACGAAAGTCCAAGATCCCATACATTCATACATACATACATATATACATACAACTCTCCCTCTTCCCTCCTCCTCAAAAAATGATTTATTTTTTTTTTAAATTTTTCGAATGGCATTGAGCCTTTTTTTTTTTTTTTTCATTTCAACCTCTCTGGAATCATTAGAGAGAGAGAGAGACTGTACTGCCACTGCCACTGTAGAAAAAAGACGGATGAACTCCCCCGAACGAACGTACGTAATCAAAATTGGTTGGTTACGACTTCAATTGGACAGGATAGGATACGACAGGATAGGTAGGCTACCTACTTGTTCGTGTTGTTGTTGTTGTTGATGTTGTTTCCCCCCCCCTCATCAACCGTCTCGCTCTCTCGTTCTGTTTGGTTTTATATGCGTGTAATTAGTATGTGGTTATGGTTGGTATGTAGGTATGTAATATATAATCGCTTTGTTGGGTTGGGTTGGATTGGGTTGTAGCATGCGAAGTGAAGGTGAGTGGGTGAGTGAGTGAGTGGCTGATGTGATGATGGGAAAATATGGTAGGTATACAGGAGGGTTATATTCTAATAGATCTATATATATATTAGTATAATAGCTGAAACTGGTTGTTCTGCTTTGCTCTTGCTCTGTGCTCTGTTTGATGACTGTCTATGTCCCTAGGTACCTCCCCAGATCAACTCATGAAGTTTGTAAATGGAACTTTGCCCTTTTTTCCCTTCACCCCTTTTCTTCGTCATGTGGTGGCTGGACTTTTGTGCGGATAGTAGTAGTAGATATGAGATATATGAGCCCGGGTGAGTGAAGTGGCATGCGTGTGCTGGATATGAGTTGAGATTCGGTTTTCTAGAGAGACTGCGTGGATTTGGATGTAGTGGGTGAGGGTGAGATTGTGTTGGTCAATTGGGGGAGCCTCTATCCGGCGTGGGTGAACACGTATGAGGATGCGGTAAGGAAAATTGTTGCCATATGCATAGACTCCGAGCGAGATATGAGAAGACGTTGATGCTAAGTCTAATTCGTGATTCGTTTAAGCAATTGTTAGCTTTCAATTGACCCTTTTCCATACATCCCGGATCGAGACGGTTGAGCTGATTGAACTAGCGGATCCAACGATTACTGGACTGATTTTGATCCATCCTACAGCCGTTGCGGGAATGAGTAAGTTACAACTGTCGACTACTAGCGATTTGAATATGCCGTTGAGTTTCTGACGACTCGGGTTGGGAGGTGGCGGTGAGGTTGGACTTTTGTCTGCTTTTTCGTTTGAGACCTGCTTCTCTGCTGGTTGGTTGCTTTTGGCAGATCCGCTGATGAAGAGGAGATAGATCTCGTAACAGCTCATGAAGATGGAGATAGACAGAGAATAGAACCAGCATTTGAAGCCTTCACGCTGGAAGGAGGGTCCCCATGAAGTAGATGTAACACCCATCGCATTGGTCTGATGCACATCAAAGTCAGGTCAGTGAACATGTAACCTCCATAACGCTAGACTGTACTCCAAAAAGAGGCGTGTGTCATTCATGAAGGGATGGAGATCGTGGAAATAGCATACGATTGTGAACATCTCGAGAAAGAAGTACATCCCCAGAAAAGAGTACTTTGATACCGCAAGTATGAACCGGAAGTCGTCTCTCCCAGAGGTCCCTGCGGATGCACGTTTTGCCTCCGGAGTAGAGCCTGCCTTTGGCACAGATGCAGGCTTGTTAAATTGCCTCCACGCCAAATTCCAACAATCGATCCATTTAAAGAGCCGAAAACAGCGTCTTGCTGCAACGTCGACACCCAACCAAGTTAGTTGGATCAATGCTTCAGAGGAAAGGGCAGGTTTCTCGAGAATGCAAGCTCATATATCTGGGAGTAATGGAAATCTGGCATGCTTACCCAGCGAGAATTGTTCTTTCGCCTTGCTCCATGGTGCAGCTTGTACTGATGAAAGTGAAAGACCGGCTACAACTTGACAGAGCGATTGGACAAGGCGGAGAAACTTCTCTATTCCCTCTGCGTCAACACCGTTAGCCCCATACTAGCATTGCCCTACCCTTCCGTCCAGTTCATCTAGAAAAGAGGAGGGCGTCCCATGGGCCGTCTGTTGATCTAATTTGGATGATCAAGAAAGGCTTGGAGGGGGGGGTCACACTTACCCCCGTTATTGGTATAATTGGCGCAGGCTTGCAGCATCGTTGAACATGCTAGGAATGACTAAGCCACCTATCTCGAATCCTGAGTTGACGTTCTGAGAGATGAAGCTTTGGGACTTTTGTTGATATCGCATGTTGAGACGGTGTGGTTGTATCCTCGACGTGTACTTTGGGTAGTAATTACTGTACTTACGGTGTACGGACATCGACGCTTCCACTACGCGTACAGTAATCTCTTAGTCATTCTCTCCATATATTTATATCAGTATACATTTATTTGTTTTATTTTATTTTTTACCTATATTTACTCGTATGTGATGACTGTTCCATTTTATCAACATACTGTCTTTGTAGTAGGACATGCGTCAGTTCTCTAGTCTTCCCAATTGGCACTCTGATCCCACCAAAAATCACATTCTTTTGAAGCCCATGTATCCTTCACGAACTGGGCTGGAATACCCTTACCGTTCCCTCCAGCGCGTTCATCGTTTCCCAATCCAAATATCATCGTCTTACCTTGATCATCGGCTTCCGCACTGAAAGGTTTCCACTCTGGTCGACCATCGTATCTGCCACGAATGGCATTGGGATTTCCGCTTACAATGAAGCTGGTGACGTAGCCGTGGAAGAATCCCGCGATCTCTTCCTGCGAAGGTGAAATGGATCGAACATCTGGATTCATGGTTTCGTAGTACATTTGATCCGCATGATTTGCGCCACCTTCGACGGTTCGATTGACGGCCCAGTGGTACAAGTAGATCGGTGGATCATCAGATGAAAGGCTTCCGAGATCTGCCGTCTGACGAACAGGGCATACATAGGCGTACTGCCCATATGCAGCTTCAAGACGCTTGTACTGGCTTCCAACGGAGATGTTCCTTGTTTCCACATAGGGAGAGTTCTCATGAACCGCTGGATCAGGATACAATTCACGAAGAGACGCCAAATCTGCTTCAGAGAGTTGTGGAAGAAGGGTCGTAAAGAAGTCCTCAAACTCCTTGGGCTTCTCTGCCTTTTTGGGAACGTACATGGTACCCTCGTTATGATTGAACCCGGTCAGAATGGGGACCTTGTTCCACTGCTTCGACTTCCACCCGTCTAATGGTCGTCGAGAGATGAGGTCGCCATCCATCACTGGCTGCCATGCCCACCGCACAGATGGATTCCATTTGGCAAAGACAGTATCTGAAGCAGCAATTATAGCATCTGAAGGGACAGATCTGAGGCAGTCCAGGAGCTTATCATCGGCTTGCTTATTGCATTCGACTTCAGAAACAAACTGGTGAAACTGTTCTTCATGCAGCTTGGAGTCATATGGATGCACGGCTCGGGAAGTCGGCCCTCCAGACTCTATGACCGCTTTATTGAACAGCTTCTTCTGGCTGTTTATGTTCATGATATGGTGACCAATCTATCTCTTGGTCAGCTGGCGATGCTCTTGAAAGATCCGTAGGATGTCTTACGGAATGCGCTCCTGCAGACAATCCAATTATAGTGACCTCGTCCGGATCGCCCCCAAATGCAGCAATGTTTTCACGCACCCACTCCAACAAGAAGACTTGATCGTGAAGCCCGATATTCAACAAACCTTCGCGAGCGGTGACAGCGGGATTCAGAAACCCAAGGGCACCAATCCGGTAATTGAAAGACACTGCTACAAATGGCTCAGAAGACCAAGCCATCATGGAAGCGGTATTGTGCATCTTGGCAGTACCGCGGTTGAAAGCTCCCCCATGAATGTATACAGCAACCGGGAGTTTGGTTTCTCCTTGACCGGTTCCAGCTTGACGGAATACATTCAGAGTCAGACAGTCCTCGCTGTAGATATCAGGACCTTTCCCAGGTTTCAGGAGTTGTTTCCCAGGACACCTTTTCGAGGTTAGCTCAATCTAAGGCGACCACAAGGCTACCAGCATACCGGGGTCCATACGCCACCGCATTGATGATCTCATTTGATGCAGGCACGGGTACTGCTCGTGCGAATCTCAGATCTCCAACTGGGGGTAAGGCATAGGGAATACCGAGGTAGGCCTCGACTTTGATTGGAAACGTTCCATCA
The DNA here is from genome assembly GCA_003868215.1 of Pseudophaeomoniella oleicola. Taxonomy (NCBI): domain Eukaryota; kingdom Fungi; phylum Ascomycota; class Eurotiomycetes; order Phaeomoniellales; family Phaeomoniellaceae; genus Pseudophaeomoniella; species Pseudophaeomoniella oleicola. Next base: position 55,510 of record QWDQ01000074.1, read on the forward strand.
TCGACCACAGTACCTATTATTGTTCCCTGTGGCAGAGGTATGGGGGAAGACTTAGGTGGGTTCGTCCACGTTGGGAGAATGTGCTGAAGAGATTGGCGCAAAGTCGAAGTGTCGAACAATGCTGCCAGGACAATTGGCAGAACTGCCAACCACAACAACGACTTTGGGACTTGGACAGCCATTTGCAACTATCTCGACATTCTCTTGTACCCTAGGATATGAGTGTCTCCCACGAAGCCGACCTTGAACTCATCCTGTTTGCTCAGACCCTACATCTGCCCTCTTGATCCCCCTCTTACGCCCTTCTCCGCCATTCGGTAGTTTTTAAACAGCCGAATGTGGACCTCGGAGAGGTTCCGCTGGTGGCCTATCTCTTGGCGTCTTTCTGTTATCCTTCTACTTGTGTACTACGTAGAACTACTATTCCCCCAAGGGATCCAGGCAAAGTTTATACAGGGATCGACATGGACGTTCCTTGGTCGCTACCGTCCCATCTCTACGCTTCAACCTCAGAGAGATAGGGCATCTCTCCACTACGGCCAAGTCCGTTATCAAATCTGCTATCAGATCGGTCTTGGTATTGAGAAGGGTACAATGGGGGTTCGACAAAGTACTTGAGGTGGATGGCTGTCATCTATCCTTGCTTTCGACCTCTGGCATCTCGCTGTACGTACGCGGTTGATCCCATACGAAATATCCGGAAAGTCGGGCCAAACACCCAAGATGGACACGTCTAAGGATTCGACCACCGACGAGAAGAAAAGCAGCATCGAAATCGTGGAACCTTCCTTTGAGAAGACCATATCGACCAAAGAAGGGCAGCTTGATGAAGATCTGGACCAGGCTGAGCTCTTCTTGCGCGAACACAACTTCACCCAAGCATATCTTCAAGAATTGCTCGAAGATGAACAGAAGAACAAGAAGATCATCAAGAAGGTAGATCTCCTGCTGATGCCACTCCTGTGTGGAACTTATTTCCTGCAATATATCGACAAGCAAGCTCTCAGTTACGCGGCCGTCTTCGACCTTTTCGATAGCACTGGAACTACCCAGACCCAATACTCATGGCTCGCCAGCATATTCTACTTTGCATATCTTGTGGCTGAATGGCCAGCAAGCTATTTAGCTCAGCACTATCCGACGGGGACTGTGATAAGCATATTCACAACGTCATGGGGTAGTGTCCTTATGCTCACGGTTGCTTGTCATAACTTCACTGGCCTTGCTATCTGCCGTTTCGTACTCGGCTGCCTCGAGTCGCTGGTCACGCCTTGCTTCATGTTGATCGTTGGCATGTGGTATACCCGGAAGGAGCAACCAGCACGAGCGGGTGCGTTCTATTGCTTCAACGGATTCGGCAGTATGATGGGCGGCATTCTGTTCTATGCCGTAGGTCAAGAGGATAACTTTCCTGTATGGAGAGTCATTTACATTCTCTGCGGCGGTGTGACCGTCGTTTGGGGCATCGTTCTCCTGATCTTCCTACCGAACAATGTCATCACTGCGAAACGCTACAGCATCGAGGAGAAGGCTCTACTCATAGCCCGAGGCCAGACCAACCGCACAGGTATCTACAACCGCAAAGTCAAGACATCCCAAATCATCGAAGCTTTGATAGATCCCCAAGTGTGGATCCTATTCCTGTTCGTCCTGCTCAACGAATGTGTTAACGGCGGCATCGCCAACTTCGGCAAACTCATCATCAAGGGTGTTGCTGGTGGTGACTCATTGTTGACTACGGCATATGGTATCCCTCAAGGCGGATTCCAGGTGTTCTTTGTCTTCACCGGACCTTATCTCGCCTCCAAGTTCAAGAACATCCGCACCTACGTTATGGCTTTGTATATCTGTCCGACCATCATCGGTGCCGCTCTGCTGTGGAATTTACCCCGATCCAACAAGAACGGTCTCCTTCTCGCCTATTATATTGTAAGTTTCTCATAATCCAGTCTCCGCATACCGTCCTTTCCTGCAGTATCTCGAAGAAGCAAGAAAAAAAAAAGAACCTTTACTAACTCGCATCTTCTTTCCTTCAGGTCGGCTCCTTCGTCTCCTCCCTCGTCCTCGCCCTCCAACTCCCCGCCAACAACGTCGCCGGCTACACCAAACGCGTCACCTCCACGGCCATCGTCTTCCTCGCCTACTGCATCGGCAACATCGTCGGCCCCCACGCCTTCCTCGCCTCGGAAGCCCCCATCTACCAAACCGGCTGTAAATTCATCATCGCCTGTTCGGCCGTACAGATCGCGCTCGCGTTCGCGCTGAGGGCGTTATTGGTGCGCAGGAATGCGAAGAGGGATAGCGCTGCTATTGCTGCTGCTGCTGCTGTTAATGGTGTTGATGGTGGAGAGAGAGGAGAAGGAGATGAGATTTTGGAGGATTTGACGGATTTCCAGGATCGGAAGTTTAGGTATTCGTACTAAGTTGGTTAACGAGGAGAGAAAAGAAGAGCACATGAGACGCGAGACGCGATATACGAGATACCTAGGCAGTTGAAATAGCAATCGCTTGCATGGAGGTAGGTAGTATTCAGTACTAAAATAGGTACCTACTTGACATGAAAAAATCTTTCTGATCAAAAGATCAAACTCCCACATCCCCAAAACCATTCAAGTCCCCTTTTTTTCCTTTTTCTCATGGTTCTAGGAGAGTCTAGAGACACGAAGATTGAAACCCAAACCAACCCCCCCCCCAATCTCCCCCAAAAACGAAGCTATATTATATTCCCTCACTCCCAATTCCTCCCTCGCTTTTCCTTCTCCCTTTTCTTTTTCCCTTTCCTCTTCCCATCGACGGGACGACCCAATGGGAAGGGGGAAAAAAAGAGTTGCTTTCATTTAAGATAGTAGTATCTACCTAGGTAGGTACCTATCTTTGGAAGAAAGCCGGGGGGGAAGGGGGAGACTGAGATGGATGATGAAATTACAATTTTGTTCTCATACGCGCCTCGCTCGCTCGGCGTGCTTGCTGTTTATGCATGGAAAGGGGAAAGGATAGGATAGGATATGATAGGTAGCCCCTCCCAATGCCCTGTCTGTCCTCCCTCCTTTCTCTCGCCTGCCAGTATCCTTCACTCAGATTCAATTCAGTTTTGAATGCATTCATCGAACCATTGAATGAATCGCTTGAAATGAATTGAGTAGGTACCTTACATAGGTACATACATTTGATGTTTGGGTTATGCTCTTTTTTGTCCGAAATGAAAAAGAGCCGAAATTTTTTTTTTTTTCCCTCCTGTGACCACCGTATTCCGTACTGTTCCGTTTCCGTTCCGTTGCGAGTTCAGCGACTATGACTATATGAGAAAAAAGGGTCACCGCTAAGCGTAAACATAAAATCAGGTCAAGCAACAAGCCTAACCAACCCCACCGCCGCCCCCGCCGCGACCGCCCCAACAACTAACATCTGCACCGCACTGTGCCACCCGTTCCTCACGTTCTCGCGACCACCCCACCCAGACACGACGCAGGCCTTGATATATCCAAAAGCGAGCAGCACGACGGCCATGGTGCCGATGCTCCAGTACAGACCCGTTAGGACGTCGCGGGCGAAGAAGTAGGGGATCAGCGGGATGAAGCCGCCGGTGAAGTAGGCGAGGGCGAGGGTGAGGGCGGAGATGAGGGGCCGGTTGGGTGGTGGGGCGGGGGATTGGTAGTGGAAACGCATGATGAAGGCGTGGAGAGGGGAGGATGAAGAGGAGTTGGAGTTTTGGGAGTTTTGGTGGTTTTGGTCAGAGGAGCCAGAGTTGGAGTCGAGGTTGTGGAGGATCAGGTCTATGGTCTTCGGGGGGAGGCGGCATGGGGAGAGGACGTCGGTGATGATTTGGCGTTTTGAAGATTCCGAAAGGGTGGATGCTTCGAGACATGTGGCACGGTACGAATCTCTAGAAAATGGAACTCACGGTTAGATACCATTTCAATGAGGCATCGTTTCATGACGAGTATGCTTACCTTTCACTTCTCGCTGCAACCCATCCTCCCAGACCCATGGAAATTGCACCTGCGATAAGTTCGGCCAACCCACCGAGAACGACTAATTTGGGACTGCCAAAGGCAGACAGACCGGCTGTTAGAGCGAAGGGAACGGTCAACCCATCGGACAACCCGAGCACGGCATCAGAGACGACCTCCGCTGGTACTTTGAAGGTGTTGTTGACTTTCTTCTTGGAGGCACTGTCATCGTCGTCGTCATCATCATGTCCATTCATGTAAGGAGAATCAGGCATGGCGGCTTCCAGATCGTGGTCGTGATTATTGTTGTTGTGCATTGCAGGACCATTCAAGGTCGGAATCGCTCCATAATTCCCTCTTGATTCCGACATCTCTCGCTTTCGTCGATGCCGCTGCTGCTGATCTTCTTGGTGATGGATTTGATTTGAATTCATCAGTGCTTCCCTCAAGCACCTTTTATCCTCGTCCTCGTCCGAAGAAGATGACGACGAAATCCAACGGACAGGTAGTGAAGCAAACAAGACTGAACGCCAATGAACCATTCTCCTTCGTGAATCAAACAACAACTCGAACAGATATTCTTTGGCACGGTGGTCGGTAGGTTGACCAAGAGATATACAACAGGTTTGCAGTGTAGAGGACCGAACAAGAAAGACAGTCAAAACACAAAGGCCTACCTCTTACAAACCTGATGACTGCAATCTCTCGCTTATTTGCTTACTTGCTCTTTCTTCTTATATGGGATCACGAAAGAAACAAGGCATGCAGTTACGTGAAGATGCAGAAGTTCCTTGCTGCAGCTGCAAACACATGCAAGAACTGACCAATGAGAATGGACGTGATGGTAAGCCGAAGTTTAACAAGGTCCTTATCGATAAGAGCTTGCGACCAATCACAGCCGACGTCATTTATAGCAATTGTCATCCGTCAACACACTCGATTTCTTCAATCATCAATCAAGCAAAGAAATTAGCTGGTGTTCTAGATTTCAACCTACTTCTTATTTCTCTCGTTTGCGGCTCACTATTAGTCTTCGTTGTTCGCTTGTCATGGTTGGTATCCCTGATTGCGGATGGCATCAATGCCTCCTTCTGAGACACGCTTGATAAGTGTATCGAGAATCGAGAATGATACAGCAGATTCAGAACAGGACCGCCAAACGGCATCGGTTGCATCGTCTGTCAGCCTGTGCCATGTCTCATTCAGTTCTTGTCACTTCTATACCGTACAATTGGTGAGCCCAGACGGATAGTCGAGATCTTATGCTGATGCACTGGAAAAGATGACTAAGCTGCATCTTATGCACGCAATTGCATAACTGGGTATCACTCATCATTATGCATTCTTCTTTTCCCCAATTTCCTGCAAGCATGTTTCGTTCTAGAACAGGAGCACGTATAAGAGAAGCACATTCAACTTCCAAAAGGAGTCACGGCCGACAGACGAGGCTGATATGAGATCTCCATGATCCAGTACCTAGGTATCTATCTTACATATCTATCTCATATGTTCCGTACATTCCCTCACTACTTTCACGATGAGGTTGCATTTATCCCGCTCCTACGCCAAAATCGAAATAACACCATCGAACCCCGCGAAGGCGTGCTCGACGAAGTGGGGTCTGAATCAATATTCCGATTGGATCGAGGTGACGAGAATGGTTTGTTGTGGTCACCGTACTGACATCGAATGCTTCAACATCAGGTAGGGATTGGTTCTGTTCTCGGTGTCCAGGTTCAAGCATTGGCTAAGTATGCTTGATGTTGGTTACCCTCGTGTGGTCTGGAGTAGGTATACTGCCACTTTCCTGGGTGGGAAAAGCTTGTCGTTGTTGACCTGGCTTCTCGATGCATGGAGATGTATGTTACAACCCCCACAGATGTCGTACTACCTCCTCCCTCCCACGCACGCACGGATGGTGGCTGAACCCTGCTTGCTTCCCAATGTAAGAAACAACAACGGCTCAACGGTACAGTGGGCACACAATGATCGACAAGCGGAGATAGCGTCAGAAGACTGACTGCTACCATCCTTCCATCCATGCCCTATCTGTCCATTGGACCAAAATTCTGATGGCAATCGTCGCGAGAGTACGCACGTACACACGCAAGGCTTACATGCTGCGCTATTGGTTGTCTGACCTATGCTTGTTGCTTATAACGTTGTTACCCTACCTTATGTAGGGGTTTGTCTCTCATATGTCTGTTGTACACCGCTCTCCATCTCTTTCTCTCAATCCGTAACGACAGTAGTTGAACCGGGAAATTTCCCCTGGTGATTTATATCTTCTCCCCCCCCTGTCGTCTTCGTTTGCTACATCTTGCGCCACGAACCTCAAGGGAGAAAGAAAGAGAACCTAGGCAACGGCCGCCATGGCGTTCTTTACTATTCCCAAACTCAATTCACGCTTGGGGACCTGGCGTGCTTATCACTTGGCTGCTATTGTATTGTGAGTTTTGCTCTTGGCAATGGAAGGCGGTATTACCATACAGCCGACATCCTCGGAATCTGGCTAACGAAGCGTGAAATAGTATCTCATCGTTCCTGGCTGGGTACGACTCCGGTGTTGCCGGCGGGATTTTGACCTACAAGTCCTTCGAGAAGGACTTCCACTACACGAAAGCGCACGAGTCCAAAGTCAATTCGCTCACGGTCGGGTTGGAACAACTCGGATCTTTCGTTGCGGCTGTCATCATCTACCCGCTGACTTCCAAGTATGGGCGCAAGTACTGCATCATCGGCTCGACGGCTGTATTTATCGTCGGCGTCATCATCGAGACAATCAACACGGGATCGCTGGGAGCGTGGTACACCGCAAGATTCATTGCTGGTCTGGGGATGGGCGGCCAGAGCGTTGTGATTCCGATGTATTCGGCTGAGATGACGCCGAAGGAGATTCGTGGACGATGTGGTTCCTTTTACCAATGGCTGTATACGTGGGGGATCTTGCTCTCCTATTGGATTGATTATGTGAGCTCCAATAACGTCGCAAGGTACATCAAAGGAGGATAATTGATACTGACCACTTCCGTAGGGCGTCGCAAACAACCCTTCCATCGCCGGAAAGTCTCGTGAGTGGCAGATCCCCGTCGGTCTCCAACTCGTCTCCGGAGGCATCCTCCTGATCGGCACTTTCACGCTCCCCGAGTCCGTACGCTGGCTCCTCACCCAACGCCGAACGGACGAAGCCTGGAAGTCGATCACGTGGATCCGCGGTGATGACGGCGAAAAGACCATCACGGAATTCAACGAGGCCCAACTCGGCCTCAGAGCAGAGGAAGCGGCGAAACAGGACTTCAACATCCGCGAGCTCTGGCAACCGGCCAATCGCTTGCGGTTCATCGTCGGGCCCATGCTGTTCGTCTTCCAAAACACTACCGGCAGCAGTGCCCTCGCGGTCTTTGGTCCTCAGTACTTCAAGCTTGTCGTTGGCAGCGACGAACAGCGTGACCTCCTCCTTACCGGTCTCTTCGGAGCGGTCAAGGTCGTCGCATGTACATTCTTCATCTTTTTCCTTTCGGAGCGGTTTGGTCGTCGGACTCTCCTGACGGGTGGTTCAGTCTGCATGGCTGCCTGTATGCTCATCACCGCCCTCATTGTCGACGAAATCCCTACGCAGTCGAGCACGAAAGTCACCAACGCCGGCAGAGCGACCGTCGCTATGATCTACCTCGACATCATGCTGTACAATTGCTCATGGGGCCCCGTCCCCTGGGCCTACGTCCCCGAGATCTTCCCCACGCGCATCCGCGCCCTCGGTCTCGCCGTCAGCATGCTCGCTCACTGGGCGACCTCGTTCTGCTTCTCGTTCGCGAGCCCGTACATGATCAGCAACGTCGGCGCCAACACGTTTCTGATCTTCATGGGCTTCGACGTCGTGTCGGCCGCCTTTTGCTTCTTCTTCGTCAAGGAGACACGCGGTAAGAATCTGGAGGTGGCGGCGGGGACTGAATGGGAGGTCGCCGAGAAGACAGCCGTTCTGTCGGATACGGAGAAAGGTCCTGGTGAGGAGGAAGACGAAGTAGACACGAACGGTGGTGGGGGAGGGGTACTGCATCTTGCGGAGAATGCGGACGGGATGTTGGTTGATGAGGCGACGCATAGGCAGTTGGGCGTTGTGCAGGTTCATGATACATTTTCGTCGGCGCTCAAGCATCGATTGTAAATATTATAGTCGGATTGAACCCACACGTGGCCAGACCGTTCGTACACAATCGAAGAGCGGCGGCGGTGGCGTCAACCTCCAAAACACCAGAGCAATACAATACCACCCATACACGCCCAGAAGGAAGAGCTGTCCACTGCCTCACCACGCCACGCCCCGAACCTTCAAGAGTTTTGAATGTGCAAGTTAGCGCTAGCACCACAGACCCAAACACCATCCACATAAATCTGAAAGACCATACCTACCTAGTTAGTCATGTCGTCCAAAAGATCGCTTTTTGAGAACTAGTACCTAGGATCTCGAGAACTTTCGTATAGAAAAGAGACAGACAGCTGGCTTACCTAGTTAGTACCTTGATATGTCGATTGAATACCTAGGTACCTACTCTTTGCCGCACTGGAGTTACTAATATAAAAAAACACATCAATCGCTACCTACCTTACCTACTACTTATCCACACCCATTCAGCTAAAAGCCAAGAAGAAAAAGAAGAAGGGGAATGTAGACTGTGCGTGCACACATAATACCTACTACCTATACATGGAAGAAAAAAAAGGAAATTATTACCAAAAAATTTCCCCCATTGTCGGAAATAGGTATCTCATTTTCTCGTTTCAGTCCCCCCCCCCCCCTCGCTCGGCGAAAGAGAAACAACTGAATTGAACTGAACCAACCGCATTCAATGAATGGCCTTGTTCTGAACCTCACCGACGAAAGAAGAGACAGAGTAGAGTGTACTGTCTGTCTGTCGAGCGCCTACCTAGGTAATAAATTACAATTTTATTTTTTTTGCCCCCCTCGTCTGGTGATGATTCGTGGATCGTGGATCGTGGATCGTGGTGTTGATTGAGAGAGACTTTTTGAGTATACTAGGTAATTACAGACTATCAAAGTTCATTAATGCCTAATGCTGCGCGCTGCAACCACTAATTACCAATGCTAGGTAGGTAGGTAGGTACTTGGTAGTAGGAAGTACCTATTCCCGCCGCTGCTGCTGGTGTAAGAGTGAATATTGGTAGTCAGTAGGTATCGATCGTGAACATTTGTGATGAAAGAGAAAAAAGAACTTTTTGTTGGTATGGTATGATATAATAATAATGTACAAGAAATAATCGTCGAGTGTAGTATATAGTAACAGATTTCCTCCTCCAATGATCGTACCTACCAAACCCTGAATAATCACAGACCAATTCCTTTATGCTGCTGACTACCACCGTTGTGATCCCCCAAACTATCCGAAGAAACAGAAATTTCTACGGTTTTGTGAATATCCTTGGGGTTGTAATTGTTGTTGTTTGATCGATTGTTGGTGTTGTTGTTGTTGTTGACGAGTGGAATATCATCGACACTGAAGCGTGTCGAGCTTGATCTCGTGTTTTCGTGATCTTCGTCTTCCAGCTTGTGCCCGCCTTTGAAGTGGTGGTCCCAATTCCTGCTCAAGCCACGAGAATGGACGCCTCCTCCTCCTCCTCCTCCTCCTCCTCCTCCGCTGCTGCTGTTGTGACCGGGGTAGGAGTGTGATCCTCCTGGGTTGCTTTCGTAGATGCTGCTGAGCTTGCCCTTGGCGAGGCGGAAGAGGGGACCGAGCGTGGGGAGAGAGGAGCAGACGATGAGAATGCAACCTTCCGCACAGCCCAGGATGTCGAGGTAGGGTACGGGGTCTTGAAAAGGGTCAGCAAGGTGATTCTGATGAAAAGTGCAAGAGACAATGGTTAGATAGACTCACAGGTGGGATCGGTCGCTAAGATCGCGAAGACTTGTCCGAAAATGGCGAGCTTGTAAATGGATACAATGGATGCCAACACGCTCAATCCCAGAGCACAAGCGACGGCGATGCGCTTCTTCAAAGGCATATTCAAGCGCATGATGAATGGAATCGGGTACAGAGCAAAGAAAATATCCAGAAAGGCCGAATACGCAGACGTAAAGTAGCCCAGGTCAGCCAGCACACTGATCTTGGTGCATGACCCCTTGATCGTGGGATTCCAACCAAACTCGACCGGGCTGCATTGTTCAAACCACCAGACCGAGGTTGCGAAAATGCTTGCCTGCGACGACAGCGCGAGGCCCCAAAAGAGGATGGTGGTTTTCGTGCCGTAATTCAGAATGCGCTTGAGAACTGCAATGATGGCGAACTTGGGCAGCGAGAAGACCCAGATGAGGACGGAACTGATGATGACGTTATATTTGAGAGCCTGTGAGACCCGGTCCTTTGGGATTTCGTCGTAATGCCTCCCCAATCCATAGCTGGAACCGAGTGTGACGAGGATGCATGTGCCCAAGAAGACCACGACACATCCAACGGTGATGAAATCGTCGACTCCCAGACCACCACCTAGCTTGTTCCGGCCGTAGAGCAGGCGACAGAAGATACGGAGACTGACGATGACTGAACCAATCCTCAGTAAACGGTTTCCCGGTAGATCACGGTTTGAACATACCTGTTGTGACTGCAAACATAGCCCAGCAGGCTCTGTCGGCAATCGTGCCATAGTCCTTTGCGTGCCATAAAGCCATGCCGGAATTCTTGTCTCGTCCAAAAGAGCAAAGGTGTTCGTATACAGGAGGTCTCGACAGGCTGGAGAGAAAGAGGATTCCTGGAGTACTAATCTACGTCTTTAGTCTCTGAGCCGGAGAACCGAGGATGCTTCCCCTGATCTGTGCGGCAAGTTCGTACGTAGTTCGCATGAAGATCATGATATATACGGGTCAAGACTCCTGCATTATGGTGTCAGTATTGTAAGTCTGGAGGAATATCAATTTCTTCATTAGTATAGGGAATATAGCCCACATGCATTTTGCGTTTCAGGGTGACTTGTTAGGTAGTGACTCTGGTGACACGATCATGACGAGAACCTCGGAATTGGCCATATCGCTGCTAGATTTACGCATGTGTGGTAAGTAACTCAGGTTGCTTGATTGAAAACTCACCCATGTCGACGGATCAAACTACTGCAGGACCGGATAGTCTTACCATCGACGTGATCCTTGTCTGTGGTTCATCGGACCAAGCAGAACTGGGAATCTCCCCCTGATTTCCAGGTCCTTTTTGTCAAGCACGGTTACCCAATGCCTCTATCTGCAGCTACGGGAAAACATTTTGCTTTCCGTTTGCTGCTTAACGGTAAGGATCGTCAAGGTTCCAAGTAGAATAGAGTATCCAGTAACCAGTATCCAGTATCACCTGTTCAAGACTGGCTTGGGAAGAGTTCCCGTCGAAAGTCCCATACCTATCCCGTAGCGACTGAGGGCACCCAACTTTCAGTCCTCATCCATTGGATGACGGCTCGAACGTTCGACGGAGGCGTTTACTACTACGGTGCGGTGACTCGGCAGGGATTTTTACCAACAATAGTGGGCTTGCGTCAACTCACTCCGCTCACACGGAACCGAAGCTCGGTTACTCAAGGAGTCAAGGTTGCGACTGTGAGTACGTACTATAGTAACCGAGTTTATTCCACCACAAACGGGAATCGACTAACAACACTAGTTAGTACATAATGTAATCCCAACAAGCCGGGTCTAATGCAACACTACTTACTTAGCTGCCATCAACGGGTCACGGTTGAGTGAGTTTCTGCCATTATAACTATCATCCTGCCGTGTCGCTTTTACCGTCGTGTGAAATCATGATCGGCCAATTCGGCAGCTTTCGACCTACTACTACTTACTACTTTCGTGGTATCATAGTACATCCCGCACCGCACCAGTATAGCGGATAGGATACTACTAGTGAAGCCACATTGTGAAGATCATTGATGTACCGTATTAGTAGAACCCTTTTTGGGATCCGCTCTCAGACGGAGACGGGACGCGTGGTTCCGGTGACGGGATGGGACAACGCCACCAACCATGGATCGTACCCGTGCCTACTGCCCAATCAAACGTTGCAGCCGTTTTCATGCCGTTGAAATGATTCAGAGGGTTGACTGCTGCCGTATACCTAAGGTACCTTATCTAGTACCTATACGAGAGGTTTAGAATGGCAAGTAGACTGTTTCGTTAAGTTACTTGGTGTTTCCAACGCCAGGGGCGTCTTTTGCTTCCTCTGAAGACAGGCTTGATCCACAAATACTGGAATTGTCATGGCCAAAGAGCGTCAATTTCGATTGAGGATTCTGATCCCGGAGACCTCGTGATGGCGAGCCTTGGTTTCATGGATCCTATCCATCAGGTACCTAATAAGTATTTTCCAACAGGTACCTACTTACACTACATGTCTTAGTAATCCCACTTTCCCCTCATTGGACCTCTGACCCCATACTGCGACAATGTAACAATCATCAATAATATATATAAAAAAAAATCATGTGTGCCACCACAGACAATCGCATTCTTTCATGATTTCAGCCGCATGAATACGAGTCTCTAGATAGACGGGAGGTGTCCTATGTCTGAGTGCTGGTATCATCCTCTAACAAAGTGTGATGATGGTGGGCTGATCCGCTTGGTTCAAGGCTTATCCGTTAGTGACCTCGCTTGGCTCCCTTAAAATGGGGACCAACCGGCAAGAAAGTCGACTGAGTGGCGAAGCAGCTATGTACCGTAGTATGGACTAGGTACCGGTACGTCTCCTGACCCAAATTATCATTTCGCCGTTGTCCAACCCTATTGTGAACGAGCTGCGGGCATATCAACTTCTACTAACTAACGTACGTATGGTGGCATGTTAGTCGCAGGCGTCTCGTGCCGATTGGCGATGATTCGCCGGCAGTCAACGTCGGGACGAGGATATATACCAAATTTCTCGTAGCTCGGTCATATTGATTTCGCTTGTTGGTTTTCGTATCTATGTTTCTATCCGCCTCCATCAGTCAAAATCAGTCATCTGAATACCTTACCTATCATACTGACTCACCTAACTCAACATGGCTTCTGCGGATCAGTTGGTAGCAAGTCTTCAGGGTGTGGACGCAGGTTCATTTGCCAATGAGGCCGAGCGAATTCGTGCCAGAGATGTGCTCTTCGAGACGTTAAGAAAAGTTCAATCACCCTGGGATATCACGTGGGATCACAATTGGGTCAACGGCGCCACAAATGCGGCAATCAAGACCCTCATCGAGGCTGGTGTCTTCAAGAAGTGGGCAGAAGTCGGTGGCGAACCCAAAACATCTACAGAGCTTGCCGAACTGACAGGTGCTGACCCGATACTCATTCGTATGTGCATCTGGTCTCTCCGTACCCCGCACTGCCAAGCGAGGTATTTGTCCTGTCCTCAGGTAACCTTCTGATTATTGTATTCCGTAGGGCGTATGTTGAGATGTATTTCGGGGCAGCATCTCGTCATCGAGACAGCCGAAGACACCTACGCTCGAACCCCATGGGCCAAAGCCTTGGCAGAGGACAGAGCGTTCCCCGGCACGTACGGCGGCTTCTACCATGAGCTGAACAACCCCATGTTCCGAACGTTGCCGTTCTTTCTGAAAAAGACGGGCTTCAAAAACCCGACCAATGTCAATGACTGCAACTTCCAGTACTGGCAAGGTCCCGGAACAAACATGTTCCAGTATGTCGGTACGAATCCTCTCCTGACATCCGACTTCAACGATGCAATGGAGTGCCATGGCAAGTACAACCTCACTCCCTGGCCGGAGGTCTACCCCACGGAAACCATCGTAGCGGGTGCAAAGCCTGACCGTCCGTTGGTTGTTGATATCGGTGGCAACAAGGGTCATGATTTGATCAAGTTCCACGCTCGCCATCCCAATATCCCAGCCGGCAGTCTCGTGCTGCAGGACCTACCCGACATCCTCAAAGACACGAAGACCGAGGACGCCATCTCCGTGCAGCCCTACGATTTCTTCACGCCCCAACCCATCAAAGGTGCCCGCGTCTACTTTATGCACAACGTGCTCCACGATTGGCCCGACGTGACGGCCACCGAAATCCTGAAAAACGTCGCCGGCGCCCTCGAGAAGGGCTACTCGAAAATGCTGATCCATGAGAGCCTTGTCAGCAACATCAAGCCCCTGTCGCGCGTGACCGTATCCGACCTCACCGTGATGGCCTGTCTCGCCGCGGCCGAGCGGTCGGAGGATGAATGGACCAAACTTCTCGCCAGTGCTGGCCTGCGTGTCGTCAAGATCTGGAGGCCCGTGCAGTCGGTTGAGAGTGTCATTGAAGCGGAGTTGGCGTAAATGGTTCCATGCCTTACCCGCCTAGATACCAATAAATCTCATAGAGCAAATAGAGTTGCAATAAATCAGCCAGTGAGCCATTTCTAAGTTTCTGTCTGGGAAAGTCAGGTGACGGCGGTATAAGCTAAATGATCCGGCCCGACTCGATCCGAACAATTGAAGGCTGGCCGGTATCTACTAAGCACGTAGACCTAAAGTACCTAGGTAGTAGGTTAGTGTTGTCCATTCTGTCATTTGAAACCCGGTGAGGAAGGTGCTACTGAACCTACCTACTAGGTATTTCCGCAATGCCATATTTGTGCGCGGCATGAGCTTTTCATAGAGAAAATGATTAGTACCAGAATTGTCTGTTCCCTTCTACTTGTCCTGTTGTCATAAAAAGTAAAGCACTGTAGAAGTGATACTAATGGTACCCATCATGACCGAGCGTTTGTGTTGTATACGTACTTTAATTTGATGAAGCTGTCATCCAGCCTCGATGGCTACGGAGGCAATTGGAGCAAAGGGGAATTGGCAACCGCCGCAACGACTCCGCGCCTTGAAAACGAAATAGACCAGTTCCGTTGAGGAATATCGAACTTGATCGCTGCAGTGACCCAAGATTTCCGAAGGGAGAGAGATGGTAAATCACGTATTGACCTCCCAGTGCTGCCTATCTGACGACCATGTTGATCAACAGCTTCTCACCCTTTTCGTAGGGATTATACTGCCGCAGGCAATCGTCTCTGGTGACGGTCGCGACGTGACATTGTCGATACAGCCCGAGCCTCACGTGCAGTGACCGCCAATGATATGGCTGCCAGTACATTACATTCAAGATGTCGTTGACTCCTTCCTACCTGTTCGTTGAAGCCGTCGTGAAGTCGTCCATCGATAGGCCATTCATGGGTATGGCTGGTTCGAGAGAATTCCGAGTGTAAGCTGCGCCAGAAGGCGGGTTGTGCCGCGGGTACCCGATCTGCATTGGGTCATGTAGAGGCAGGTATCGGAAGAGAAGGTGTGTCGCTGTTGCAGGTCGTGCAGAAATCCGTTTGCTGCAATGGGGCGCGCACTCGAGTCTGTAACACGTTCCATGATGTGACTCCTCAAATCAATGTTATTGTCCAAGAATCCTATTGCAAAAGGCTTCGTAAGTGCAGAGGTGTCGTGATAATAGGTACCTAAGGTACACATGGTCTATGCATAGAGCGACCCGACTGGTCAGCAACATTGACGAAAAGGAATACAAGTGTGGACGCAACAGTGAAGTAGGCACCGACCTATGAGGAAGAGTGTCAGTGTGTACTAGGTAGTACTAGGTAGTCTCCCAATCTTTCTAACCAGCAATCGAACCAAAAGCGATGAAGCATCGCGTAGAGAAGGTACGAACGATCCAGCACACCTGTCGCCCATCCAGACTGGCTGTGGCTTGACTTGACCAGAGATGCCTAATTCACAAATGAACAGGAGATGATCACAGTAGAGCATTGGTTCTCAAATCCAATACATGTTATCCCAAAATGAGCCAGTTGGTTGGTGCTGAGTTGAGCTGAACGTGATCCCTGCAAGGTCCATATGGCATGGCTGAAATTGTGGTCAAGAAAAGGACTCTCGTCGCTTCTTATTGACCGCAACCACAATCTTGCCTGTAGGATACCGTATAGGTACCTATAGGTACCTAGTACCTATTGATGACATCTGATTATCAAATTCTACAAGTATCAACAAGATGTACTGTGCGAGGGAAAGTGAGTAGGGCGATACACCGCGACAAAATCTCGTTTTGCTTAGAATTCCTCCTACGTGTTGGTATCAGTCCTTGACGGGGGCACTGGATTACACAGGCAAGAATATACGCAGATAGGTACAGTCCTTTATTGTTCTGGCTGGTCATCTCCTCTTCTTGATCTCCTCAACCTACCTACTTACCACAGCTCTTTCATCCTCTCAAACTGCGGCAACACTACCTAGGTACCTAGTACAGGATGCAATGCCATCGCTGTTCGAGCCCGCCTACAACGCAATCCTCTGCACATGTCCCTCTACACGAGACGACACCACTCCGCAAGCCACGAAGAAGGTCGAGCTACGTGACTCGAAGCATCACCACTCATCAATCCAGATTGACGATTGGATTCTTATCGGGGTTTCTGCGAAGACTGGCGTTGCGCTCCTCGGACCTGCCTAGGAGAAACTGTCCTGCGGCTAATCCAGACGACTGCGATGTCTTCTGCAGCTAGCTCAGTGCTATGGCATACCACATAGATCGTGGTAATGAAATTTGTATTTCCTCTCCTCCGGCCACCACTACGGAGGTCTTCTCAACTTCTTCATCCCAGAGGGCAGCGATGATGTCACATCTACCTCGAGTATATCGCTGCCAGAATCGTGGCTTGGGCGCTGGGATGATGTGCGCGCAATGCTGCTAGTATTGCATTGCCGTACCTATAAGCCTTTTGACTTGCTGAGACATGTTTGCCGGAGATGGCAGTGCTCTCTCACAATCATATTACCATTACCAGTAGGTGAAGATAATAAAAAGGTTCCGGCATCTGGATTCTGGAATCCCGATATTGAACTTTTCTTTTCGGGACGATATCAACTAAACTCTTTGTCCTACCTCGACAAACCATCAATCAGTGGTCGATTAACTTGATGATAGTAGTTACATGCAATGGTCCCCCAATTACCAGACTGTACAATCGCATGGGCCGATGACTTCGACGGCGATGCCGGATCCGCCGTCAACGCCGCAAATTGGCACCACAAAACAGGCGAAAACTACAACAACGAGCTACAGGTCTACACCACATCGCCGTCCAACGCACACCTCTCCGGCGATGGAACATTACACATCATTCCGTTAAAGAACCAGCAACAACAACCGGACGGCACCAACACCGTCATCTGGACTTCCGCACGCCTCGAATGTCACCACAGCTTCACCTGCCCGCCCGGCCAACGAATGAGACTCCAAGCCTCGATTCGACTTGGATCCGCACCACCGCAGAAACAGCGAGGCATCTGGCCAGCGTTCTGGGCGCTCGGTCGAGCCATCGAGACGGATTCATGGCCCAAGTGCGGCGAGTGTGACATCTTGGAGACGGTGAATGGAGAAACCTGGAATATGGCGACGGTGCATTATTTAAGCCGTGATGGTGGGGAGAAGGCGGATCGCATGCATAGTCAACGTGTCGAGTTCGAGCGGGGGAGGTGGTACACTTGGGCTTTGGAGTGGGATCGTCGTACTGGTAGTAGCGGATTAGAGGACGAGAACAGATGGCAAGACGAAACCATCACGTGGTATCTCGATGGAAACGAGTGGTATCGTGTTTCCGGCAAGGATTTCGGTGTGGACGCGGCCGCGTGCCAGCAGTGGACCGACCTCGCACATAAACCGTTCTTTCCGCTGCTCAATGTCGCCATCGGTGGTGATTATCCGGGTCCTCCTGATGACGAGGAAACGGAGGACGGGATCGAGAGTGGGATGTCTGTGCAGTACGTTGCGGTCTATCAGTCTGATTAGGTAAGTAGGTAGTACAGAGAAATCGTTCATATGAAATAGATTTGGTGCATTATGTGGAATATCTCATATACGGTATACCTCATGTAGCAGCGGTAACATTGATAAGAAGAGTTCATGCAGTCTGTCTATGAGAGAAAATCTAGTCAGTACCTACTTCCAGATCCTTTCTTCTTTCTTCAAGTCTTCATCGAGCTTGTCTTCCTTCTGATTTCCACCCTTTTCCCCACGAACTCCATCTCTCGGTCCGGGTTCCATCTCGCCGTCCCAAGAGATTACCTACTTACTGCCCCTTCATTTATTCCGGCTTGCGCCCAAAAACCACATAACTAATACATTATCCCCATCAGTCAGCACTAGGTAATTCCTCACCTTAGTTTAAACTTACCAGGTAAGTAGGTAGGTATAGATAGGACATATACACATACAAGTGATAATACCCATGCCTCTCCCGATTCCACACGTCCTTCCTCACATCCATCAGAAACAGCTCGACCTGTTCCCTGCTCCACTTCAGCGCGCGCGTGAACAGCATCACGCTCAGCGCGCCGATCCCCTCGGTCATGTTGACGATCTCGAACAGGCCGACTTGCTTGAGGCGTTGGTCTTTCGGCCAGGGGCCGACGGGGATCTTGAGGATGTGTTCGTGGATGTCGGTGAAGCCGGCCGTGGTCATGTAGGTTTTTAGGTGGGTTGGGGCGGTGGGGGAGGTGCCGAAGAGGTCTCCTGGAAAAAAAAAAAAAAGGGGGGGGTTTAAAAATTGTCTGGGTAAGGTGGGTAGGTGGAGGGATTTAAAGGATTGGCTTACCGGCTTCGAAGAAATGCTTTCCCCATCGATAGATGGCACTGTCCTCCGGGATCGTTCCGTCATCGCTCTTCATCCATGGATGCTTTTCTTGCCACTCAACCCAGCCTCCAGGCTTGAGCGCCCTTGATCAAGATGGTCACATTAATCTCCATCTCAACGAAATGCACAGGACACAATAGGTAAGTCAGGTATCATACCGGTATGATTGCTCGATCAAGCGCGGCCAATCTCGAATCGAACAAACGAAATTCCGGTTGTGGATGTAATCAAATGAATCAGGTTCGAACGTCCAGTCCGCTTCGGCATCGTCAATGATGAAGCTGCAGTTCTGTGGAACCCATGTCGGCTGGATGGCACTCAGATCCGTGCCGATCACTTCTGCGGACGGGAAAGCGTCGGCGAAGTCTATGGCCCAGATGCCTGTGCCGGTTCCTAAATCTAGCACTTTTGAGGGGGTCGAATGAATAGGTGCCCAGAACAGTTTGTCTCCCATGAGATGACACATCATGGCGTGTTGCATATCCAGTCTCTCCGTTTCAGCCTCGTCGTTGGGGAACGCATACTCTAGTATTGTAAGCAAGATTGAGAGCCTTCTATCCGTGCCCAAGCATACATACGTGCTTTACCATAGGAATGGTATCTTCGACCATTCTCCCAAACTCCTCGGGCAATACTGGATGTCACTGACTGTAAATCGCTGCGCCTAGTTTCAATCAGCCAGTCACCCTATGACAGACGCAAGCTGTACAGCTGGACACGTACAGAGAATCACCATATGCTGAGTCGGAATCTCCAGTAGACTAGCTTGGACATCATGAGAGGTCTGTTAATACTGTAGGGTTGGGAAGATATGGTCTCAGGGCCGCAGGTGACGTACATCTACTTCGATATCATCTTCAACGTGTCCTGCCTCGGCTAGAGGAGAGTTGGTTTCTCTCTGAGAAGCATGACTCTTTGGGGAACTCCCAGTGTCGGAGGCCATTTCGACGAACTCGAAGAGATCTCCCGATACCGTAGAATAGTAGCTCAAAGTCTACTTACGACGGTGCTAGATCTGCTCACAGCTACTGTTGGATTCCCACCATCATACTAAGTAGTAGTGAGGTCGTCGGAAGGAGTTAGGCCGGAACGAGGCAAGAAGCAGATCGTTAAATGTCAGCCCGCTCAGCAAGATCGTAACTCGATTAGTAATATTTCGTAATGTCAGACTACCTATCCTGAGCTGTTGAAAGCATGTAGTATCTGTCGAGAGTAAGATGGCTGCTGTCTGCTGTAGGATACCGTAAGAGAAACAAGGCGCGGTGAGACGGACGGTGATAACATCTTGCGAATTGATAGATGCTGACATTGAGCGGACGGTGCCGACATACCGCTACGACGCAGAGAGCGCTTGACCATGTACGGTAGCAGACTAAGAATCCTGTAGGAGCAGCGATGAAGGCATAGAAGAATGGAAGGGCCGGTACCAACCCTGTCCATGTATGATTTACCCACAGTACGGCTGTACAAGACTAGATCACGGCATACCGTAGGCCCTGACCCATTGTAAACGTGATTCGTGCGTTTAGCAATACCGACAAGGGTCATGTACGTAGTACAAGCGGAATGCGACAAAGAAACCCATAGGATGTGATCCTTCATATTTCAAAGTGATGATGATGGTGCATTAGTGCAACTTGCCCTGCATCAGCCGAGGGCGATATTGGCGAAGACTCTAGGCCATTGGTAGGTATGATATTAGGTATCGCTTGTCGACAATTGTCTCTACCGAGACATGGATTGAGGGGTAAGTTGGTAGGATCGACGCTGTACAATCAAATGCCGAAGAAAAAGATCCATCAAGACTCCCTCGCCATGTGCAACGACGGATGACCCCGTCTCGGTTGCGGGAGGGAAGTGTCCGCTCCGACGCCTTTCTAGTCTCTTGATAGATAAGCGATATACGACCTAGTAAGTAGTAGTTCTAAGGGCTAAACATGCAACTGACGTTGCTTCCGTGACTCTCTCTAGGAAGCTTTCCCTAATGCAAGACCAGTCCATTCGCCATACTGGATACAGACAAAGCCCGGGCCACAAGTTAACTGACAGCCAACACATATCATGGGAGTATATAAGAGCCCCATCAACTTCCTGAACACCGACCTACACAAGCAGGGGTCTTTCTCATCAACCACACACCCCCTCTTCTTTGTAGCCTGATATCCGGATCGCTTTCACATAGCATCTAGCAATATGGCAGAGACAGGATACAGCCCACCACATGTCCTTATCGTCGGCGCAGGTCCGTAAATGGCCAAAGCTCTCGTTTGTCGAGCTGTTCAATTGGCTGACAGTGTTACATCGTGACGCAGGTATTACAGGGTTGCTTATTGCCCAGGGTCTGAAAAAGGTAAAGCACCGGTTTATTACAGATCAATTTTATATATTAACGATTGGCCACTCAACACTTACTCTACACCAGGAAGGTATCCCGTTCGAGATCTTCGAGTCCGAAGTCTCGTCAACATTGTATCGTCCACGCGAATGGGGCATGTCCATCCAATGGGGGCTTCCGCTGCTGAAGGACCTCCTGCCCGATGAGCTCTTTGCCCAGATCCACACGGCCGCAAACGACCCTTACTTTGTCCCTCCAGATCCAGGACAGCTGCCGACGTGGAATGGTAAGACTGGAGAGTTGTTGAAGAATGTCCCATTGCTTCGGATGTATCGCATGTCACGACGGAAGCTTCGGAAATTGAGTGCAGAAGGCATTGACATCAAGGTCAGCCAGCCTCTTCACACCCCTTCCTGTGGCGATACGACTATGAAGTCTGATTCTCTGCTCTGAAACAGTATGGTAAGAAGTATAAAGATGTCACGTTCGACGATGAGAGACCAACCGTGACGGCTATCTTTGAAGATGGTACACAAGCCACGGGTTCGCTCCTCATTGGCACGGACGGTGCCCAGTCCAGAGTGAGGACAAAGCTGTTTGGAGCTCAAGCTGAAGCGTCAAAGACACCATATGCTGCTGTGAATTTAGTTGTGCATTATAATGATAGAGAGAAGGCCCTCTTCGTTCGTCAAGCACATCCAATTATGACGATGGCTATCCATCCTGACGGATTGTGGTTGTGGATTTCAAGTCAGTATCCCCCAATTTTGGACCATTCTTAATCCGCTATATTGACTGCGAAATAGTCCAGGATGTCCCAGACCCTGACGATCCCACAACGTGGAGCTTCCAGTTACAGACCACATGGAAGAAGAAAGAGGGCGAAGACGTAACATCCCTCGCGAACTTGAAGTCCAAGGCCCAAACCTTCGGCGAGCCATTCCGATCCGCAAACCTCTGGATCCCCGACGGCACACCCATATACTCCAACAACCTCTCATACTGGGAGCCCATCCCCTGGGACAACCATGGCGGCCGAATCCTGATCGCCGGGGACGCCGCCCACCCCATGACCTTTCAGCGAGGCCAAGGGATGAATAACGGGATCGCAGACGCGGCCAACTTCGTAAAGCTGTATAAGTCCGCCGTGGCAGGCGAGATCGGCTTCTCGGAAGCGGCCGATGCGTATCAGGCTGAAATGATCGAGCGGGCAGGGGAGGAGGTGCGTGTGTCGAAGGAGAATACGGATATGTTGCATGATTGGGGAAGGGCGAGCAATTCACCGATCATGCAACGTGGGGGGCATCCAAACGAGAAGAAGTCACAGAAAGCGTAGTTGTTCTTAAAATGTATATCGTGAGCGACACGTGAATAACATCTTCCGTACGAGGTAGACCATACTATGCCTGACTTAACTTATGCATGATCCTGGTCAAGCAATAGTGTACAACAAAGTCTTCTCTCCTGAAGGGATCTACTGTTGCCCATCAACCAACAGTCTGCATGAATAGCTTGCATATGGGGAGCCATGAGACGACTCCACCCTCGATGACTATATACCTGATGGATCGTCAGTGCCATTTGCTGAACATAGGTATAGGTATCTACCTACCTCCATAAAAACAAGTATAGAACTTCTTGAATCAATCATCTTCCAGATTGTCCCCTACTCACCATAGATCACTGAAGAAACACAAGTTACGTAAAGAGACCCATATGGCACCACCATCAACCCCAACCCCTGCCCCAACCTCAGTCCACCTCGTCGGCAGTTTCCCCACCCCGTCCGCCGAAAGCGCCTTCCGAAAATGCTGCACAGCGCTAAAAGGTCGCCGTCTCAAGTCCGTTCCCGACGGCGAACCCGGTTGGCGCTGGAACTTCACCATCGGCCTCGTCCAGAAGAAAGCTACCGAGAACCCTCGGATCGGGAAGATCTGGCGAGAGTATGATCAAGGGTTCAAACCGCTGCCGGTCCAAGATTTTAGTGACGATGAAGAGGTTGAGGAGTTGAGAGAGGGGATCAGGGAGACTTGTTGGAAATTGGGGTATGCGGATGATGCGATCGAGTCGTACAAGACGTTCCTTAGGCTCCGGGGAAATGGTGTCATTGAAAGGGACGTTCGCTTTCAGGTCTGTTTACCAGGCATGTCGAGTTTTGCCATCTTCGTGAAGCCGCAATTCCAGTACTTGGTGGAAGATTTGGCTTTTCAAGCTCTGTTGAAAGAAGTCGACGAAATCGCCGCGGCGATTCCTGCGCACGATCTGGCCCTGCAATTCGACATCGCGAGCGATTTCATCAAGACCGAAGTCCAGCGTGATCCGGCATACTACCTTTATGGGTCGCAGCAGCAGCAGCTCCGAGATGAATTCCACCCGCCGCCCACAGAAGATGCGATGCAGAGGTACACGACGCAATATGCGATCCTGGTCGGCCGAGTGGCTGATACAACAACAGCCCACGTCGGCCTACATATCTGCTGCGGCAACATCGACAACAAACCCGTCCTACAACCCAAAGACATGACCGTAATGGTCGACTTTGTCAACACCGTGCGCGACAAACTCGACAGCAGATCCATCATCACCTATGTGCATTTCGGATGCCTTCAACACTGGACAGACCCCTCGTTCTATGCGCCGTTGACGCGCCTGCTCCTGCCGCCGCCGCTGCCAGATAGTACCATCGAGATTTATCTCGGGATCGTGTATCCGGATGATCTGGAAGGGGCGAGGCGGAGGCTCGAGGCGGCAGGGAAGCATGATGTCGTGTTTGGGATTGCGGCGCCGTGTGGGTTGGCAAGGACGTCGGAAGGAGGGGTTGAGTCTGTATTTAGTATTTTGAGAGAATTGACAACGGGGAGATAGATGGTTCTTGAAGGGGTTATGTTTTGGAGGGACTGCGATAGTAGCAAAAGAGAGGGGAGTGAAGGGGGATATAGTCATTGCGGCATCTGAATGACTACGTAAGTAGGTAATGGTAAATAACGGAAGAATATTGGAAGAAGATAAGGTAGGTAGACTAGAATATATAATCACCACACGCTGACCTTCTGTCCCTTCTCTGAGGCTCGAACCAGTCTTTCCGGACTGTACTGGAAACACTCGGGAAGCCCTGTATCTGCCCATTCTCCTCCACGGATCAATTGGGCAAGACCAGGAGCACAGGTGAAAATCCTCGCCATGCCGTGACCGTTGAACCCTGCGCAAATCCATTGGCCGGGCAATTCGTCAATGGGTCCAACGATCGGGACGGAGTCTGGCGTCATGGCGATGATTCCGGTCCAGGCGTGGTCAAGGCCTTCGCCATGTCTCGGAGGCCTGTCGGATTTCGTAGAATCTGAAAATAGGGTACCGAATCTTCGAATACAATCATCGGCGATTTCTTTGTTGTAGGCCGAGTCGTCGAAGCTCACGATTTCTGCTTTCGTCTCGTCGCTGAGATCTGGGTTGGATCTGGATACGCCGAGGATCAGGGTGCCGTCGCCGTCCCGTTGGATCAGGGAGTAGAAATGTCGCAGGCTGTAACGCAAGGACATTGTGCTTTGGAGTGTGTTTTCTCCTGTGAAAGGGAAACTCGGGACGACTGAATGGGCTTGTGCTTTGTTTGGGGTCACGAAATTGGATAGCTGGGGCAGTAATGCAGCGGCATATGCGTTCGTACAATGCATCACGTTGCGTGTGCTCGTTGACCCTCGGGGTGTGTGAACCTTCCATCTGGAGCTGTCTTCCTCCTTGACGATGCTGGTGACAGGACAGTGGGTCCATAGTTGTACGCCTTTCTCAATGACGCTGTTCAACATCCACTGGGCTAATTTCGCGGGATGACTAGATCCTGCAGGCCACTCGTAGGCGGAAATAGCGTCTGCTATTCCAGTTCGACTCTTTGCCTCGTCTCCTAGGAAAATCTTCACATGGCGCACATCTCCACCAGCTTCCTCGAATTCCTTCAGACTCTGAGCCTCATACTCAGCAAATTGGTCAGTGAGGCAGACATCGAACGTTGTGGATAACTTGAAATCACAAGTTACGCCATGCTTTCCGACAAATTCATCCACCCGTTCCAACACGAGCTTTTCGTTTGCAACGATCTTCACAGCCTGGTCGACTCCGTGAATGGCTGCATAAGCCTTGAATCCTCGAAAGGCATCTGGTCGAACATGCCCTGCATTCCGACCGCTCGCACCAGATACGGCTTCACGAGCCTCGAAGATGACGATACTGGACGGGTCAACACCACCTTCGACTAGCGAGAAGGCTGTCAGTGCTCCTGAGATTCCCGAGCCAATGATAGCATATTCTGCAGATGCAGGGACTGGGCTGGAATGATTCGCGTTGAGATGACGGAATGCCCTCGTCGTGCGATGCCAGTAGGAGAGCGATGACAATTCCTTTGGTAGCGACGGGGAGATTGTTGGTGGTGCTTCAGGCGGGGTTGATGGTGGTGTCAGGTCCTGAAGTGACATTGCGAGAGGATATGAATCAGGATTCCAGAGCAAAGCAAGATATTCTAGATTTATACAGGCGAGGTCTTCTCTTCACTTCTCTTCTTCTTTTTCTTCCTTTAGGAATATATTCTCAACAAAAAACAGAATCAGAAATATAGACAATGCCGACGTCGATGTCTCTCTTTTCCGCATCGACATACAGTGGACGCGGACATCTCCAGCCACTGTGACTCTAGTCCACTTTCCATTATCTCGCATACGCCTTCCTTTACCTTCTCTTTCTCTTTCTTATGCTCGCCATTTGCTGATCTTTGTTTGGCATTGAGTGGCGGTAACAGTAATGCGATCGCGACATGCTTACTAACAGAATACACTCATATTGGGCAGATGTGTGGCTGTTTCGAGGTGGATGCTCATACCGTCTAAAGTTGATGGGATGTTGTATCGTGGACACCAATTCTCCTACAACCATCTCGACCACTGACTCGTGCCGGTCTCACTACAAGCCACATGCTGTCTTCTGCCTTGTATGCACGACACGATCAAACTCCCTGTGCAAGATTAGATTCAGAGCATGAGCCGCCATGGCGCATTCAATAACAAGGCACCACTCTGAACTGCCTTTCCATGGCGCGAACCTAATGGACGCGTGATGAAGCTGTTACGGCTCTCACCGGGCTTTTAGGCATACCATTTCTATATGCATACCAGTTCTATTGGCAGATATAATGAATTCTCCTATGAGAGTCTAGACTGGCTAGCCTCAATATCCTTCGGAGAGTCCCCCTTGTTTGTCCCTTCATCTCTTGATACTTTCTATCATCTCGACCTATCAAGCAATTCAAGCTTCACGGCAACTCTTAATGCGGACAAAGGCCGCCATTGGATTAGACCTTCGACTTCTGTTATCACCATATAAAAGGTTGAGAACCAATCCCGCGTGGATCTTTCCTCGCTTCTTGACCCTCCCAGATCCAGATCCCGTCCCGTGTTGTGGGATAGCGCCATTTCCCCCGCAAATACTGGGGAGATGGGAGGAGGCACATCATCTCGGCAGATGGTGCCTGTGTACTATCCCATACAACGCGGGGGAGAAAGGCATTCACAAATCTCTAAATGGTAACTCGTACCGCTCGTGGTCACCAAACATGTGGCGCACTTATCTCGTAGATAGTGTTTAAAGGGAGAGTCTGATCGACAGGTCAGGGGCTGATATCTATTTCTTTCCTATCCTTCTTTACTTCCCCCATCTCCCATCTTCCTTTCATCTTCCTATCTCCGTTCTTTCTCTCATATCCGTATACTGAGATCGGTCGGCACCAGTGTTGACGTTCATCTATACTACAGACACCATGCTACAGGAAAATGCTATACATGAGAGCCCTGCTCCATCCGACAAGTCGGGAGAGAAGAACCAGATACTACAACTCGAAGATGCAAACAATATGTCGAAGACAGAGGAGAAACGAGGCATTAATGAGATAGTCCAAGACCCAAACGTTACCCTCGACACCTTTGCCCATCTGGACAGGAAGAAAATCCTACGCAAAATCGACCTGAGGTTGGTTCCGATGCTGACTCTTCTGGTATAGACCCTTCAATGCAAGAAACATTCGATCATGCTAACATGTGCAGTATCTTCTTAGTTTCCTTGACAGAGGAAACATCGGCAATGCGAAGATCGAGGGTCTCAGCGAAGATCTTGGTCTGACAGGGCCTCAATATAATTGGTGTCTGACAGGTGCGTATCCTTCCGAAATCTTGTCTGCATTTTGACCTTGATCTTGCTGACACTGAACAATCTCTAGCCTTCTTCTTCACGTACTGCGCCTTCGAGGTTCCAAGTAATATGCTGCTGAAGAGACTCCGACCGTCAATCTGGTTGCCCGCCATCATGGTAGCATGGGGTGTGGTGATGACTCTGATGGGCCTGGTCCAAAACTACAGAGGCCTGCTCACAGCAAGAGTGTTTCTCGGTATCACTGAAGCTGGTCTTTTTCCCGGTGTGGTGTACTACAACACTCTGTGGTACTGCCGATATGAAGTCCAAGTGCGACAGGCAATATTCTTCTCTGCCGCCAGTGTCGCAGGAGCGTTTTCCGGATTATTAGCCTACGGTATCAGTTTCATGGACGGAGTCGGTAACTTGGCGGGGTGGCGCTGGATCTTCATCCTCGAGGGAATGCTCACCGTCATCGTAGCCATCATTGCCTTTTTTGTCCTCGTCGACTTCCCCGAAACAGCTTCTTTTCTATCTGTTGAAGAACGAGCGTTTATCACCTACCGTCTGAAATACGACGGCCAAGACGCCGACACCCCATCCCACGCACGCGTCGCGCAAACAGACCATTTCGACTGGAAATACGTCAAAGCCGCCTTCTCCGATTGGCAGATCTGGCTCAACGTCGTCGTCTACTGGGGCTACATCGCCCCCCTCTACGGCATCAGCCTCTTCCTGCCCACCATCATCAAAGAACTCGGCTACCGCACGACGACCGCCCAACTGCTCACCGTCCCCATCTACGTCGCCGCCTGCATCATCACGATCGTCGTCGCCATCATCGCCGACAAGAAAAGACTGCGCAGCCCCTTCATCCTCGCCGGCCTTTGTTTCCAGGCCATCGGCTTCATCATGTGTCTCACCTCGAAGCACCCCGGCGTCACGTACGCGGGTATCTTCATCGCCGCGTGCGGCTTGTACGAATGCCAACCGAGCAACATCACCTGGCTCAGCAACAACCTCGCCGGCAGCTACAAACGCGCCGTCGGCATGGGCATTCAAATCTCCGTCGGCAATTTATCCGGAGGTCAGTCCGTATTTATTTCCCTCTTCCCCTCCCCATTCTCCCCCCCCCTTTTTCCAAACTGAATTTCCCCGTAACTCTCTCTCAGCAATGGCATCAAACTTCTACCGCGCCCAAGACTCCCCCCGCTACAAACTCGGCCACGCCCTCGAACTGGGCTTCATCTGCGCCGGTATCATCGCCCTGTTGATCCAGGTTGTCACGTACCGGCGGATCAACGCGAAGCGCGAGGCGCAAATCGCGCAGGGTGAACACGGGGCGTATTCGCCGAGTGAGTTGTCCGAGTTGGGCGATCGGGCTGTGACGTTTAGGTATACGCTTTGATTATGGGTATGTGGGAAAGCAGTATGATGGGGATGGTATTGATGGTGGTGGTGGTTAGGGTAGATAGATATGAGCTTGGATCGATTTGTCTTGTCTGTCTAGTTATATGTTTCTATGTCTACAAGTGGGAGTATCAAGTAGGGATGTACCTCCATCTAGTTTTCGAACCTTCATTTTTCTTCCCCTTTCCTCTTTTTTTTTCCCCCTTCTACCCACTTCCCTTCTTCCCCCCTCTCAAATCCCCCTTGACCCTCCCCCAAAACTCGCCAAAGAAGCCCAACGCCTCGACAATCGGCAAAATGGCACACGTAAACAGCGCATAAAACACCCACAGAAACGAAATGACGACCCATCCCGTGAAAAACCCCTTGGAGAACACATAGTGCGATAGGAACATGGGGATCGGGATCAGGAAATCCATGAGGAACGTGAGGACGCTGGAGAGCGTGACGGCGAGGATGAAGGCGCGGTTCAAGGTGCGCGGGTCTTCGAGGGGGGTCGAGGTGCCGAGGTGGATTGCGGGGGGAGGAAGAGGAGGAGACGGGGGAGAGAGTTTCTTTTCGTCTTGGGTGGAGGATGGTGGGGGTTGGTGGGTCAAGGTCGGCGCAGGGCTTGCTTCGGCGGCTTCAAGGGATTTTTCGGGATGGCCGTCAGAAGGAGAGATGGAGTTCGCAGAGGACTCAGCTGGAGAGACGTTGATGGCGCGGGTGATTTCCCAGTCAAAGTTGTCGGGTTTGATGTACGAGATGACGACAGTGAGGGTGAGACCGACGAGGACTCCTGCCATGTTGCCGGCCAAGGTCGAGTATGAGGAGCCTGTGGTCGTGACGTTGATCGCACCGTAATAGGTCTTCGCAGTGACCAGCCAGGCTGTTAGGCCAGAGCAAAGACCGCCGATGGCACCGCTGATGGCGCCGGCTTTTGACTGCTTACGCCATGTGACGGCAAAAGCGGCGGGGAAGACGGCACCGCCGATCAGGAGGCCCATGACGAGGAAGAGCCAGCCGAGGTCGATTCCGATGCCGTTCCAGATACAGGCTACACAGGCCATGATCACGCCAAACACGCAAATCATGATGTGGGAGATCTTGATGAGCTGAGATGGAGTAGCGTCCGGTTTGATATAGACCTTGTATACATCGAATGTGAGGATGGAAGAGACGGCGATCAGCTCCGATGAAGATGAAGACGTCACTGCCATGAACAAGGTGATCAGAAGCGCGATGGCTCCTTGCTTTCCTAGCAGAGCGACGGCCCCAAACGGTGCAGCTAAACCGGAGGAGATCTGTGAGGTCGTCATATTGTTCGGATAGGTTGGATAGACAGGGTTGTCGGTCAATGCCACGGCCGCAAGACCCAAAGTAGTAGCAAATCCAAAGGGAATTGCGAACCATGCCATACCACCAATGATGTATGCCCGGACAGCCGTTGAAGGACGGCTAGCGATGGCACGCTGCCAGTAGCCTTGGTCGAGGAAGACCGTGCCCAGGCCAGAACACACTTGAATCACCCCAAATATCAGTCCGAAGTTTGACTTTTGGGTGAGGTAGGAGCCATCTTGATTCCCAGCAACTGGGCGTTTGGAAGCCGCATTTCTTAGCAATTCCCACATTCGATCTGGGGATCCAATGAGGGGATTTGTTGTGTAGACATTGAACATGAAGTAAAGGATGATGATCATCAGAATGAACGTGTGAGTGTAATCACCTATATCGTCAGCCAGGCGTGTGATGCTTCGTATGAGGAACACTTACAAAGGAACGTTGCTCTGAGTCCACCGAGCACGACGTAGACGCAGACACCAAGTGGGATCAGGAAAACGGCAGCATACACGTTCATGCCGGTAAGCGCTGTTACCACAGCACTGCCTCCGAGGAGTAGTTGACTTGCGACGAGTATATTCGTCAACAGCGCGAAGCAGATGAAGACGATATGGGTCGCTTTTCCATAGCGGTAGTTGATGATTTCTAGAAACGTATGGCACCTGGGCGCATTTTGCTTGACTTTACATGCCAGGATGGCGAACATGAATATTTGCACGGTCGCACCAGCAGCATCTGCAAGATTTCTGTGAGCAAACGCAAGTCGTCATCGGAGAAATATCTACATACACTGTTATATCGTCAGCCTCAGAAAAGTACACCAAGTCACAGCACACTTACCCAGAATGGACCAGATATACCATATTCGTACGCGACTGTGCTTGATTGCAGAAGTGTAGCAGCCCACGTCCACGCTGAAACAATTCCACTTGCTATCAGACCAGATTTCACGCTTCTACTGGCTGTGTTGAACTCCTCGCTCATCTTTGTAGAATATTTGGTGTAGCGATTCTGGCAGTGGGTAAGTCAATGTGCTCGCAGCTACCGTTGTTGTACCGGCTTACCTGAAGATATGAAATCCCGCACATGAGCAAGGCGAAGAAGAATCCAATCCCAACGACAACCCCATATCCTGCCCCTTGCGGGAGGGCAGGAGTAACTGTCCCTTGTTGTGACATACTGCAGTGACTGGTATCGCATATACCTGAAATGCGCAACCTCAACGAGAACCGATGAAACTTGAAGTTTCGCTACATGAACTTCCTAGCCCATCAGACAGCAGGGATATATAAGATTGATGAAAGAGATAGGAAAGTCGACAAAATGGACCATACCGTTAACGTAAGGAATGGGCAGTTGTTATCGATAGGCAGATGGATCCTCTCTTCTTTTGATAGAGCACCTTCTTTGAAGAGATAGGCTTATAGGTTATCGGCGCATCAGTTGCACTACGTACCAATGCGGGACATGATGGCATCACTTCCGGATAGAAGATCCAAAGCAATCAGTAGCATAACTTGTCGGCATGTGAGCATCATGGTGCTGCGATAACAGCGACCAGGGTGGTAATAACATTGACGCATATGTATTTTGTGAGCCTTGAGCAAGCAACGGTGATGCACAAGATCAGCTATCTCAGCATCCACCGATCATCATATCACATCCCGGACGGGGGAGGTACTAGTACCTGTCGAGCTGTTTCAAAGTTGGGGAACACGGATTGTGTAAGAGAATGACTTCATTAGTCGATGGTGTAGGTTAGCTAGTGTCGATATCGCGGCCCAGCATTCGGACAGAGGACCGAGATTTCCTCGGCCCATCGTAGACACAACGACACCAGTATTGTCGAGTGTGAGACCTGTATGACATGCTATTGGGAGAGGATAGGGACAGATCAGATAGTGGTATGATGGACGACTTGGAAGTGACCAGCCTTGCATTCCCAATGACACATGAGAGCGCACGGTAGAGATTCACGGCAAATGATCACACACCTTTCTTTCTGCCTTATGCAGTCGGCAGGTAGGAGATATATAGCTTGAGATAACGCCAAACATCGGAAACGTTTACGTAGTAGATATGTAGAGTAGTAATAGCTTGAAATATTCAATTGTTGATGGTCTATGCTCGTTATCTCGAGGTTGCTTGATCTGGAAGGTCCTGCGTGGTTAGTTGGTTCGTGCAGTGTACAGTAGCTTGCATCAGATATTCCTCTGACACTGTCGATTGGCTGGAATGTGTACCGTTAGCCTTATGTAGTGGGAGTAGCAGCCCTTATCGAAGCAGATGATGGTCTTCCGAGATGAGGCCGAACTGATGAAGGAAGAAGATGAAGATGATGAAGGAGAAGAACAAGAAAGAGAAGGAAGAAAGTGATCGTTCCGGGTCTTGGGCTTGGCAAAAGCTTTATCAGTTACGGAGGCCCGCGTATCTAAGGTATTGACACCCCCCCACCAACGTCACCCAGTTCACCCAATTGCTGTTTTCATCTGAACCAGGATAATTACATTTACATTGCAAGCCAACGACTAATCAACGACCTTCACTAAGTCAATGCTCTTATGGACAAATCCGCTCTCCTCTCCTGCTCGATGTTGATCCCTTACCTTACTCATTCCCACTGACTGCTGCCAACGCCTCCGCCGCAGTTAACGCCGAAAGCACCGATAACAGGCTCTATTGCATATAGATACTGTAAAACTGGATTGGGATAAATGAGAGGACGATCATCCCCGTGTAGCGGGATCCTCCAATCGTTCACGGTGATCGGTATGGAAGTAACTGTTGACCTGCATCTAACGTTGGTTCGTGAGGTTTGCTTGAGATGTTGGTTGGTGGATAGGTAGGTACGATAAGATATTCTGATATGTGCTCGGACAGGGCAACGGCTATTAGCTTGACAAGGGCAGCTAGCTACTCAGTAGCTACATATCAAGGGCATCTTGGCTGTCCACCAGGGCCTAACAACAGCTAAAGGTCGCTTACGATGCAAATCATCAGAGGTCAAGGTACTTATACTGTGATCAAGTCGAGGCCGTGAGGATTATATTCCTTCGCTGCAATTCCGGCACAGAAGACCGGCCGGCCTATAAACTCCCATTCCGTGTTTCATTCTCGTTCAGGATCAGGATGTTGGGCTTCACGCGTACAGTAACCCAGAGCTCCCGAGGACTGCTGACTCGTTGTCGTTGTTATGCCACCGCTGTGAATTCTCCGAAAGCATCAACGTTCAAGATCAATGGAGATAGATTATGGTAAACCACATCCTTCGTAGGACCCGTATCGTATGTCACTTGGTTCCACGTCTTCTGACTCGACGCGATTGCCAGGGACGACATCATGGAGACAGCGAAATGGAGTGCTCCATCTCCAGGTGGTGTCACTCGTCTTGCTGCCGATGACAACGACAAGATGGTGAGAGACTGGTTCCGGGAACAAGTACTCGCCCTGGGAGCAGATTATACCGTCAATGCCACGGGGACACAGATTGCGAGGTTCCCAGGCGACGATGAAACGATACCACCTATAGCCATGGGCAGTCACTTAGATACGGTTGCTACCGGGGGGAAGTTTGACGGTCCACTCGGGGTATGTCATTTGAACTCATTGTATTAGAGAGAGCTAACATATTGGACAAGGTCATTGGCGCCCTTGAGGTTATGCGTAGCATGAAGGAGCAAGGCATAAAAACGCGTGCCCCTCTTGCAGTTTTCAATTGGACGAATGAAGAGGGTGCTCGATTCTTTCCTCCCCTCGGATCGTCTGTGGTGTACGCCGGCCGGTCAAGTGTTGACCAAGCACACATGTCGATCTCGACTGACAACTCTGCCGTGACCATGGGTGATGCCTTGCGACGCATTGGCTACGTCGGTGACGGACCCAACACATTCGAGGAGTTCCCAATTTCTGCCCATTTTGAAATCCACGTCGAACAGTTCACGGATCTCGAAAAGGCCGGGAAGCCGGTGGGCTGGGTGAAAGGTTGGCAAGGGATGAGCTGGTACACAGTCACCTTCAAAGGCGACGACGGCCATGCCAACACGAAACCCATGTGGGGACGTCGCGACACCCTCGCCGCCTCAGCACAGCTAATCACCGAACTCGAAAAACTCGCCCACGACTACAACGGCTACACCACCACAACCGGCATCCACAGCCTCCCCTTCGGCAGCTGCAACATCCAATCCCACACCAAAGTCGTCTTCTGCCTCATGCACGAACAAAAAACCGGCCTCGACGCCATGGCCACCGAAACCCACCGCCGCATCCAATCCCTCGTCTCCTCCCGCGGCCTCGACCCCCCCTCCATCACCCACGACATGTACCTCCCGCCCGGCACCTTCTGGCCCGAAGCCATCTCGTGCGTCGAAGCGGCCTGCGGCGACAACGGGATCGGATCCATCACGCGGACGGGCCACGACAGCACGATGACGACGACCTTGGTGCCGACGGCGATGGTGTTTGTGCGCGCGAAGGATGGCATCAGTCATAGCGCGAAGGAGTGGAGTGACAAGGGGGATTGTGCCGAGGGGGCGTTGGTGTTGGGGAAGGCCGTGTTGAATTTCGATGAGTATCTCACGACGAGGAAGACTGCTCCTGCTGCGTGAACAAGACAGGCTATCAACATAGGTATGTAGAAAATGTTATATAAAAATTTCTGACCCTTCATATATCATCACCTCAACCTCTCTCTCTCTCTCTCTCTCTCTTTTTCTTGTCATTTCTTATAATATCTATCTATCTATCTGTCCCTAGTACCTAGTATTCACCACCACCACCAACAACAACAACAACAACAACAACAACATCACCACACCTTTTACGTTTAAACCCTAGGACATCTATCAAGATTCGAAACTCTCTTTCCACATTTCCCAACCCAATTCAAAAAATTGTGTCTCTCATCATCATCATCATCAAGACTTAATTACTTCATGATCGTCGTTGCCAGTCGTTCAAAGTCCCCCGTATGCTTCAACATGTCAAAGAACACGCCCCGTTTTCCAAACAGCGTCTTTGGCGAACCAGTCCTAATTATAGAAGAAAATTCGTTAGATTTAGAGAGAAATGCCAATATGTAGGTAAGTAACAATATGGGTGGGACAGATAAGATAGGTTAGGTAGGTAAAGTAACTCACTCCAAAACGTTGCCGTTCCCCATAACAACAATCATATCATAATCGACGACAGACTTGAGCCTGTGCGCGATCGCAATCACCGTCGACCCTTTAAATTCTGTACGTAGGATCTCTTGGATTGTTTCGTCGGTTTCGTCGTCGACGGAGGCGGTCGCTTCGTCGAGGATGATGATTTTGGAGCGGCGGGCGATGGCGCGGGCGAGGCCGAGGACTTGGCGTTGGCCTGGGGAGAAGTTTTCGCCTTTTTCGCTGATGGGCGTGGAGAGGTTGATGCGTTGGGGTTGTTGTTGTTTGGGGGGCTCGGGGCTGTGGGAGGCGATGGCGGCAGTTGAGGTACCGTCGTGGTGGTGGTTGTTGCTGTTGTTGGTGTCGTTACTGATGGTGCCGTTTGTTGCGGATGGTGGTGAATGGTGAGCGTGGTTGAGAGCCTTGACTTTTCGAC
The DNA here is from genome assembly GCA_003868215.1 of Pseudophaeomoniella oleicola. Lineage (NCBI taxonomy): Eukaryota > Fungi > Ascomycota > Eurotiomycetes > Phaeomoniellales > Phaeomoniellaceae > Pseudophaeomoniella > Pseudophaeomoniella oleicola. Next base: position 90,921 of record QWDQ01000074.1, read on the forward strand.
ATGCTTCCAAGGCGGCAGCTATATCGTCAGGCTTGGATTTTTCTTGCGACGGGTCCAGGTTATATTGGACGTCGCCGGCGAACAGGACGGGTTCCTGTGGGATGATAGTCACGCTGCTGCGGAGCCGTTGCAGTGTGATATCGCGTATGTCTACATCGTCAATGAGGACTTGACCCTGTGAGATGTGGGTGAAGCCCAGAACAGATAGGGCGAGAGTACTCTTGCCACTCCCGGTGCGGCCGATGATCGCGACTCTCTGGCCAGGCTTGACAGAAAAGCTGACGTCAGAGACTACGTCGGCGCCATCAATGGAGTACCGTGCAGCAAAGTTGCGGAACTCCACTGTTCCTTCCGAGGGCCAAGATGAAGAGAGACCTTGGTCGTTCTCAACACCGGATACGCTACGTTCAGGTTCGATCATTGTATACTCCTGAGCTCTGCGGAAACAGTTTAGTTCCACTTCGAGCTCATTCATATTTCTGACAAGGCTGAGTATGGTCGTGCTGAGCCCGATTGCATTCGTGAGGGAGAATCCGACCAAACTGGCTGAAATAGTACCCACGCGGTTTATCGCAATCACACCGGCACAGAGAGATACTATGGCTGTGGCAGCATCCGCTCGTACGCAGACCCATCTGTTGCAATTCAATCTGGTCTCGGCAGCCCTTGCGAAGTCTCTGAGCTTTAGCGCTAAGTTCTCCTGGAACTTCTCAGCCATCCCGGCTCTCGCTCGCACGATACTGAGACCCTGCAGCGTGACTTGAATATGAGCGAAGACCGGAGATTGGGTGGCAGAGTTGAGCTGTTTCAGGGATAATTGCGCTCTTGTATACATTTCTCCCACGATGAACCCAACAGCGCAGACGAAAGCTGCCGGGACTGCAAAGATCGGCATAATCGAACCGATGCCAACAATTCGGAGAGCAAGCCGCAAAGCGTTGTCCATGGTCATCCGCAGGTAGCCAACCAACTGGGAGTCTAGAGAGTACATGTCGGTAGAGAATCTGTTGACAATCCGCCCAAGAGGATTGGAATCCAACCAATTCAATGGCGCAGACATGATCGCATTGATCAACCTCCAGTGCATTGTTCTCGCCGCATGCCACGCACCTCTCTCAAACGAGAGATTGTTGAGGATGGACATTATATGGAAAGAAGCTAACACAGATGCATAAATCGCCAGATAGAAGCCAGTATTGACGGCTTGATCCTGGCTATACGCTCCCACCCACACAGACAGCCAAAGCGTGATCGAGAAGAAAGAGATTTGAGCAAGGGCTGATGCAAGTATTGCAGCTATCGCATACTTGTGACCACCGAAGAGGTACATGTACTGATAAACTACCGAGAATTAGCCCCTCGAACAATCCAGTCTGCCTCACAAACCTACAAAGAGTGCGCGGGATGCGGCCGGCTATCAACTTTTCTTGAGAAATACGACTCTGCGTGGGCCCTGTCAATTGATCCGTCCCATCGGCGGCATGGTTTTTGCCTGACTCCATTATGGAATGGGTTGAGGAAGATACATCTGAAGAACTAGGCTGTACTGTGTCGTCACCGACTCGCTGCATCACAGAAACAACCTGTCCTCCTAACATGTTCACCACGGTGTGGGCTTTGGAAGCGATCCATCCAAGCTGGGTTACCAGGATAATAGTGCGTCCTTCAAGTAGATCACTATTGAAGCACCGGTTGTATAGCATCTCTTGAGTTGGCGCATCAAGGGCGGAAAAGATGTCGTCTAGTAGCAAGAGAGAGCTAGATGAATAGATAGCTCTTGCGACCGCCACTCTCTGTCGCTGTCCGCCAGATAGAGCCGTGCCATTTTCGCCCACTTCCGTTAGGTCGCCGAACTCAAGGTCTCGGAAGTCCGGGAGCAAGCAGCAAGCATTCGCGATCTTCCAGTATTTCTTCTCATCGAAAGGTGAATTGAAGAGGATATTTTCACGAATTGATACGTTCTGCAACCACGCTGTCTGAGAGGCGTATCCTACATCTCTGGGACACGTAACAATCCCTGCCTCGAGAACGGTTTCGCCTAACAGAGATAGGATGAGAGAAGTCTTTCCACTACCGGATGGACCAACAATCACGTTGAGTGCGTTTTCAGTAAATTGAACATTCAAGGACTGGAGCTTGAATGTAGCGGTAGGAGTGCGCCGGATTGTTGCATTCGTAAACGCAGGGGGACCATCAGGAGGCCGACGTTGCTCAATAGTTGTAGTAAAGAAATTGTTGAATCTTTGGCAAGCAACAACCATTTGGGCAATGAACCGTGTCACGTTTGACATCCAAGTGAACTGTTGACGAAGGAGCTCGATCACGCTGAGCGAGGTGAATGCAACAGAGCTGGTCAGGACGTGCCCCTGTCCCACAGTATATATGGCAAACATGGCGAAGAGGGAGAAAAGAGGGATAAAGTCTCCAAACACGGTGATCGATATAGCGTACAGAGATCGTCGCCAGATCAGACGTTGTTCTGCCTTCCTAGCGTCATCTACGCGCCGGATCATATATGGTTCCCAAGCGAAATACTTGATGATCCGTACCGAAGAAAGATATTCTGATACCATGCCGATCCTTGCATCGGTTGCTGTCATCACCCCACGCTGGGCTTTGGACATGTATTGAGACAGCACGCTGGGAAGGGGAAGGCTGAGGACCATGATTCCAAGTCCGACGAAGGCTATCCACCCGAGCATTCTGTACAGGAGCATTGTGCCAAATAGAAGTTCAATGGGACCAGCTGTACAGACTAATACAATATCCCTAGAGTTGGTGATTCCGTCGATGTCGTAGGATGTCAGATTAAGGATTCGTCCAGCAGCCGACTTCTCTACCCTCGTGTCCGCCGTCTTCAATTCCTCTTCGCTGGTGGCTTCTGGATCTTCGTGTTCGGTGAGCGACTCATCGGCTTTCTCTTTCTTGGCACTGGCAACACCCTCTTGCAGCTCACCATATATGAGACTACGCAAAGTGATATCGTATATCAGTTGCACTAATGATACCTTCGTTCTGACAATCAACCTTGTGCTGTTGAAGATGTACTGCTGGAAAGATATTGATCTACTCATGGGACCAACAAACAGTAGTGCTACCCAGATGGAAGGACGTAGTATCGCAGTTTCGGGATCATCGAGGTATCGCAGAAGATTATACATGGATATTGGAGCGATAAGTTCGGTACATGCCGTCGCGATCGCAAAGAACATCATTTTGAGGATTTCGCTGTGCAGTAGAAATAGCACCGTAGCCAACGCCGTCTTTCCTCGCTTGTGAGCTGCTCGAACCCTCCGCAGCAAAACCAAAGGTTCATCATAGTAAGGCAGCTCAGGGAGATCGTTCAGACTCAAGGTTCGGCGACAACCTTGGAGGACTATTGAAGTCATCCAGCCGTAAGACATAAAGTACGAAAACGCAGAACATGTTTCCTCAGGACTTGGGATGTCTCCTTTAGGCCTCTGCGATAGTTCGAAAGAGACGACAGGTCTCTGTCTAGACCTCGGCGTGATGAATGCTATGGCGACGGTGATTAACAATACCACGATACGTGAAGTTTGCACCGAACTGATTTTCAGTGTAGACTTTGCAATTAGGCCCGGCAATAGCACGCTGCCACCGCTCAAGAGTAAATCAACAGCGAGTAAACTGTTTGTATGATGTCGCAATTCACTTGAGATGGCTGCATGTGCTGACAGGATGAGCCGAAGAATTTGCAAAACAAGAATATAGACAGGAATCAATGTATGCGTCCAGCCGTGGTGCTCTTTGATCGCAAGAGTGAAGCTTAAGGCCGTGGAGGCTACCAACCCAAGCGTGAAGCACCCATGTAGGATGGCGACCTGGACTCGGTTGGCATGAGTATCAGAAACCGGCGAGCCTTTTTGATGCCTCCATCTGAAAGAGAGAATCAATGCAGCCGAGGCGATGACGAAAGCCACATGGAATTGACCTCTGCTCAAGATATCGGCCGCCGACGATAGCCGCTGGAACCAAATATCTCTGTCCAACGCGAATGTTAGCAAACATGTAGTCCAACGAGCAACTAACGGAGCGAGCCTGACCTTAAGTCGTCTACTGGGCCAGACTCAACAACACTGAATGCTGCCTCACTTAGTGCATGTCCATAGATGATCGACTGCAGAGGAGACGCCTCCATGAGGACAACAAGCGGCCGTTCACGAGACCACCACAACCAGGCAGCGAATCACGACCGGATCTCTGATGCTTATTGTAACGAAGAGAAAGTACTTTTAAAGAGATTCGACATCATTTACGGAGTGACCAAAAGGTGCTTTCGCCTCGTTGCCGACCAATGTAGAATGACGCGTTACTACCTCGGATATCGGCGTTGTGGGCGATAGCGACCTGCCCGAAGAGAATGAATACGCCGCCGTGGTACAATTACTGTAGCTCTGGAGCCCCTTCTACTCCGCAAGTCTCTTCTGACCGGTGTGTACATATTCGACCCATCAGAATTGCATGACCACCAATTTATATGTCTACACGATGATAGAATCTTGAGTCGATCGGGAAGATGTTGAGGTAGGCAAATGGGAATTGGTCGGGATACTCCGCCACCGCCATTTGAGGAACAAGCACTGATGTGCACTGTCGTTCGACTTAAAGCCTGGAACAGTGGTTGATCAGAGACTACCATGGGAGAGTAATGAGGTGTATTGATACGTAGAGTCGTGTCTGTAGTCGCATCATGGATATCCTCTACTTTCACTGCACGTCCTCAAGCTTCGAGGTGTCGACGTGCCACATGTCTGTCAGCAATTGCCTTGCTCGCGGGAGGCTCACATTCCCAATCCTCTCCGTCAACTTCTGCTGACTTTCCCGGAGCTTCTCAAAAATGTCTGACCACGTCAATAGACCTTGACCAGGGACGTCGACCGGTACAAGCTTCCCGTTCTGTTTCCTCACCTTCCCATCGATGATCACTGTGTCGATGTCTCGGATGTCGCTGTGCCTCAGTACGGCGACGAGTGGATCGTAATCAACCGCACAGGCCATGCTCGGCGACGTTGCATCAAAGATGACCAGGTCGGCCAGTTTGCCTACGGCTATACTACCGATCTTATCTGCCATGCCGACTGCGCGTGCACCTTCTATTGTGGCGAGGTTGAATGCCTGCTGGGTGGAACCACGGAGGGAGTTTGGGGTCTTCTTCTGTTGAACCAGGGGTTGATTCGTCTCCTGGCGGGCCATCTGCAACGCTGCCCTTGCTTGGGACAAAATGCTGGAAGTGTTGTTGGTGTGGCAATCGATACCAAACGAGCCATTGACACCTGGCTTAAAAGCAACTGGCCAGCCCATACCCATCTGACACTCGGTGTCCGGGGTACTGGAGATGTAGATTCCTGCGTCGCTGAGTATCTTGTACTCATCCGCATCAAACCCGATAGCATGAGATAGAACAATATCGGATTTCAGAAGACCATAGTCCTTCAGTAGATTTGGTATAGAGTTGTAGCCTAATTGCAATCAGTATGCCGAGGTTGAGATGCAGGTGCGAGGATGCATTGCAGATTGGCACCCACCTTGAACAGCGTTCTGTCCTACATGGGAAGTGATCACCTTCACTCCGGCCTTTCGGAACCGCTCAATGTACGCGATCACGATCTCACGCGGCAAAAACCAGGCATCGAATCCAAGTCCAATATGAACTCTGCCGTCACCGAATGGCTGTTGCTGTGCCCAAGTGTCAATTTGGTCCGAAGCCCAATCCGGCATCATATCCTTCTCCGGTTCTATCTCCTCCTTTGTCCATTTGGCGAGGCGTAGCGGAACAGCATAGGCATACACCGAACGAATACCTGCAGCTTCTGTAGCCCGCAGGCCACTGTCCGCATGCTCGGTGCTATAGTTCTGGTGCATGTGGTCTAGGACGAACGTGGTACCCGCATCGATCGCTTCGAGGGCCCCACCCAGCTGACCCCAGAAGACATCATCGGGCGTAAAGTTATAGGCTTGGAAAAATCCAGAGGGAAAATAGTCTATGAAAGCCTCGTCCGCATGTCGGCCTTTGAGCTGCGTCTGCCATAGATGATGGTGAGTGTCGATGAACCCAGGTGAGATGATCTTGCCGCTGCAGTCAATCACTACGCAGTTCTCAGGTGGCTCGGTCTTTCGGTCGATGGCAGCGATGATGTTTCCTCTAATCAATATATCCGTGTCCATCAATGCCGAGACATGGTCGTGCTCGTCGTGGCAAAGGACAGTACCATTTTGGAGTAGAAGTACTGACGAAGACATGGCGAACTGACACGGAGAAATATGAATCAAGAACTAAGTCAACGTATCGTCCTGGGATGATTTGCTGTTGCCTTGCATTGGCCTTTTCTATACAAAGGACTTTGCTGCCTTTTACTGCCCATGAAATCGATCGGAAGCGCTAAATGGCCGAGTCGGGCTCGCTGTTCCGAAAATCCGACTGTTTACTACGCATCACGTAATAATCAATAGTGAAGGGATCTTAATGCGACATAGGGAAAAGTGTACCAATCAGAACCGAGGCTCACAATGTAGTGCTGCTCTAGACCTGCACACGATGTAAACGTTGGTGAGTCTCAAGAAAAGGATGCGCAACTATGCGTGTTCAGAGCGGTGCCAATGGCATATTTCCATACCAATACCTCCTTGCATGCAAGTTTGTCTTCGGCATCCAAGCGTGACAATGCCTATACGACTTCTGATCTGTGATGCTATTAGGTCCCGAGTCAAGGAAAATATAAAGTCGTTATCCTGATTGTTTTGTCGTTGGTATATCTGACCCTATGACATAAATAAGAGATAGAACAAAATTCCCTCAGTCTCTGTAGTCTATTATTAAAAATGAAAAAAATAAAAGGGAAAAATTGCCCTATCCCATGGTCCCATGCGTTTATGAAAGAAAATCGAAGCATCAAACAATTTCCAGATTGATTTGATTCACCCAACTTTCATCTGTGACAGGTTTGTACCCACCGATCCAGTTCGAGGCTTTGCTTTCTTCTTGGTATTAGAGAGATTCCCAGCCGTGATCAAGATAGCAGCGAGCTGGTCAGTCAAAGCTCGGAATCGCTTTTCGACAATGGATTTTACTCTCACGATACCGTCAGGGGTTATGACCTCGTCGAATAGATCCAACCACTCCTCATCGCGACAGAGCCGCTCCATATCCGGCTCGAAAAGAGCCAATTGCACCTCCACTACAGCTTTCAGTCCAATCTGTGTCATGGGAAGAACATGACCGACGCCATTGTGTGGTATGGGAAAGGCAATGCGAACAGCATCCGGTCTGTCACATTGGAGGCTGGGGACATAGGTATCGAACGAGGCAGAAGCCCCGGCGTAACTGGTGAGGAGGACGTCTTCATTGCCGTCCGCATCAAATGCACGGTGCAAATTTCGTACATCCGGGATCGATTTGGCGAGTCGAAGTCGGGTGATCACGTAGTCGTGATCGACTTTGGCCACGCCCTCTCTGATCGCGGAGGCGACCTTGACCATAGCGACGGCTCGGATCTCACCAGTCTCCCCGTCCGATGCCGCAAGTAGCGTCGCCACATCTATGGTAGCCATACCGGTGAGCACGGCGTTCCCGAAGTATGACGAGGGTACTTTCGGGTTTAGCCGCTTCCTGAAGTCAATGGGAAAAAAGAGACGCGATGTTGGTTTCTTGAGGGGATCTAGTTGACGAGCTTTGGCAACGTGAGCCCAGATCATGGCACTCATGCAATCATTTATCGTAAGAAAGGCCTTTGGTCCAAAAACGGAAACGGCTTTCTTCTTCATCTTCTGATGCAGTAACAGTAGCCGCGCCGCCGGGAAGCGGAAGATGCAGGTTTTGGTGCCCTGAGGAACGCTTCGGAAGTCCTCGTAGCCATGCGCACTGTCATCGACAATCAACTCAGGACACTGCTGGAGCAGCTCAGTAGGATCTGTGCCATGTCAATATCGCTTCACGAACAATCACGGCAACTAGCTCACCTCCAGGTTTCAGCGAATTTTCCAAGACTTCGTCGCGCAGGGAGGTTCCCAAGTCACTGTTCTTGGTCTGACCTGCCATGCCTTTCAGGAATACAGACGAAATTGAAGCAAATGTATATCCATCGGCGATGGTATGATGCAGGTAGAAAATGAGCAGCATACCTCCCTTGATGAAATTAGCTCGAAGTTTGCACGTCGGCTTGTCTTGACCAAGGAGGTCTGAGCCAGCTACCGAGTCTAGTAGAGAGGAGTGATGGCAAAGTGCTGACGGGAATCCTTGTTCTTTGAATTGTCGGTAGCTATAGGGGAAAGGCGTCGAGCTCTGGCCGTGCTCTACCACTTCCAAAGGAATCCTGTTACATGTGTCAGATGTGTACTGGCCATCTGTGGGGGGGGGGGGGAAGAAATACCTGTTGTTGGTTCCTGCAGGGGTCGCGGTAGACACTGTGACGTGATAGGAATCTGATTTGGTCGACTGTAGACGCCCAGCAAGCACCGGCCACTTCTTGGCCATTGCCCTTGCACCAGACTCAATGGCAGAGATGGCAGCCGAATGGTCTGTGGCTTCGACCGGTAAGGCGAGCATAATCCCCATGTAATTTTGAGGCGAGTAGGCCATATCAGCCGTGGATAATTCATGTGTCACTGCCGTTGAATTCTGAGGGTCGGGAAAAGAGCTGATACTGGATGAGATACTCTTCTCATTCAATATAGAGTTGGAGCGGCTCGACCAGCTCGATGCAGCAAGTGAGTCGACATTGCTTTCCACAGTTGTCACCTTTACATTGGACTTCTCATAGAAGTCGCTCCAGGCAACATCGCGGTGCCTCACCTCGACCTGCGAAGGGATCACAAGGATGGTATCCATGACTGCAGAGGAGGAAAGCAGCGGAGAAAAGAGTAGACGATTAACCTAATAAAACACTGAAAACGAACGTAGGGTATGGAGAAGGAAGAGCCCGGTCAGAGGGAAGATATGGGATAGAAGAGGGATTTATGGAAAATTGGATGTAACGACTGTCTGGAAAATAGTGACAAGATTGACCCTTCAATCCCAGATCCGGCGAGGATGCATACGCTCAGGGTATGTAGCTGTTGACAGAGAACACTGGACTTCGATGTGACAGCCAAAGCTGGCATTGCCGGAATAGAGTTCGATATTGCTCCAACGAGGGCTGTTGCTATGCAGTCAACTGTTGATTGTGGACCACACCAGAGTATGAGGGCGAGCGCAATTGGCTCTCGTCCATCCATCTCGCTGAAATAGAGATGGTCAAGATTGTCGGATGCTGAATCCAGAATGGTATGGTAACGACCGGCAGGCTCTGTCTTTTACCACCTCGTGTGCTGTACATGATTGCAAGCAAGATCCCATGATCCACCATCACCAAGCAATTGGACTTTCTGCATAGGAGGATCGCCACCGACTGTGAATGTGAGAGGTTCGTATAGAGGTATCAAAGCACTAGTGTTGGAATCGATGTTCGAGAGCTTAGCTATACCCGTTGTACATACCTCTGGACCCATAGCTCACACCTACCTACCCTTATCGATGCCTCCACTGTGGGTACTTTACGTACTATACCGAAGTGAAAGCGCGCATCCATGAGAGTCGCGCAAGAAAAGCTCATACCGGCCCAAAGTACTCCTTGACTGTGTTCAGAATTCTGGGGATTGCAATTATCCCGTCAACGGCTCCGAGGATGCCAATCAATGTAAACAAGTGAACATCGTTATATCAACGTATCCAAATCTGGTGAACGACATCACCACTCTTAATCTCGTTGACGGTGTCTTCCTTAAGGGTGAAATGAAGATCTGCCGGTAAGGTTCCATTCCTCGGGAACGTGCACCCTCCGTTTAGATGATGGGAGTGGTGGCAGCCAGGATGAATTCTGATGCTACGCACGTCTGTTCAAACTTGAAGTTCGACCGTGAACGGAAGACATGGTACAGAAGGGGTTCGACTGTGCGATAGTGCTTATAGTTTCCATGGCGTGCATTGCTTGGGAAGACGTTCTCTGAAATATCCATGTCAATCAGAGCCACTAGCACTAGCAGGGTAGACCGAGATAAGCAATAGAGTTTAGAGGCGTCTGTCCAACCGAAGTGGCCCGAACGGCTCTGCCGAGTCTGTCCTTCCACGCTAAGATCATTCAGCCGCAGAGTGATGCTTGTGTGTGCTCCGTATATCCAGCCCGTTCCTCGCTTCTGCCCGTTCGTTTGAGGTCATCGCTCCAATGAGTCAATGGGGTCGGCTCCGTGCAGAGTAGCAAGTCACCAACCGTGAACGTCAGAACGGATTCCCGATGCAAATGCCAATGGCTTCAAATCTCGTCAAGGAGATGACCAGCTAATCGGGCATTCCTTCGTTTGCTGGGGTAAAAGATCGGTGGATCGACGATGCTACGGCAGCTGTACAGTATACGTTACTCAGTTCGGTACTTCTGTGAATCCCTTGCTCCCCTGATCAGAGATTGGGTCTAGCCAAAAACAGTTTGAGACATGTGGAATGGGCCAAGCATGTGGAACCAATCAAGCCGACGATCATTGAGAGATTGACTTCGTAGGAATGAACAAACTGCCATGACTGGTAACCCTTCAGATACCCAGCACCATAGTACTCGCCGTATGGTCAAAGCGTATTTCCTAGCATTAGCTGTTAGGATGAACTTTGTTGACATATGGACCTCTGTAAAATGCTTCCCATGCAGTATCGATGGAGGAAAGTAGGGCTGCTACATATCGACCGGATGTTGTTGTCTCCTCCCTTCACGCCTCTTCTCCCAGAAGTCGTCCGGCTGTTAGTGAAGGTATGGTGACACCAAAGCCCTTGCAAATCGGGTTGATACCTCTTCGGCACAATCGTACATGGGACAGAGAGTAAAGCCGTGTCAACTAAAGATGTCCAAATCCCGATACCTAGGATCAAGCTTCTGAGGATGGTTGCTCAAGTCGCTCATCCACGGTAGCGAGTCATATTGGACGTGGTACTGGCAGTATCTTCACATGCTATTCAAGTCGATCACACCGTAGCTGGTCGCATGTGAACTATCTGCTGTGACAGCGATCACAAGGCCGCAAGCAGTAATGCCTTCTGTCCTTCCACGAGGATTGGATACAACAGCACAAGACCCATATAAGTTGCAACTGCTAGGATGTGCAGTAGGGACCAAGAGTAGAACAGGTCGATGGTGTATACAGCGAACTGCCAATTGAAAGCAGTCAGTGATGCACGATTGGGCCTAGGTGTCCCATTCCATGCTATTGATCAGCGCTTGTAACCCTGTGAGCATCTCAGCATGCCCGATTGCGTTAATACAATAAGTCAAGGACTGTCCAGATTTGATCCATTTCATCTCTAGATTGGAAGGTGATAAGTTAGATGAGTTGGCAAAGAATCACTGCAGTAGAATTGCAATCTGATCTTCACGATAATTACTCGGCTGCAGCACTTTGGAGATATCGTGACTTGCATTCCTCCAATCGCACATACCGCAACCAAATGTCGCAATTCCAAAAATATATTAGAATTTCTCCTTGTTACTGATATTTCATCGATCACCAATCACAACGATGCGATGCGCTATAAATGGCACATGCTGGAATGACAGTGATTTTGATGGACAAAGTCATGTTACGCCGTTGTGTCGTTGTCAACGGTTCGACAAACGCAAAACCTACACAATGTCATGTCATTCAACATCTGAAGGTCAAAGTCAATAAGCATTGCAGATAGAATGCAACCCTGTCGCGTTCATCGACAGCCTTTCAATACAGATACACCCTCGACGAGACAATTCGGTTGGATATGGATATCCTATCCCATACCATCAAGGTTAGCTTGGACATGATCTTCCCGCTATCCAGGTGGTACCCTGTTCAAAGAACACCCATCACAACTGGTGCCTTGCCGCACAAGAGCGATGGATTCTACCAATGTCTGATCAGCGAATACGGAGCAATACTTTTCCATCAATCGGCTCGACGCATAAGTCAGGACTTGCGGCTGGAACGGCATCGACTTGTAGCTGATCTGGATTGTTCATCACGAACTTCAGTTCACTGAATCATGGAAAAATATTATCCACGACATCTTTCGATTGTGCCAATGTTACACACCACTGAATTCATGATTCTGATAAGCGAAGATTGACACACTCTATTGGTTGCCTGTTTCTGCTTATCGCATCCAGCGGGTCGTTCGTATACGTTGGCCCCTTGCAGAGTCCAGCAGAGACTAACTTTGTCGAACAAGGGACGGACCGCATTAATCAAATCATGTTCGCACCTTGGGCATGATGACTGCCAGAATATGGAATGCTGGCCAATGACTTTTACCTATCAACATGATGTCTCTCATGCTGCGTGGCTTCCATTGATTCGGTGCAACTGTTTCCTATGGCAGCATTCCCTCCCGACTTTCAATGTGCCCATTTTCTGTGTATATGCTGCTGATTCGTAGATGAGCATCGATCAGGAACTATAGCTGATCAGTCGTTGTGTCTCTCAAGGTAACCGCTCTCAGCATGTTCGTCATCCACTATTCTCACACTCTGGACGGCGTGCTTGATCCGCCGTGCTAACGCGATCGTTGTACAATGGCCAGAGAACTAGCCATCTGGTCGGAGAAGGAAGAACAGAACTTTCGCCAACATGTTGTAGCTTTGATGAAAAAAACAAACTGCGCCCCAGAGCCACCTCAACTCTTGTCTCATCTCGAAAGGCAACATCCAACAGTAGCTTGCGACCTGCCTTTCGATGCTGAACAACAACTCGCAAGCGATTTTGCGTTGGTCGCAGCAAATGTCGATTCGACAATAGTATGTGCATGTTGCATTGAGCAGCGATGGGGACCCTCCCGTGAAACGGTTGAGATCTTAGTGACCATTGCTTGTAACCACGGCTTGAATGAAGATGCAAAAAAGGCTTTGCATGCTATATTGGCTCGACTTCGATCCCAGGTGACCTCTGGTATGTCTGAGAGCCACGAATAGTGGGTCAAGACGCAACTGATCAAGTAGGGGGTTCCAAGCGCCAGTTGTATGAGGATCTCTTAGATGCCATCATCAGAGGAAATCGAAGGCCCCTCCATTGTCGTATAGAATCCTCGCACGCAAAAGTACCATATCGGTCTAATCGATTGAAAAAGCCTTTGTTTCGAGAGATCAACAGCGTGCTCAACAAGCACAAACCCCCGCTCTCGGTATATGATGCTGGGCTCCTAACAAGAATCGCTGACATTTGTCGAAGTCTAGATGGCAAGCTCGAAGATGAGGCCGAGGTCAGGTATTGGAAAGAACTTACTAAAGCCTGTTTCAATTATTCAAGAAATTTACCAAAATCATCCGCTGGGTCAACGGAATTGTCGAGATCCATCCGACGTATACAGAAATTGGGCCGATACCGAGCCATCGCTCTGAATCTGTCCCATTTCCATCGAAGATTTCCCAATCTGGCGAGATCCATGCGTCTTGTGATCTGTCCGCCCTACCGTATGAAGTCATCCAACGTCGCCTTCACTGGTGACAAGGCACGCTGTTGTGTACATGCTGAAATCCAGCTCATATTGTATTATATACAACGTGGCGGACTTTGCCATGTCCATCCTCGGGTTCTTGGGACAAGTAAATCTGCATGTTTTCTGTGCGGTCGATTCATCAAGCACTATGGCTTATTGTCTTCTAAAAGAGCGCACAACCGTCTGTATGACAAATGGACGATCCCACAGACACTGTCGCTTCAACAAGGTCAGGCCACCAGGATTCGAAACATGATACGGGAGGTAGATAGAGAAATAGTGAGCATGCTTTCTCTTTCTAAGATCAACCGAAAACGTACTGCACAGCCGACAGAAAGTGTGTTCACTCTTGTCACATACCCGGCGAGCTTGACAGCAACTGGGTCAAGTTCATCATCAGCCTCATCATCAACAACGAGCCAGGAATCAGAGATAGGTGGCATCACGTCGAAATCTCTGCCAGGAGGTCAGACAATCATGGTTCGACGTCCAGCAGATCAGATTCCCAATCCAGACGGCAAGTCATCAGATTCAGACAACATGCTATCTTCCGAAACAGGCTCTGAACTGTTTCAAAATCCCCATGAACTATGTCCTTCGCCCAGAAAATCGACGAAGAGCTCAGAAGAAAGCCTGAAGGTTTTTTCTGCGTCACCAGCCAACATGCATAGCCCCATCGATGCGACGCAGAAACCGTCAGCAAGCAATTCAGTTCAGAATACCTCTTCATCTGTCTCGTCTACTATCCTCCTCAAGGCAGCTCCGGTCGAAGCTCCAGACTCCGCCAACAATGCCACACGTTATACAGTCACGCCTGAGCAACCCTGTCTGGTCTCCACCCCAAACGTCTGCTTCTTGCTCGAGATCGAACCACCGAGAAGCGGGCTCTGCGTGATCAGGGACTCTCCGCCTCTAGACTCACCTACTACTCCTGATGCTCAGTCCCAAAGCCACGTGGTCGGCGTCGTCGTCGTCGCCATTCGGGATCTGCTACCGGGACAGGAGATGAAACTTTCGGCGGCGAGGGGAGTGGCGGCGACTGCTTCTGCTGATGTATCGTCGCCATCCGCGTCCGGCGAGGGGGAGGATGTACGCAGTCAGCAGTCAAAAATAGAAGTGCTGAAAGTGCGATTGATTACGACATCAGACACTGGACGTGGTGACACTGCCACGGATTTGGAATTTCAATGGACAGGATGATGTATATATAAAATCAGAGTGGCATGACTTTTGACACGTATCACTCATTCACTCATTCACTTCCTACTTAACATTGAACCTCTCTGCATTGCATTGCATGCCTATCTGTCTATCTCTCTGTCTTGTCGACCGTACAATGAATCCAGAGTAGTGCTAAGTAATGTTCTCGTCCAAATAGTCCGCCAATCAGATCTTGAAGATAGGCAGCTCTGAAAAAACTGGAGAGATTTTGAAGGACGACCGATTTCACCAGATCCACAACAAACATCTCTCGAGGAAGAGTTTGTTGGTTTGTTGGACATGGGTATTATCGGTCGGTGTCTTGTTTTTTGATATAGCGCTTGAGAGGGGGGAAGCCATATGGCTTAACCTCGACGTGTGATCTTCCAACCATGGTAGTGAAGGGGGGTGGATTGGAGACGTAAAATTTTTCTGTTCTAGTCGCGCATTTGTGATGAGGTAGAGAGAGAGGGGGGAGAAAGCTATGGGGTGGAGAGAGAGGCAGAGAGAGAGAGAACGTTGGTGATTCTTGTATGGATTTTCAAAGGGATGTCTTTGCTTTGTAGCAGTATATCTCAACGGATGGGTTATCCGTAGTATCGTAATCAGAAGCGACATGTGGCAACGACATCTTTGAGAATTGCACTTGTTGAAAGGACTCGCGGATTAAATCAAAGAAGACTTCCTCGCTGTCGTGTCTTCGCTTCATTGCGACGACGATGAAAACGTGGGGAGATATTATTGAAATCCCCCGGAGTACTTGGACTAAACTAGGCAGTGCGTCGGCGTTGTATGTGCAATCGGATACCATGACCATGTCCAGATTGCCAACGACATCCGGCGGCAGATCAGTATCCCAATCCAGGACAGCTTGGGAGAGTCCAGATCCGCGTGCGGGGTTGGCAAGACTGACATTCTTTTGCATGATCTCCATGGCATCTGGCAAGTCCGTAAGAGTCACGCTGAGTGATTCGAAGAGGGTGGCGAGAGCGATGCCAACAATACCACAGCCAGCTCCGAGTTCAAGAATGCGTGCGGGTTGATGCAGATGATCGATCAATGTACGAAGACTGTCCTCTCCGCTGGCCTCATGATCGTCGCGTTCTCCATGTACACTTTGGAGAACTCCGATTGCGGCGTCCCAAATGTGCAAGGCGATGCTGTTGCCAGTTTCTTCCCAGATATTAAGCTTCTGCCCGCCCTCAAGTGAGAACGTGCGTTCCACAAGAGCAGGAGCAATTGAACCAGGAGTAGCTTGGAAGGGAGCGCTGTGAGCGCCGACTATGGAGGGTATGGATACATGGTCGTGGGACGCATTTGACAAGCTGGAACGAGGACTTACGCGTATTGCAGCGCTTAACAGCTGTCCTTTCAACGGTACGTCGAGTCTATCGCAGCTGATGGCCAGATCACGATAGCCTGTATGCCATGTTACAGTCTTCTGCAGAATGACTCGGCCCGACTTCTCGTCAACCAAAAGCAGGTCCAAGTCGACGTCTGCGGCAAGGAATGTTTCGCCCAGATCAGTCGTGATGGTGACTAAACACGAGAATAAAACAGTCTTGCCCTGTGACAAACGGGGAGTCTTGAGAAATCTCACATAATGTACCATCGCATATGGAATAAGGGATGATTAGATGCTGGTCTGATCTCTGATGTCTCTGATGTCTTGATGAAAGGATCACGAGAGAGAAAATATGATTTGCGGGACAAAGGACGGAATCATGGCCGCCCATAATGAGCCACAAATGCCACAAATACCACAGCACCACAGTAATTACAGTAATAATTATCAGTATACGTGACCCACCCTAAAGGCCTGGCACCTGGAATTCAAGGTATTCCAGGTGGCTTCCACCGTAACTGCCAATATCAGCGCAACTGCCAATCGGTAATCTCATACTAATCCACTTTTTTCAAAAATTTATATTTAATTAA
>QWDQ01000075.1:0-103344 GCA_003868215.1 Pseudophaeomoniella oleicola
GGGGGGGGGGGGGGGGGGGGGGGGGGGGGGGGGGGGGGGGGGGGGGGGGGGGGGGGGGGGGGGGGGGGGGGGGGGTGTGGCGCGGTAGTATGAACTTTGTTCCTTCTCATCGACGATTTCAATGAAACTCCCAAGGGAAATGGAACCCTCCAGACCATCGAGCCGTCCAACGAGCGAACTAGACTGTGCTCGGTTTTAGCAACCTCAGCATTCCTGCCGCCGATCGTGGAATCCGAAGTCCATCGACGTCTCGACTGCCCCATGCTACGTAGTAGTGACTTACTACGTAGCTGATATCTGTCATCGCTCCTGCAAAATTCCCATGCAACTTTTCGGTTTCAACGCGTCAATTTGTCTGTTGACCCAACTCCCGACACACACTATATACCCACTTCCTGTCACGGAAACCTGGTATCTCGGGAATTCAGCATTTCCATTCGTAGATTGAGCTCTACAGGGCCATCCACATTGTGGCGTAGCACGAGGCACCTCGGAACTAACTTATCTACCTTTATCGAATGCCTGGATGCAGTCTTCGTCCTACAAACGAACCGCATGTCATACGTAGTAAGTTATTTCTCTGCTCGAGCAGGGAACGGGATCGTGATGATTCCTCGTCCTCTTCCCCCCCTCTCCGCTTGGGTAGCAAAGTCTCGACGTAAGTAAAGAGCCACATCTCTCTTCCTCTCTCTTTCGCTCTCTTCTTTTCTGTTATCATAGACATTGGCCATCATATCATATTGGTAACCCCGCGCATAACTACTCGGTTGTCTGCCTCTGTCTGCCTCTGTGCCATAAATTCGCGAACATCCTTGAACATCGGAAATCATTGCTGGACCAAGTCCATCGCCATCATGGAAGCACCATCTTTTCTGCAGCTTCAGACCCAAGCCAGTCATCGGACACCGCCCAAGGCCATGTCTGCGAAGCTCTCAGAGACTAACAGCAATGAAAGCTTGTTATCGCGATCCGATTCGCCGGCATCTATATCTGGACATGTTCAATTTCCATCACCTTCAGGAAGCGCGTCTCCGCCGCAACAAAGGTCAGGAAGCATTTCGATCGATATCGTGCGCTGTTGTCGGTGTCACCGTTCGTTGACCATGGACCCTACCCTTCCGTCTGCGATGCAGGGAGCCATCCAATTCGGTATCAATTCATACTACTGCAGCCGCTGTGCGAGTCTGGTTGGGCTCAAGAGATGAAGAGGTGGCAAAGAATATACGTCGATACATATTTTCGGATGATCATGCAGATCGGAGGCCCTAATGAGGACTGACGGCATCTATGCACCAAGTATACCGATCTGCATCGAGCTTGAACGCCCACCGAATGCCTCATTGTTCTCGATCTTTTGGCAAGGAACATTGGCTACCAAATCTAAGAACCGCCATGTCTGCCAACATGATTGATTGCTCTTGCTCTAGGACAGGACACTACAAGGCACAGCACAATTGTTCAGCGACCCTCTTAGGCACTGGTTTCATGATACACCGAATGCGGATGCACGGTTTGGAGGATTCGCACTCGGCTGGGGACTCGCGATACACGCCATCAATGGATTGTCTCTTTCCGGCAAAGTAACGAAGTTTGGCGTCACTTTATTGACTGTCAGCGGCCAATGGTTTCATGGAGCATGGGACAGCCACGGTTTGCGCTCACGGAGTGATGCGGTGAAAGCAAGACGGGTATCTGCGGAACTATTTGTTGGCCGTGGCAAGTTTACTCCTGTCTGATGTGGAAAGGCGGCCTTGGGTGGGAATACGATATTACCAATCCCCAAGGAATGGCGGGAGCCATCAGTGGTCGATCTCAGCAGTCTTGAGTGACCTTACATGGTACCGAAAGTACCATGGGAATAGTGACGATGCTTGACCGCCAATGGCGAGGGGATGTGTCGCGATGTAGCGGATTCTAGTAATCACTGTACATATGATATTCTTCAATGTCTGACATGGCTCTTTGGCCCTAAATTATTGTCCAATTCCTACGCTTCCTCTTTCAGCCACTCACGTTTCGTAGCCACGCGTTTGTAAATGAACTATCCCTAGGTCAAAGTTTCTGATAATCCATCTGAAACGCCTCACAACCGCATAGACATGGCGATTGGCGAGCGATTGAGTATGATGGGTTCTCTTCAGACCCAAAGACCGGGTTCCTGGGTCTCAATGAACGGTCGTTGGGCGGGGAGATTGCACCAAAAGATCACGAATCGGGAGAATTCTTGCCTACCTTGCCTACCTTGCCTACCTCGGGCCAGCAAAGATCTGCTCAAACTATCACGGGTCCTGCCGTCTTCGACAAATGGTCGCTCACTTGTTACTGTCACAGATGCGACCCGAAATCCTGGGTCAGCCACTAAGCGGGCCGAGTTCTCATGGTGCAGGACCAAGATGAAGAAATCAATTTTGTGCATATATCACATGGGTTCAATGTCGATGTCGAATATCATCCTGCGTACAGTCGGCGTGAGCGTCTTGGTCACATACTCTTAAATTCCATAAAATGTCTCTACTTTTCACAGTGGACGCCTCTATAGCATCGCCTCCTTATTGCGATGCATGCGAACAGAAGCTGGGGGATTGCAGGTGTCTCCAAGCGAGCCGATGCAACACCGAACTTGTCCGTCTCCATTCAAGAGCGCCATGGCTCAAAAGATGGCTTTTCTGTACCTCGATGGCCAGTCGGAATGCTCCCGGAGAACAGACGACATTAACCACGGCACCTCCGCGTGGAGAGTTTCATCATGGAAGCGCAGGAACGCCTTCCCGGTGGATTACGGAGTCGAATTGATGGGGGACAGGCAGCATATATGACGGGGGAGCTTTTGATACCTCACATTTACAGGGGACCATCGCCACGATCCCGGTACCCAAGATCGAGGCCACGACGCCATTGATCAATCGATCTTAATCGTTTTAGATCAGATCGTGCCGTCTTCTGAACGGCACATGTATTACCTTCCGGCTACAATCTCGAGCATAGGCATCGAGAATCACGGGCTGCAAAATCCAAAAGTCACCAATTTATAATATCCGACAATTACTGGCATATCCTGGCTAGCTGACGCTCCGCCAACTCTGAATCCCAGAATTCGCAGACGTTCTGCATACCTTAGCTTCTTGATCGGCCCCCTTCAATCTGGCAGTTCGTAACAAGGACTTCCTGGTGACTGGCCACTCCTTCGATGCTTCATGACTGCTCCACCGAATCTCTCTCATTCACAAGGGACCAACGAAGTGACGATTATTGTTGCAGCTCAGAGGGATCGTGAAGATTGGTTGGCAAAGAACCCTCTCCGGCGCAGCACGTCAAGCCTTCAAATGCCCGCGTCTAGCCACGTACTTTCCGGTTTCAGATGTCCTGTGGCTATTTCATCTTCTCGATTGTACACTAACGTGTCTTCCATGCAAATTGCAGCCTCAGTCTTACGCAACATGCTCTACGACCAGACCGGATCGGACTGTGTCCACTTCTATGAGATTCCTGTCTCTAGGAAGGCTCACTATGTCACATTTTGGTATATTCCGTGGCTCGACGCCCTCTCTCTCTCTCTATGTTACGGTTGAATTAATCCTCCGATATAGCCTAAGTGGCTTGGTTGCCATTCTTCGCTTGGTGAATCAAGGAATCTTCAACCTTGTTCTTACGTCTTACATCTCATCTATCTTGCATAATGGGATCCTTGGACATCTTCCGCCATGGGAACCCGGCGATCGATACTACCGAACTTCCATGAGCCTCAAGTACCAGTAATGGATTTTTGGCCTTGAAAGTGTAATTATATTCCCTGACCTTGTCGAGAACAGTCTCACAAAGTCAATCAAGCAAAGGCCACCCTAAAGCAAGTCTCTTTTCATCTGACATCGGCTTGAAGGACGCAGATGCGGGAAGACTTGGACGGTCCGGGCCTTCCTATAAGAGCTGTCCTAAATCCTGAACTTTGGGCACCCTCCTCATCTTCACTATCTTGCCTTCCCGGTTCTCCTATATTGCCAGTGTGTTATACCTCTTATGCTCACATACCTTCGCTCTCGACACCCCTCTTCCAACAACTCCCGATCCACAGATAACAGAAGACCCCATTGACTTCTGTCTCATTATCTCTATCTACAACATAGACATAGGCTGTCAACGCTTCCCCCGGGTGAGGGTGAACAGACAACCCACGAGTCCTAGTTGCCGAAGACCACATTTCATACTTGTCAATTTTACTCAAGCTCTCGGCAACCGTGAAAGCACTCCCTCTGGACCGCACAGTCGAGGCTTTTTTCGCAAAGATAGTGGGAATACCGGTTTAGCAGGGTCATCCCATACTTCCAGGAATAACCACCAATATGCCTCGACGATCAGAGCCCAAACAACCCAAGGGCGAAGCAGAGGACCTGTACGGCCTATTCATTCAAGGAGTGAGTTCACTTGCTTTCCGCAAGTTCTGGGTCCATGACTGATTAGCGCAGCTGCCACGTAACCTAGGCTGGCAAGATCTTAAGGACCAGATACGACAGATCTGCCCTAACACGAAAGTCAAGCACGCTGAAGTCACGGAGGCAGGCGATGGAGTAAATGACGGTATCAGCCACATCATTATCAACGGCAAAGACTCCGCAGAGAAGGCATACCGTGAGTCGCAATATCAATTTACCTGAAGAATCGACAGGCTTACGTAACTTCAAAAGGACATCTGGGAGCGAACGGCTTTGTGGGTAAGCCAGTGACTGTTGCGCTGGCGAAAGCAAGGCACAAGTATGAATCGAATACGTACCAATTCGATCCGTACCTGCCATCCACGACGAGTCCCGCGCCAAGGGGAAAGACCCTGTACAATCCCAAAGGACCGTCAAGTACGCTACCTACACCCAGTGGAACACCAGCGTGAGCCCTAGCATACAGAGCCTATCCTGAGGTGCCAAGGCTGACTTCGATTCCAGTGGAAGCAGACGCGGGAGTCTGACTACCTCATATGCGAGCCAAATGTCGCCCTCGTACGCCCAGATGTATGGCGTGCAGCATACAGGACTTCCTTCACCTGTCGACATGATGGCACCATACACATTTGGAGCGGTGTATGCCCCTACAGCTGCTTCGGGTATGCCTAGGAACTTTTCCTCTGGGAGCCTTTCAAGGCAGGCGGTACCTCAGCAGGGTGTTCCGACGCGTCCAGTGGCTGGATATGTCCCCACCGCATTCGCCAATGCAGGCCCAATGGTTACTACACACAGGCAGAAAGTCGGTGCAGTGCCACGTGCCGCTGTACCACATGCGCCGCGGGCTGCTCCTACTGGGCCTTTAGCCACTCAGAACCGGACAGTCTTTGTCCAAAATCTGGACCCTTCAGTCACATGGTCGATCCTGAAAGACCGCCTTCGAAGGGCGGGAGAAGTGAGCCGGTGTGAAGTAAAACCCGAGTGTGTTTCGCAAACAGCAGGCAGACTTCCGCGACATTGGGCCCTGGTGACGTTCTTCGACGTCGAATCTGCAGAAAGAGCTGTCAAGTTCTTTGACGGATACGAACTCTCCGGTCGAAGGATGAGAGTGCGGTTATCGCATGATGACAGACACCCTAACGGGAGGAGTCTGGGCTCAAGAGGCCAAGGGAAGGGTAACGGTAGCAGCGGCGGTGGCCGAAAAGGCCGAAAGGGAACTCCCCGGTCTCCATCTGCCACATCCACGAGTCCCAGCGGTGGTATTTGTCTCCCCGAGTCCGACGACCCAGGAACTGCACCGGCGGCAGCAGCAAGAAAGCCCGGCGACGGACCCTTGATCATCGATGGGAACAAAGCCAGATACTCGACGGACGAAGATGAGGAAGATGACGATGGCGACGACGAAGCAATAGAAGAAGAAGACGACGAAGACGACGACGAAGAGGAAGACGAAGACGAAGACGAAAACGAAGAAGGAGGAGAAGCAGAAAGTACGCAAAGCAGCGAGACTCCAGATGAGAGCGAACAAGACAGTGATGATGACGATGATGGTAAGTTTTTGTAATCCCCCCCCTCCCCTTTCTCCTCCTCCTCCCCCCACCTTCCCCCTTCTTCCCCCCACCTAGCCAACCACTCACTAACCATCCCTCTTCTCTTTCTCCCAGATGCAATGACCGAAACCATCGATGGTGTCAAAGGTTTGGGCATATAGACTAAAACAGATCAGAATAATTTGGATGGGAGAAGAGGGAATTGTTTGGTTGTTTGTTTGTTTTCGTATAGGGGGGGCGATGGTACCTAATGTATGTATGGAATGGAATGGAAAGGAAAAGGAAAGGAAAAAAGGAGAAAGAGAGAGAGAGAGAGAGAGAGAGAGCGTGGGGTTGGTAGAGGTAGAGGTATAGAGTTAGAGTAGACTTTACTTTGGACAGGTAGCTAGGTACCTTGCCAATCTATACCGATCGATCTAATCTAATCTAATATCTATCTATCTATCTAGGTAATTACTTACACAGAGAGGGACGTTTTATGTGCTCGCTGAACTGACTGACTACACACTCACTACCTAGATACACATTTCCTTCTACTAATTACCTCTTCTTCTTCTTCTTCTTCTCGAAAAGAGATCAATCATGCCTCGCGATTCTCCTGTTCCCCCTGTTCCGTGTTCCGTGTTCCGTGTTCCGTGTCCTGTCCTGTCCTGTCCCCCGTGTTCTCGTTCCTGGCATATTAATTAGATTGATTGATAGATAGATAGATAGGAAATCACGTTTGTATATATAGATAGGACTTTATTTGTATATCTATATCTATATCTATTTTGAGATAGTCATTGTTTGGAATGGGTGGATGGATGGATGGATGGATGGATGGACGAGAAACCGAGAATCATTATAGATCAATTGAGGTTTTTGATTGAGATGTTAGGATGTAATTTAACATATATATTCCTTTTCTCTCTCTCTCTCTCTCTCTTTTCTTTTCTTTGTGTGCCTCATTTTCATCTCGTGAGATGACCTAAGAGATAGGTATTTAAAGTGGGGATGAATGAATGAGTGGGAAGAAGAGGAAGAGGAAGAGGAAGAGGAAGAGGAAGAAAGGAGGATGGTCCTGGTCTTGGTGTTGTGGTTTGAGATGGGGGGAAAGGGGAGTGAGAACGAGAGAGAGAGAGAGAGAAAGACTCGAACGACAAATCGATCCTGCTGCGACAAGAAGAATCATTAATCGATGAGTATCAGGATACCCGATGAGGTCGATATCAGGCAGACCAGACGGTCCTTAAGAATGAAATACATCACCATTTAAAAGTAGACGTTCCTTTGGTAGGGAACTTACAAAACGGGAATTGTATATCCTCTAACCACATCAGACAGACGGTACTGACGCTGACGGATGGGTTGGGAAGGTGCAAGATATAGAAGTGAAGGATTGCTAGAGTCGGTAAAGTCGAGAAATGCGAAACGGCGATCCAAGATTCTGGGTGGTTTCAGCAGAACTGTTACGGTCGATAATAAAGTGCTCTTCACTGAGGTTGACATTCAGCGAAGAGGAGTTTATTGTCGACTGGAAAGCGTTGCTGGTGACAAAATTTCCGTTTATAAGGGTTGTCTAGAGTGAGCCATACACCCACCTGTTTGGACTGTTGATGTATATAGCTAGTCGTTACGACTATAGGCGCGATTAGATCTTCAAGAGATAATATGATTGGATGTGGCATTGCTAGGTACCAGATAAATCGGCCGAAGTATTATCACAGCAGACAACTGGTGAACAATGTACACTCATTGATTCGGGTACTGTATGCTGGGCCTACTCAGCCACGTCTTCTTAGGACACTTCTATGCGATACTGCATGTGAAGCCAAGGAAAGCCACCGATATTGAGAGACCGAATATGACGCCTTGAATTAAACACTCAACAATGGACAAAGTAGAGTCGCCATCGATGGTAGAAATTCGAGGCGATAATGGTTGTTGCGTGTAAAGTGGTGCAATGGAATTCCAGACTTCATCAAGCCCAGGACGCAGAAATGTCTCACGATCCGAGACAGCATGAGGCAAAATTCTCCGATGCGAGATTGCAGCTGGCAAGAATATTGTGGATGTCTAGGCGTGATCTTGTGCAGCAAGAAAAAAATGCATATGCATAATTGAGCGGTAAAAGTCTCATTTACAATATGTTAATGGCGTTCATCCAATTGTTGACCAACCGCCGTGGAGGACAATCGATAAACTTCTTGCCCATTACTTCTGAAGTTGTCGTAGATCAAACAAGATCTACTACTTCATCATCGACTTGTAGGCTCCAGCCATAGTAAGAGTGATATCGATGTTGGATTTCTTCTCCCATCAATAACGATAACAGATGGTTTACCGACACTGATATAGATGAACTAAGCAGCCATATAGTAGGAGACTAGTCGACACTTAGGACTGAACAATTGGGGTGAGTACCAATAGAAATGGTGCCTTCAACACTTGCTACGTGGCAAGACGGCCATAGTTCGAGGTTGGGCATATATGATGTGTCGGTGTAGGGGCGAACGATTAGGCGGTCAAAATAGATCGCGACTCCTGAAGATATAAAAAGATGTGCATCCATATCCAAAAGTAAATTTGCGAAACTGCGACATGACCGAATAAGGGAATTCACAATCTCGAAATGAGTAGAAAACCGAAAACTGCTCTTGCGTGATTCAATGATTTGAGAAAGAGAAAAGCAGCACACCCTCTTGGAAAACAGAATCGGCAACTAACGTTAAACAGCTTCCACAGTACCATCCAGAACTCATACCTGCTTGCGCAATACACAGCCCATACAGGCAAATGCCGTGTCGCATGACCGTGTCCAGCAGATAATCACTTTCCAGCCTCGTCAGGTCATGATGAGACTGAAGCGACTCTTACCCTTTCTCGAGAAGACGTCGTATGGAAGAGACCGAGAATCGGTGGAAGTTGGAAGGTTGGAAAAGAATGATTGGGGATACGAGATATCCGTGGAGCAAAAGAGACGCTACGAAGCTTAGACGCTCTGTCGACCTGGACTGGCTCACTGCTCAACCTCCAACGGGTGAACGACGGCATGGATAACAGTGCACCACAGGGAATGATTGGCTGAGGCGTTACAATCAAGAACGAATGAAGGATCACAAGAAGACCGAGTAAGGCATGAGAAATGGATCCACTAGCTACCTCACTCACTGGTATGTTGATCACGACAGACATCAGCGTTTCTCTTTGTGCCTGTCCGTTCACCTGTCTTGTGAGAAGACAAGCAAACGAAAAGCTGTTGGACAAAGCCCAGAATGATAAAAGATCTTGACTTTGGCTGACTCTCTCTCGGGGGCTTCTGATTTGGTTAGTCCTGATGGGGAGGCTGCTTGGGGCCGCTACTAAATGGGCGCCACCATCCCCATAAGAGGGGAAACGATTGACAGTGCTACAGGGCAAACCCGGCATGTACCACAGTACCACAGTCGAGTATCATATTACGAATGGTTACTGTATATGTACAATACCTTACCTACCTAGGGAGGTCTGAGGTTTGAGGTTGAGAGCATTGAGCATTGAGCATGCAGATAGCACGGACCCTGCGTCTAGCCGAAGCATACTCGAGTATCCTATCGATTCCCTAGGAGGGGTATGAGAGCGCCATCTGGCCAATGATTATAACAGGACGTTTCTTGGGAGAACAGCCTTAGAGAATGGTCACTCAAGCTCGTCGTGACTGGCAATTACTAGACAGCCATTCAACGGGGGGGGCAGCAAGACTCCGTCCCAGTTGTTGCACAAGCTTCTACACACAGTACATTGTGACCACCACTTGTCGGCTTAGGATTATAAAGGTAACGGTGATGATGGACACGAAAGCAGAAAAAGGATCGGCCTCGAAATCTTAGAGCAAGATCAAACCACCCAGGCTCCAGCAAGATGACAACAAGGTTGGTTTGATGCTGGCGAGTACAACGCATCCATGCCGGTCGGCCATATGCGGCCATGTCTCTGTCCACCGATGTCTCGCGGTAAAAAGCCCATTATACAATGCAACAACCTATCGTGGTATAGATTTGATGCTATCACCAGACAAGGAAAGCAAGGAAATATGAAATGGAACTTGCAAAGCGCATACAACCTAAGAAGCATAGTAGCAGAGCCCATCATGGTTCAAATCCCAACAAGGACAACAATGACTTGGGAGGCTCGTCCAAATCGATCAATGATATCAGTTGATTGGGTAAACACAAAGCCGAGCATCCTGACCTCGAAGTGAAAGAAGCAAGGAACGGATTCATTCGCTGTTACATTTCTATCTTTCCCCGCTATCAGACTTCCTTGTCGACGATCTCCACCGTTTGTCTGCCTTGCCTCACTCACCTCACTTACGCGCTCTGTGTATTCAAGTACGCACAATGGATGAGGGACAGGAGCCAAGTACATGTAGCTACCCTGTGATTAGATCCTATGGTACCGGAAGTTGTGAGGGCTGTAAGTCAGTCCCCAGAAGAGAGGGTCGAGGTGCGTTAAGGTGGCTTAGAGCTTAAGCTGATTTTAGAGCTTCAGGTACCTGACCTTATCTTCGAGATGCATACGACACTGACTAGGTACTTAGGTACTGTACGTACTGTACGTACTGTACAGTACCCGCCTACAAGGACCTCCAGCCTACCTCTATCAACCAACCTATTGGCAAGCCATTTTGATCAGCTCAGTCAGCGCCTTTTGGAAGTTGCTAGGATAGCGAGGTTGTACAGATATCTCTATCTGAGGAACAGCCGCACGCAGCTGATGTGTCCATCTCTGTCCATCTCTGTCTGCTATACAGGCAGAAGGACAAAGCTCCCTCTTATCCTTACCTACCTAGAAACCCGAGGTGGGTTAGTAATCCTTATCCTTTTATAAGGTACCCTCCCCCTACAGTAACAGTACGGTATCTATACCTATTCTCTCCTACCTCCCCCAATTCTCGCAGGTTCAAAGGCTTAAATGTCCACCAAATTTCCGAGACACCTAACGCGGGCGTTGTACCCGAACACAAGCCCATTTTTTAAAACTTACCGGACCTTACTTTATTTATCCGCCATTGGACGATTGTTTCAAAACCAACTGTCTCTTGATTGGGGTCCTCAGGTCAATGAGAAAAGGGACAAGACAAGGAAAGCTTTCTCGACTTGTCGACAAAAGAGGTGAAGCTTGAGAGGAAGCTTGAGAGAAAGAGGACAGGACCAAACCACCAATTGGGGTAGATGTGGTTACAACCAACCAACCAACCCCCCTCTTGCTCCTACCTCGACACCCCCTCCACCCATGAAATCAATCAACTCCAGCTCGAAACTTGATATCTCGAATTCTTGCTGTGTTCCCTTCTTTGCCGTATCTCTGACGTTTAACATCATTTCCTCCATTGCGGCGCTGGGCTGCTGCACATTTTCTTGTCGGAGGGTTCAATGTTGAACTCCACTGCTACAGCAGCGCCACCCTCCCACCTGGGGTCTCCCCGTTTGCTCTCTCACGTCCAATAATTCTCTCGCTGATTCCTTCTTGTTCCACTCCAATCCCTGTGTTTAGGCGCATGAGAATTGTGCAAGGCTATACACATACGCTCGTTTACTATTGCACCTCACCAGAGTTCATATCAGTGACGTGCCCGGCAATTTCTATCCTCTCGATTTTGGTCAAGTCACTCACGACCAATCCGTTCCAGGCCGGGGTTTGGGCGGTACCTGATTTGGGTGCTGCCATTACGTTACTTCGGGGGTGATTACTCGGTTTGGGCCAAGCAATATACGTTACTTCCATGAACAGCTTCGTGGTGAAACGTGCTTGGGTTTGGAGGATCGCGTACAGCATTGCAAGGGGATCGAAAAGGCGCTCAAGGTTAGTCTGCCTTTTGCAGACCGTCTCATCTGGTCATGTCAAGGCAGCCCGACCGGCCCTGGACAGATGAAGAAAAGGTACGCTGGCTATCGCGTGGTCGCATTCTTGGAGAGAATACACAATCGCTACGAAGCAGTGCTAACGGCAGAACTCCTACTACATAGGTCCATTTGTTAACGGAAATCCTCAAAATCTCTGCGATCCCGCCGTCCAAGCTACTGGATCTGATTGAAAGCGCAAACATCAGTCCGAGATGGGACGATATTCCTCTGCCGCACGGTACGTGGATTTGCAAAATAACATCATAGCAATGACAGCAGGGGACTTGACGTATTGACAGAAGAGCTAAGATCATTCCAGGTCGCCCGTTGCGCTCATGTCAGAATACCTACGAGGAAATGCGACAAGCTCGTAGAACGTATCCCCAAGGGCTGTCAGCATATCAGCCTTATGCGCCGGTTTCGCCGTACGTCCTTCAATCAAATCTACCTCCGTTGCAACCGAGAGAGTCGCGCAAAAGGCCTTTCCAGGAGATGGAAAGTGCGCCCCTAGGTGTGCGGACCATCCAACCCCGACCTTCCCCCAGCGGGCCAGCGAAGACTACATTTACGGCATTCCATACAACGGATGCGGGCCCAAATATGTTGCAATCACCAGGACTTTCTACGGAAGAACCACCGCGCAAGAAGCGCGGCCGACCAAATAAAGACGAGATACAGCGACGAGAAGCAGAGGCAGCTGCAAGAGGGGAGGTGTATGCCCCCAAAAGACGTGCGCCAAGGAAGTCCATGGAGACAGGTGCAAATGTCTCTGCGGTCGAAAGCAGTGCAACTTCAGTCAAGGCCGAGTCTTCTCATCTTTCTGCGCAGTCATCACCTATGCAGCAGCATGGGTCCCCTTCAGATATACGAAATGTTTCGAAAGCGGAGCATCCTGGTGTAGATTCGATGGACACCAACACACCTCCAAGGCTTTTGGCAGCGACTCCTACGCTTATGCCAGCAGAGCCGCGCGTGTTCAGCTCTTTTCAGCCGTCTGTGCCCGAACCGTCTTTCATGCGTAGGCCTTCTACGGTGGGTTCCACCCTAATCCCACGATATCACCAGGCTCTAGCACCAGCACATCCGCCTATACAAGGCACCAGCGGCCCCGAAAGCAGTGGCACTGGAATGGCATCAGCCTTTTCACCGATGTACGACACGCAAACATCACAATCACGACCATGATAGAAAGCAAGCATGTCACTAATCAAACAGCCAACCCTCACGACAGCTATGCATACATAATTTTGAATTTTGGCAGACCGGCAACAGGGCGGTAATCTTGATTTATGGTGCAACACGTATGGAGACATGGCTGAATGATGTTATACGGCGGAAAGAGGTCGCCTAGGAAATGGTAACGTTCTTTTCGATTTCATTTCCCTCGAGTACAAAATTTCGGATTAACGCCAGAGAGATGCAACTGCTGAGCATGATTTTTCTCCTTGTCCGTACAGACGTTTTATGTTTATGTTTCATGTCATTACGATTTTTTTCTCTCCTTCATATACTCATCTCCTTTGGTCGTATATACCCATGTTCAATTACCTACTTCTGCATGGCCGGCCGTGACAGGTTTGCAGATGTGCTTTGGTGGTCTAGCAATCTAGAAGAGGCAGGATCATGGAAATCCCTCAAGTTGGGTCTATTTGTTCCATTTCGATATTTTGTTATTTGTTTACTGCGACTATGTACCATTATAACGAAGAGAGACATCAACAATGACTCTAGATAGACGCTACAGTTCCAAAACATCATGAAACTATCGCCTTTATGAATGACTCCCTGTTTCCTGTTTCCCAAGATAGACCAAGAGGTCCTTTTTTGGTTTAATTTTAGCTGTCAATTGCTGGACAACTGATCTGCAAGCTCCTCTAGACCATCTCGCTGGTGACCGGTACTCCAAGGAGGCTTATCGGGGATGACTACAGGGGAGATGGGAAGTGTTTTATGGTTATCGAGGTTACCTAGGTTGGATTGGGTTTCCCGGCTCTCCTCCGCCCTGCTAACGGCTACATTAGCCTATAGGTAGCGTTCCCGAGCATTGAGGAGCACAATTACCTTTACGTAGT
This sequence comes from Pseudophaeomoniella oleicola, assembly GCA_003868215.1. Lineage (NCBI taxonomy): Eukaryota > Fungi > Ascomycota > Eurotiomycetes > Phaeomoniellales > Phaeomoniellaceae > Pseudophaeomoniella > Pseudophaeomoniella oleicola. The sequence goes on from QWDQ01000075.1 coordinate 13,914, forward strand.
ACCTACCGACCAGTGACGTTTGTTGAAATCTAGGTTCTTCAGTCGGAGATTGTGGGGAAGAAAGCTCCAGATATACAATACTGCAGCTTTGCTTGACTTCGGTTACTACATTGTCTGCATCTCACTCTATCAGCTTCCCCTGGTCATAAGTTCTTTTCGTGTTCCGTATGCCTTTGATTGTTTGATGACTTATGACCTGCTTCCGCTCACGGGCAGATGCTGATTTGGGGAGCTTCTGCAGCAGTTGATGTATTCCCACTCCCTCGCCGATTTCACCGGAGTCTTTCGCCACTATCCGGACGGCGCCGCAATAAGGAACCTCTTGATTGAGCCGTTTATGACTATCGATCACTCCCTTTGATATATTTTCTTTCACACCTCGTCCTCGCAGATTCTGGTAACACGCTGTATCAAGAAGAACAAGCACCTACGCCGACTAGATCATCGACATGTCAAAACTCGACAGTGGGCTTCTCTACCAGAGGCTAGCCCAACCGTTACGGCGCCCGTCTATAAAAGGCCTCTATGGTGATCAAGCCTGGGTCGATGACTTGGACATCATCAATGAGTTGGGAGGACATACCGGTTGCGTCAATGCTCTTTCGTATGTAATTCGCGCGGTTTCTCTCTGTTGTTGACTAATGATGCCTAGGTGGTCCAAGTCCGGGCATTATCTAGCCTCTGGGTCTGACGATACGCATCTCAATATATGGTCATACAATCCAGAATCGGTAGCCAAACCTTTTACGCTGAGCGCCTGTGTCTCGACTGGCCACGTTGCGAATATATTCTCAACCAAGTTCATGCCACACTCAAATGATCGTACCGTTATTACATGCGCCGGGGATTCCGAAGTGCGGGTGTTCGATATCGAAAGGGGCGGAGCTTCAGGTCATGCTTCAGAGCAAGCCTTGGCGGCATCTACTAGGACTCAGCGCTTTCAAAGTTTCTTCTCCTCCGCTGCTTTTCTGAATGACGGCAATACAAATTGTAGGGTCTACAGGTCTCACGCTGATCGAGTCAAACGGATTGTAACAGAAAGCTCCCCCTTTCTGTTTCTTACCTGTTCAGAGGATGGTGAGGTGCGTCAGTGGGATCTGCGGCAACCCTCTTCATCCTACCCTCCGCCTCGGGGTGGTCAGGGCTTCCTCAGCTACCGGCAAGGCGATGCACATGATGCTGGAAATGCTCCGCCACCGTTAATCAGCTATAAGAATTATTCCCTCGATCTGAATACTATCTCCTGCTCCCCAAGCCAGCCACACTACATCGCACTTGGTGGGGCCCACCTGCACTGCTTCTTACATGATAGACGCATGTTGGGCAGGAGTGTCACTGCGGAACGAGGAGAACCGCCCTCCAGGACGCCAGAACCTGGGACGAATGGTGATGAATTGATGGGTCGGGCCACGAGATGTGTCAAACGTTTCGCCCCAAACGGCAAACCCGAAATGGCTGTCGATGATAATGGTCACATCACCGCCTGCAAGATCAGCGATGCGAATCCAAATGAGATGATAGTTAGCTGGTCTGGAGATCATGTCTATTCGTTCGATCTCGTGCAAACCCCTGATGCCCGCGAAGCCGAGCAGAAGAGACTCCATGACTACTATGAAACTAAGGCAAGCCGGGTACGGCGGAGAGATCGTAAGCGAAAACGCCAGGCAAACTCGTCAACTTCATTAAACGAGCCAGCGCGTGCCCGTATGCACGTGAGAGATGAGGACAGTAATGACGAAGGTGAACTATCACTCCGTGTCCGTTACGGCAACGGCCAAAGCGAAGACATTCCTTTCCATCCGCCAAGTGGTGAGACTGTAGAACAGACGGTTGAAGAGGCCCGTGAGAATCTCCTCTCAGAGAGCCAAAAGCTCAGCGATCGGATCGCAAAGGCTTTGGTAAGATTGCGTAAGACCTTGTTTGAGATCCAGAGTACAATCGAAGAGTCTTCAACAACTACAGCATCAGTCCAACCTACCTCACACACATCGGCTCTTACATCAGCGATGGGATACGCGGCAACGCTATTGCCTCAGATGCAAGAGGTTATGCAATCTTGGCGGTATCCCTTGGATCCAAGTAGTGATGATGTTGCATTCCAGCAAACCCTGAGACAACAAAGGCAGTCCACTTACCGATTTGTTCAAGCAGCAGGGACGCTCTCCCGTGTGCTCGGCGGTCGATTGCAAACTCTGGATCCAGAGAATGACCCTAGACTGGCGCATTTCCGTCGAATAGGACCCGCGCCGATGGAACGTGACAACATCGATGAGTCTCAACAATTTGGGTACGACTTCCTTAGATCTATTCTTCTTTGGCTAGAAGGGGGAAGGAATACATTACTTGAAGGGTTCAAAAAACCTGTTGGTCAGCTTCGCTTCATGAATCGGTTTCCATTGGACAGCGATGATGCCGACGAAGCTATAGAGCAAAGACTGATCCCGTACTTGTCCGGACTGGCCAAGGATAAAGCGGTCGTGAATGTTGATGCTTCCAGGTTCGAAGTGGATGAGAATAGAGTTATCTTCGAATCGCAGACAAACGCAGTGTTGTCCTTCGCACGCGCTGTTGGCGGGTATGATCTAGGATGGAGTGAAGAGCGGAGTGTCGGGCCTAATGGCCCTCGACAAAGCTTGGATCACGCAGCTGCATGTCGATTTTGGGGGTTTAAAGTTGGACGAAGCCTGCTGATGACCGCTGGAGAAGGAGTCAATTATGAATTCGTGAATCGTGCATTCGGCGGCATTGACGTCAAGGTGCAGAATGAGGTGATGCTCAACGCAATGGATGTGGAGAGAGTGCAAGAAGATATTGATGTTGAGGAGTCTGATCCCGAACCTGAAACGGTTGAGGTTGTCAGGAGACGTCCTACGCTTGAAGATGCTGACGGCGCAGATGATACTGTGCCAGAGAACATACAGAGGACCGCTGATGATAGTGTGGACAGTCCCCTCCAGCCTGATATATCGTTGACGGGGTCTCGATTGTCTGGCATGGACGTTGATGATGGATCCGTGAACTCATCTGTTGAGGGGACTGCTGTCAGCTCCATAACCAGCGGACCTGCTGCTTCAAGCCAGTCTGGATCCAACTCTGGTAGTGAACAGGAAGCCGAGCAAGAGGATGAGAGCGAGGATGATGATGAAGACCCGTTCGAGTCCGACTCTGACGATGGAGAGACGGCTCATCGTGTCGTCTTTCGAAGTTCTGTTGGCTTCGGTGGCAGCCGCCAACGTGCCCGGGTGGAACAGGACAAACCGTGCTCGACCCACACACGAGTCTATAAAGGGCATTGCAACGTTAAAACAGTGAAGGACGTCAATTTCTACGGCCTCAATGACGAATATGTCATTTCTGGCAGTGACGATGGCAACTTCTTCATCTGGGATAAGAAGACAACAAAGCTACTGAACATATTGGAGGGGGACGGAGAGGTTGTCAATGTCATTCAAGGCCATCCATATGAGCCAATGATTGCATCATCCGGTATTGATAGCACAATCAAGATTTTCTCACCTGATGCTAGGCTTCAGGAAGAAGCTCAGAACGGGCAAAGCGTGGCAAACCCTGGGGGTATAACGGGGTCTTCGTTGAGGTCAGGTCGTCGTACTGCTTCTTCGCCAGAGTCGAATGTTAGTCTCACCAGTCGTCGCCGTGTCGATCAAATGTACCAGATAATCAACCGAAATGACGTTAGTCGCCGCGGTGGGGTCGGGGATGCGTACATAACGAGAAGCATGCTTGCCCGACTCGCGGCATCTATCAACCGCGGTCAAGGGGGAGTAGTAGGTCAAGGTGGCCAGATCGTGGTTGATGAGAATTGCGCTGTAAGTGTTCGATCTCAATGTCCTTCGAGTAGCTGACCCTGGAACAGGTTATGTGAATGGTGCTGCTATGTAAATTGTAGATATCTACGTATGAAGTACTACTCAACGATACTTGCAGTCCATAGGCTCGTGGATTTCGTTCCGTAGCTCACATAACATCGATGCTGGTACAGTCGAAGATCATGTGTGAAGGTGATGATACCATATAACTTATTAATGCCCATCAGATACGTCTCAGGATCATCTGGTCTAAGAGAGATCGAAGGCAAGTCCCATAGAGAGGTCAAGCCGATGCAACCAAGCAGAGAGAAGAGAGCAGCATGCATTTTTGACACGATGATAAGGTATCGGGATTGACTGGTAGGCTGTTAGAGGGTGGGGTGTCCTTCAATGTCCCGCGTTTCTACGGAATCGATGTTGTCTCACACTAAATATATTATCCATTTACTATTGTATATCACCTCAACCTCGCCATCAACCACGTCATCTAGCATATATTATACATACATTGAGTAGTCGACAACGTGCACACGGATACTCCAAATCTTTCCAATACATCGTCTGCTACATTTGGACTCCTTTTCCCTCCCTCTCCAACGTTCATTCGTCAGTGCCTCCTGTACTCATTGGAACCTCATATAGAAGGAGGAATATCGACTACTTCCTGATTGGGTTCGGTTCTAAGAGGATTATCATCAGAGTCGAGGACAAGGCAGAAGGAAAGAAATTAAAGATGGCTTCCGACAAGGTAACGGTCGGTATCCTTAGCATAGGAGATATGGGATTAGGGATTGCCAGGTTGTTGGTAGCGGAGGGGTATGGCGTTGTCACCTGTAGTCTTGGAAGGAGGTTTGTGTCTCCTACCCTCCAGCCCACCCGCGTCTTGTTTCACACCATTTCCGATTAACCTCCTTACTACCATATCTACTCCAGGAACCCTGAGTCTCCATAACTGTTACTGATGAGGAAGGAGGAAACAGTGCGGCTACAAACTCTCGGATCGAATCCGTGAAGGAGATCGTGAACTATAGCGATGATGTGCAATTCGTCCAGGCGGCCGACGTTATCTTGAGTATCATCCCGCCAGGATTGGCGGTGGAGACGGCGAGGAGGGTCCTTCGAGGGTTGGAAGGGGAGACGACGACGACGACGAGCAAGAAGATCTTTGTGGATTTGAACGCTATTTCGCCCATGACGGCCAAGAAGATCGAGGAGTTGTTTCGGGATGCAGGACTTATCGGAACAGGGACAGCTTCACCTGCGCGTTTCGTCTTCCTAGATGGCGGCATAATCGGCGGGCCACCCTCCCTCGACGCTGCAACCTCAACTTGGAAGAAGCCTTCCCTCGTCACCTCCGGACCCGACTCCCTATCTACCATCCTCCCCTCCCCCACCGGCGATCACCTTACCACGACGCTCAACATAACCCACATCTCCCCCTCCATCGGGTCCGCCTCGTGCCTGAAATGCTGCTTCGCATCCCTGACCAAGGGCCTCACGGCACTCAGCATCTTGAGCTTCACGACCGCGAAACGTGGCGGCGTGCTCTCGCAGTTGTTCGGCCACCTCGATTCCTACAGCCCGATGACGGGCAAACTAGCCAGCAAGGGGATCACAGGGATGCCACCGAAAGCATACCGGTGGGTCGATGAGATGAAAGAAATCGGAAAATGTTTCGCGGGTGTCGGAGGACTTACCGGCGACGACGACGACGACGGGCACCGCCGCACAACATCAAAAGGCAACAATGACAACGACGATAATGCTAATGATAACGAGGATGATGACGACCAACCCTCTTTGAAAGACGTGGAAAAAGTATTCGAAGGATTCGGAGAGCTTTATCGATTCGTTAGCGACGGCACCGTGTTAGGAGAGGAGAAGACGGAGCTGCGGAAGAGGGGCAGGGACGTCGAGGATGTGGCTGAGTGTATGGTGGAAGGGCTGACGAAGAGGGAAGAGAAGAAGAAGAAGAGGGTGAAGAGGGAATAGAGTAGAGTTAGAGCAGTAAGATTGTTTGTAACTACTGACATTTGAGAAGTAAAAGGCGATTTATGATATTTTCGGGAAGACATTCTTCTTGTTTCTGTTTTGGAAGAGGATAGACTGCTTTGGTTCGACGATGTTGTATCCCCCTACGACGATGTGCAAACGAGTCCACAGGATCACGCATAATTGCAAGGCATGACAAGGGTCTGAAACGAAAAAGCACTGCAATTCTCTACTTGAGGCAACGTGTGAAGCCAAATGGCTATCAATTCGGAACCGCCGACCATGTTCAACGAAAGGCCCCCAATCATTTCTGACCCCCCAGGTAATACCAGCTCAAAGCTAAGCATGCCAACCAGACCAACTCCTCCTACCAATAGCATAAACCTACAGTACAAACCTAACTTCAAACAATCAGTAAACCACATCTCAAAGGAAAATTTCCTTCCTCGACAAGATCCCGCTTTTCAGGAATATAAAGAGACGGCAGTTGAGAAAAAAGAAATCAGAAGTCCTGTAAGATCATCGCTGCCCAATCCACACCTTGCACTGAAAAGTACAAGATACGAAAAGGACAACTAGCATAAGAGGTACCAGAAAATAAAAGTAAACTTAATGAAGGTGATCATCATGTAATTGAGTCTCAAATCTGCCGAACGAGGGGAGGAGGAAATGGAGAGAGAGCGTACCTTTTTCTCTTACAATGGATGTCAACGGTTGGTGCTCGAGAGTGAGAGGTTGTTCTGAACGAGATTTCGGCGGTGTTAGGTGCAAGCTGTATACTGCCATTCTATCATCATAGGAGTTGGCATACTGTCTGATGCAGATACCATCAGCCACTCAATGAACAGTCTGAGAGCGTCAAATACCAGTTCGTATTGCAGAATGAAAATAAGAAACAGGAGGAAGATGTTGCTCAGTGAAAAGTTGCAGTCCATTAATTTGTAGTTCTCCTCCACCAAATTTTAGAGTTCACAATCACATGACTTTGACTCCACTTTCCCACAAACGAAAAAAAGGCGACTAAAGATTAACCACCGCACATCGAATTTCACGAACACTTTCTTGCGACCGCAACACCAGACAAGTCGACAACCCCAACCCCAACCCTCCGACACATCAACACCTACCATCAAACCGTCAAGATGGGTCGTCTTCACAGCAAGGGAAAGGGTATCAGCGCCAGCGCTATCCCATACTCACGAAGTGTTCCAACATGGTTCAAGCTCACCCCCGACAGCGTCGTTGACAACATCTGCAAGCTCGCAAAGAAGGGTGCCACTCCATCGCAGATCGGTGTTATCCTGAGGGATAGCCACGGTGTTGCTCAGGTCAAAGTTGTTACTGGTATGTGCTGGTCATCATTCGGGGATGGATTCGAAAAGGAAAAGCCTGAATTGCTGACATGATTTTCTACAGGTAACAAGATTCTCAGAATATTGAAGAGCAATGGTATGCGCATAACTTTTTCGATGATTCGATTTTCGAAGGCGTGGATGCGATTAGCAATGACTTGAGTAGCAAGAGGAGGACTGTATGGGAGAGGGAATCTCAAACAAAGAATACTATGCTCTGTCTGCGCCTCGCAGAAACCCTAGAAATTTGATTTCAACAAAGCCTCTGCTTTGGTCACAAGTGACTGACAGAGTGATGTTTTAGGCCTCGCTCCAGAAATCCCAGAGGACCTTTACATGTTGATCAAGAAGGTATGTCTATGACGTTCCTCTCAGGAATAACAAAAGGGCACCAAATTGACAAATTCGTCTACAGGCTGTCGCTGTCCGCAAACACCTTGAGCGTAACCGAAAGGACAAGGACTCGAAGTTCCGTCTCATTCTCATCGAATCAAGAATCCACCGTCTCAGCCGTTACTACAAGACCGTCGGTGTTCTCCCGCCAACCTGGAAGTACGAGAGCGCCACTGCCTCTACTCTTGTCGCATAGACGATGTGTTATTGTTGTTTTTATGATGACCTGAGGGAGTTATGGTCGGAGGTGGACTCGAGAGAGAAGAAAGAAATTGCTGTGGCAGTCGTGACCCAGCGGCTTGTAATTCCCAAGAAGGAAAGCCAATCCACCAGCCAGAGAGGGAGAGCATGTGTGTATGTGTGTGCTAGGCAAAACAAGGCCTCACGAGCGGTCTGGAATTACCAAGCCAAATCTATTGGTTGAAGACTAGGTAGCTAGATATGCTGAATGCTGAAACGCGTTACCATACGATAATGAGCCGAAGAAAATCAAAGAGTCCATTGATTTCACCTTAACTAACTTATATCAATCTCGATGATATCCCGTAGACCATTATACTCCAGCGTCTTCTTTTCTCCTTTCCTCTCTCTATTCCCTCTGTTCCTCTCTTCCGCCCTTCTTTCACAACACTAATTCCCTCTACCTCTATAGACCCTATAACATCAACACCGCCAACAGCAAGCCCCCCCCCCCCGCCCCAAAAAAGAACGTGCTAGCTTGTTTCTTGATATTCCTTACTTACCCCTTTTTTGAAGGACTCAGACTCAGGTTCTGATCTGATCTGCCTTTATATATATAATACTGTGCCATATATACATACATACATAAGAGAGCCTCCCTCCCGCCCTCGGAAGAGAAAATGAGACTAGGGTTGACTGACCGCTTTGTTCTCCTCCCCACCCCGCAACGAGGCTAAATCTAAGGAAGGCGAATAGGACGGAAATAGAGTAGAGAAAAGATGCCGTTGAGTTGTTAATGATAATGAAAGGGGGGGAGAGAGAGAGAGACAGAGAAAGATGTACCTCTATATATACGTGAATTGTAATTGTAATGTAAATGTGTAATGTATGTATGGTATGGTATGTATCCTTATCCCCATTTCCATCCTGCGCCTTGGTGTCCCTTGTATATATACATATACATACAACCAGGTATACATATACCCCTATATTTGATCCATCGCTTGCTTATAAAAACCTCCAAGAAAGAAAACATGTTTGCTTGCGGGGTCATGACATTCCATTCATCTCCACCGCCGCCGCCGCCCCAGCAGCAGCAGCAGCAGCAACAGCTGCTCTACCGAAGTTTTTCTGGTTCTGATTCTGGTTTTGGGTCAGGTGTTTCTTCACATGTCTTTCATGCTGTCTTCTACTCCGTCGTGACAACGGTGGAAGCGAAGATTCCCTCCTATTCTTCTTGAGATGGATGGATTCCGGTTCGCCGACGCCGGTCGTCTGCGCACCGTCCGGGTCGGGGAATTCTTCTTCGGAGAGCGCGTTGGTGATGATCTCGGTGTTCGTGCCTTGTGCTTGTGGTTCCGGGTTTTGTTGGGCGGCGGGGGGCACGGCGGGGTTGGCGGGTGGGGGGTTGTTGGCGACGGCGACGACGGGGGCAGCGGGAGCAGCGGCGGCGGCGGCGGTTGTGGTCGTGAGGACGGCGATTGTGGTGGGAGGGAGGGCGGAGGTGAGGGTTGTTATAGTGGCGGCTGGGGTTTCTGCTGGTGATGCTGGGGCGCCTACAGGGAGGCCGATAGATGCCGAGACGCCGACGGAGACGGCCGGGCTGTTGCTGCTGCTGGTGCCATCATCGGAGGACGAGTAGACTTTTAGGGAGTTGATCTGCCAATATGCGTCTTTGAACGCGGTTGGGTTGTTCTGGACATAGTCCTGGCAGGTGGATGCGAGGGCTGAACAGGTTGAATCGCTAGACCAGAGCGCTCCGGCCCAATCACCGCAGAAGGTGGTATCGAAGACCTGGGGTTGCAAGTTAGTATAAGGGCGTAAAACCTCGGATTCGAAAAGGGGAGAGAGCAGCAGATGGGCGAGAGAAAGGGACAGAAAACGTACAATTTGTTGGTCTTTGAAAAAGCTGTCAACATCACATCCACCTTGGAACTGGGCAGCAGGAGAACCCCAACCGCTAGGTGTAGGAGATCCTGAAGTGATGTCGGCTGGTATCGAGCCACGTTCGAAGAAGTAGATGTTGATGGCGGAGCTGGTCCACTCCATAGCGTAGACACCGCCTCCGTTGGAATTGAAGGCACTGCCAAAGGTAGCGGAATCGCTCGAAGCGATTTGACAACCGGCATTCGTCGATTGACCCGGTGCATCGACGTCACAGTCCTCGGTCACGATTGAGCCGGAGAAGCCACCATTGTTGGTGATGGAGCAGCCGGATCCGGTGTGGAGGGTCATGTCGTTCGTGGATTGCGTGTTGACACCTTCGATGATATCGATTTCTCCATCGGAGGGCCAGGAGGGTCCGACCATCCAACTACATCGTTCGGTGGTTAGTCTAAGAACCAGCATCGACGGGAAACAGGACAGGACACTTACAATGCAGGCCAAGTGCCACAAATTCCTCCGGGCATATGTGCCAGATCTAGGATGACAAGACCATGGTTGTACGAGGCGGTACTGGTTAAACGAACGCTTTGGCGACCGGCGCTAGACGCAACGTTTGTAGAGTCGACCCCGATGTAGATGGCTCCGTTATCGGTGTTGATCAATCCCGCGCTTTGAGCGGTACTGCTGTCAACGTACTGCACAAATCCATTTGTTGGATCCGTGTCCTGCATGCGTGCACGTTAGCAGGGGGGATCTTGTCACCAGGGAGAAGGTCATGCTAGAGAACACATACAGTAAAGAAGTCAAATTTGCTAAAGAATGAAGAGCTTTCGTAGTCATCCTGGAGCACATAACCTGCTGCACTATAGGAGACCAGACCGGTCAAGGTAATGAGTGTTGTTGAAGAAAGCATCTTGTGCTCTCTGATCTTTTCAAATGGGTTCTGATCAAAAAGGAGTGACGTTGAGAGAAAAGGGATCTTGGTCAAGATCAAAGAATCGAAGTAAAGATCCGAGCAGATGGACTTGAAAAAGGAGTGGAAGAATACTATAGTATTCAAACTTGAGGAATGTAGGCCAAAAAAGGCCTTTGTGTCAAGCCGACTGAATGCAAGGGATCTTCAGGGCCAAGATGCATTCAGCCATCGTGGGATATCTCACAGCCATATATTATCTCACCGTTGGCCATTGTTCCCATTGTTCCTGAGCCTCACGATGGGATCTCAACTCCACCGGATGTAACGCGGTGCCAGGGGGTCAGAGAGGGGGTCAAGGAGTGGATGGGTGGCGGGATACTTTCGCTGGGGTTTTCTCGTAGTCTTCCAGTCGAGTGTAGTATGAGATAGCGTGAATAGCTGGCATTTGACTTTTCATTCGTCCGAACACATGGTTGCCATCACGGGTCTTCATTTTACATAGTACCGGGGGGTCGGATGGGGGAAGGAACAATTCGTGTGGGCCATGCGTGCCGTCCAGTATGACCCCTGGTCACGGAAGAGGTTGCGTGGACACTGGGGGAAGAATGTGAGAGAAAACGGAAGGCAAGGGGGTTGAAGTCGATTTAGTCTGACTTGATGGAGAGAGAAAAAAGACAATAAGCCATTCACGGGTCTCCAATGCCTTGGATCTTGATGTAGTGTTAAACACTGTGAACGGGGAGCTGAGAACTGTTCCCAGTAACCAATACCCAGTAGTTCGTCTTGCATAATGACAATCTAAGTCACTACCATGATCGGTAAGAGAGTACCGGGTTCGAATGTTCCTGGTTGGCGGGGGAGAGGGAGAGAAACCGGCGCTTGAGGCTGACATTCCATTCCAATCCGAGGTTTTTGATGTCGACCATCTGATTCGTCGAGTGGTTGGATATTTCAAACATTCCAACGCGAAATTGAAATTGAAACGCCCTCGGGCATTAGTTCGTATCAAATCCTGGACCAATGGTAATTGGATATTCAGCCTCCCCTTTTTCCAGGTACGAGATGAAAGAAGATGAAAAAGATGAACGGGGTGACTAAGCTGACCATGGCGCCGTCCATTCCCACGAATCATCATCTGTTCCTCTTGTTTCTTCTGATACCATGACAAAGGGTTATCGATAGTGTAGATCTACAGTAATCGAGACTCTTCCCCCTCGCGTTTCACGATACAGATCAGTCAACAGGATGAAACGAATGTGGCTCCGGGGTTGTTGATGGTTGGTTGACTATCGAAGAAGATAATCTGGCTACCGTAACTTAGTAGTTGCTACTGTGCCGATATCCCTAAGTTACAACCCAATAACCTATCAAAGACCTCACTTCTGCTTCTCTATCCTAATCTAATTACTTTTCGGAGATTGACCAACTTCTGGACCATCCAACCATTCATCTACCTTGGGTCCTTCCCTCTGTGGCTTCATGACTCTTGCAACCAGCTCATTCGCAGAAGGGGAAAAGTGAGGGTATGCTCTACAACTTGCTTGCAAATTGGCAATGTCGACATGACCCCTATGACGGTGCTGTAGGTGCATGCGTGCGTGCGTGAATCATCAATGGAAGCTATCCTCAACACACTACTACGACGTAGTAGTATTCGAGCACGGCTTCCCTCAGATACACAAGTGCCATACGTAGTAATTGCTCCAGTCTGCCGAAGGTTCCGTACTCCATGCAGTAGATCAAACAATTGCTTGATTTTGAGACCAGGATACAATCTACAAGCTGATGACTAGATCATCCTCCTGTTCCGGATTTACCATTGTATTAATTAATGTATTCTGACTTGATCCCGCACTAATTCCCATTCGCCCAGAGAAGCAAATGAGAAGAAAAAAAAGAAAGAAAAATCTATATTGAAGGCAGAGAGGAAAACGGGACTGCGGAGGTAGGGACATGGGGATATACATGTTGTTAACGGAAAGTGAATTCAATTGATCTGAAGGTGTACTCCATAGTAGTAGTCATGGACGCTCCTCCTTGTCCGTTATGAATTTACATTGCAGATCGGGCAGACCACCTCCTGACGTTCTTCCTCTCGTCCGGAGTTGCCACTGCCATCGCCACCATTCATGTGCGATTTTGCATCTTCCTCCTCTCGTCTTTGCTGCAGACAGCCTTGATGATATAGGTGTCGGCAAGCAAAGACCATGACAGCGCTGAGCTCCATGTCATTTCCATGTGAGGATCCTGAGGCTGCATCCTCGTCGTCCTCGTCTGAGCCGTCATCGATAGCTTTGCCTTTCCCGCGCGATACTTCATCCACTTTGATTTTCTCTTGTCGCCGTCGGAGATCCCGCGCCTGTTTCTTTTGCCATGCTGTCCAAATTTGACCTCCCGATCCAGGTCCCCATACTCGTCGACGACAAATTTCGCAAGTCTGGCTCCGCGGTCTCCAGCCTTGTTGTCGCAGCTTCGATACCTCATCGACGTGCACGAACAGGTCCTTGTTCAGCATCTCGCTAGCCAGGAAAAGTAAGGACTCTTCATACGCATATGCAGCAAAAATAGAGCTGATCACTGCTCGCAGCTGGGACAGGGAAGGTGACGACGCTACCGCATCGCTCAAGAATCCCCTCAATATCCGGAGAAATGACAGATCTGCCCGGTCTTGGGCGCCTTCGCGGGCCGCCGTTGTCGCTGTCAATAATGCTGTGAACACTTGTTGAACCGTAGCTCGCAGTGCTGTTGTGACGTGCATATAACCGCTGGTGGACTGGCTGTCATCGTTGTCATTGTCTACGGCCTTCTCGGTACTTGGAAGGATGTTTCGAGCGATCTTCACCACGGCATTGACCAGATCTAGCCATAGCGTTTCCTCGAACGACAATGCTTGCGGCTCGGCACTTGTCCGCCTATTGGCTCTTGCTTTTGTCTTCGGCATCATGTTTGTCTGTCGCTGACACAGCCAAATGCCGACTTTCGCGTACTTGTCCAAGGATTCAAGCAAGTCTCCAATAGCCTCGTCTGTGTTATCAACATCTGGGCTTTCTTCCAGTGTCTTCATGATACCTGTCAGAGCAGCCTCTAAGGTCTCGAGGTGCCTCTTGAGCCTTTCCATTGCACCTTTGACCTGACCTTGGCGAACCAGTAAGATCACTGCAGCATCAATGATACCAGATGATTCAAGGGCTGGAAGGATTTGTTTAAGATCAAGATCAGAAGTTCGCAGTTTATCGACGTACTCCCGGACGTGCTTCGGATTGTACTGGCACATCAGTTGGACATAACGTTCTGTCAAACGAATGTCCGCTTTTGAGTGCATAGTGAAAGTCGTCTCATCAGGCTCGAAAAGGGAGCGCAAATATTCGAACTGCCCTTGTGGATCATCGTCCAAAGTCTCCAAGAAGTGTGCGTGTAGTTGAGGAAGTACATGGTCAATGGTCAGTGCTGTCCTTGGAATGCTAATATAGAGAAGGTCATCGGCATGCTCTTCAACCGTTGCTTCAACTTCCCGTCGTTGCCTGTCTGTGAGTCCCGGTTCAGATCCCGAGGATAACAGTGCCAACAATGTGTCGAAGACGCCTTCCTCATCCTCACGGTCTTTAAAGTACGTCTCGACGAGTTGCGAATACTGACGTTCGCTCTTGAAAACATACTTCAGGACCCTGTAGAAGTTCGCTCCTTCGAATGTGGGGACCAGCGACTGTAGGTCTGGGGGGTGATATACGGATAAGAGATATTCCACGCTTAATTGACATTCCTCGGCCAAATCTTCAGATGGAAAGTGGCATAAGCGGACGAGAACTTGATGCAGAGTAGTCCCCGACAATAAAATATACTGAGGATACTTGGGTAAATTCCTCGCTAGAAACATGTCAAGAAATATGGTGTCCTCGGGGTCGAAATCAGGCGGAGTCATTACTTCAAGTAGGATAGAGACAATGAATTGTCGGTTGATTGCTTTATTGTAGACAACGCCGTGGTCTTTTGAATGTGCTCCAGCACCACTAGACAATTGCTCAGATGCGTCGTTCAAGAACGTGTCCTCGAAGGCCTCATTCAACACGCTCATGAAATCAGCTGCGTCGAGCGAAAGTATAGACTTCAAATGTGGAAACGACGAAGCTTTCGATGTGTAGTTCGGCTGTTCTGCCTTCGCGGGTAAGGTACGGAGCTCAGAACGCGGTCTTCCTGAGAAGAGGAAAGTATAAACCTGCGCCTTAGCTTTGATAGATATGTCATCTGGCATAGCAAATCCGCCTGGATATTGGCGACCTGTCAGAATAAATGACAGGTACGGAAAGCATTTTAGTGCGGTAGTTTTCCGCTGAACAGTCATGTCATCGTGTCCATTTGCTTGAGGGATCTCGGCCATTGACAACAGCTCTTGGAGCGGTCCGACAAAATCATCCAGTGTCTTGGTCCATACGTGGATGTACGCATCGTAGAGACTATTTCTCTTGCAAAGAGTCGTCACCTGGTCAATGTCCATGCTCGAGGTATCCAGAAGACATATAATGTCTTCTAGATCGGATACAGTATGATTCGTCAAGTAGTGTTCGATCAGGGCCTTGACTGCAGGAGGGGGGAGGGCCCTCACTTCTCCAGAAATGATATATGGTTCGAGGGTATCAAGGAAGACCGATGTCATATCGTGTTCCTCGTACCATGTAAACACTTCTTCGAAAAGGAAGTCCCTATCATTCAAGCTAATACAAGCGGATATGCACACACCTGCCAACTCCGCGAGTTGTGGTTTCTCCAACTGCTCTGGTTCTGCTTGCTGATTACGCCCAAAGGCGTACCGCAAGGAGGCCGATATCATCTCCACTAGTTTCGGACGGACGACATCGTGTCGTGAGTCCTCGTCTTCAGGTAGCCCTATTGTGATCTTCTCCCCATTCCCGAGATAGTAATCCGTCGCGAGACGTAATGCTGCGATAAAATCGCCACGCTCCATTAGAGCCAGCAGCCGGTCTGCCCAATTGGACAAACTACCAATAGAAATGTCATTGAAGCCTAGGAGAAATAGTCTCCCTTTGTAGGCACGGAAACTCATGTAGAATGCATCTGCAACGACTCCGTGCATGGAAGTGTCTTCCTCATCCAGTTGTTCAACAACAGCGTGTAGTTGCTGGGAGAAGAGGTCCGTATGGTAGATATTCTTCTGCAAGAGATCGAACGAGTCTGTCACGCGCATCGACTGGTCTTCTAATATGAAGAGCTGTTGAGTGACGGTGAGGACAGCCAACACTGACCGGCTCAGCCACTGTACAGCTACGATGGCTTCATCTGCGGTCCAACGAGATCTCGTCTCAAACTGAAACTCCGGAGGCTTATCTCTTCCAGCGGGTTCAGATGGTTCAACCTCATCCACATCTAGGATCGTCAGGACGTTAGACCAGCAATAAACGAGTTTGGTCCTTGACATATCCGACTCTTGGCCTTTGAGCTTGATAGCAGGAAACCAAGCAAGTGCAGCACTCATGACGCCATGAGCTCTGACCTCCTTTGGTCTTGCAGCTTTATGCTGAGTCTGTGCTATGGGCGTGGTGGAAACAATCACGAGGAGATACGGTGTCATCATTGCCACCAGCCCTACTCCGTCAGAGGCTTGCTCGATGTTTCCCAATGGCAATGGGGAAAAGGCGAGGACAGAACTAGGCTTGCGAGGTCTGGAATCTCTTTGAATGAGGTCTGGGTAACGTCCGAGAATCCTAGTCGTTTTCATTGCTCGGGCGACGGATCCAAGCCCACGGGTTGCGAGATGAGAGAATGCCATGCCACGTTCATCCGCTGAGACAAGTGCAGTACGGCGAGCACCCAGAAAACCGAGATGCAGGATCGAAGCACCAGGTACGTGACCGTCAGAGGTCCGCGCTTGCCCTTGATGATGTTCCACCGGGGGAATGTGTAAGAATGGCCGCGCAGCCCTAGCTATCTCCCATGTAAAAATATGACCACTAGTGTGGCCAGAAGCCACGGTACTGTGGTCTGCTGAAACAGCGAGTGCAACGACCGCACCACATTCTACTGCTTGTGTACCTGGTCCAATGATGGCTTTGTGTACCTGTTGGTAATCAAAGACAAGGACTATCCCCTTCGAGGTCCCGATTATGATGTTCGTAGATATTGCAACACACGTTGGTCGACCGAAATTTCTCTTTCCTATCTCTGAAAATGCTTGCCCTGTCACTTTTCGAAGCTTTGTCCACCGAATCACTTCCCACGGCGCGGAAGTCGGTTCTGGTTCAAGCTCAGCTGAACCCGGAAACGCGACGCTAGCTATTGATGATTGTCTTGAGTGGTTGCCGAGGAAGGCTGGCGAAGATGCTCGTGGTGAGCTCAAGGGGGAAGACGAAAGCCGCGACTGAAAGCGCCGGTCGAATGGGCGGTGGGTGCCACTGGGGCTTCTACCGTAGGAAGGGCTTCGATACAGTAGCGCATCGCTTCGAGAGATGGACAACAGGGAACCCTTCTGATGTTAGTCATGGGATGAATGGCCAAAGGCATATGCGCACACCTGTATAGAAGGCGTATCATCTGGTATTTCTGAGTTACTGCCGTCGAAGCTGGGAGAGTCGTTGACCGCATGCAGCGGTGGTGTTCTCGGTGCCTGCGTAAGTGATGGAGGCCTTTCATCTTGCTGCGAGTTTCGTAAAGGACTTGATCTTCCTTCATCTTCATCTTCAAGCTCTAGTGCGTCATCAGAGGTGCCAAATCTATCATGCTCTCCTAATGTCCTCTCCAGGTCATCTCTAGTACCGCCCAAACCTATAGCATCCTCCCGGGCAACATCTTCACCCTCCGTTGACTGCGTACTCATCGAGAAAACCTCCTCACAATCATCGCTTCAAACCCGCGTAGATCCGCATCAACGGACATAAGCTTCGTCACAGAGGTAGAGAACAGAGTGATGCGCCAATTGGTCGGTCTCGTACTGGAGACGAGCGCTGTGGGGCTTAGTGATGTTGCGATTCGGCTGATGAAGAAGCTATTCCCCTTAACGGCAGAGCTGCAGATAGGTCGAGAGCGAACTCCCAAGGATGTTCAATCCATACACCACCAGATCTCAGAGGGTATGAAATGGTGAGACGGCAATTGCTAGATTGAGTTGGCTGAGGATGCAACTGCTGGCAATTACTGCTCTGATGTTGCAATGCAAAGCTACCTAGGTTAGGTAAGCTTAGCTTATGCTTTGGCCTAAGTACTTCCCGTGCAATGGAAGTCTAGTGGGGAGGTCAGAACATCGTAATCAATACACTTCTATCTACAGCTATCTCGTGCTTCTGGTTATTTAATGAGCAGAACCAGACTGATTTCGCTGCATTCATACATCTATCATAACCATGGGTATCCACCAATACAAATCGAGTTGATCATGAGAGCAGGTTCCGCAAGCTCGGGCTTGCGCTAGCTCCAGGAAACCTGCCAGCCGCACTTCCTGGTCTCTCGGCGTCACCTGGGGTTGCCGGCCTATGCCCTTCTAGACTCGTATTACGTGACATAACATGTGCCCGTTCCAGTCCATGCTGGGGTACTGGAGGCGGTGGCGGAGGAGGCGGAGGGCCTACGTAGGATCTGGGAGGATCATACATTCCCTGCCTGGGCGATGAGCTGGCGCGCATATCTTGAGGCGGTGACCGAGGAAATGCTGCACGACTCGGTGGCGGAGGCGCTTGAGGAGGTGGCGGAGGAGGACCACGAGAAAAAGGAGAATGTGAAATAGTCTGAGTGAACAGTGGAGGATTGGGTGCAAGGGTATGATTTGTCGCGGAGGGAGGCGGAGGCGGTGGAGGAGGAGGGGGAGGTCCATAGGCGTTTCGAGGAGGCGGGACGTTGCCATAGAAACCTGGGCCCGAAGGCATACCGTGAGGCGGAGGTGGCGGCCGCGGTGGTTGAGGGTGGCCCGGAGTAAAAGGGGTGCCTGAGAGAGTGCTAGTCTCTGATCCCGGTCGCCATTGTGGAAGTGGTGAGCCTAACGAACGAGAAGGCCAGCTTGGTGTTGACTGCCGACTTGGATGTGAGTGAAAAGCTGACCAGCGCTCCGGATTATGTGGAGGTGGTTGGTAGAAAAGAGGCGGCTGATTCAGCGATGATATTGGGGGCGTAACCTTGCTGACTGGAATTACAGGCACCGGCTCTGGCGACATCGGTGGCGACCTCTTGTTAACGTGGCACTTGTGGCATTGCCAAAACTTTTCTTTAGGCGGTGAAGACGAGCAAACACGGTCAATTGGCTGGACACTCTGAGTCGGAGCCATTGGCTCTGATTGAACAATTCCGTTAACGGCAGCAGGTCCAGCACTTGGTGCACTGGAGGACCGTTCACCTGTCATAGCATCCGACAGGGGAGTTGACCAATTGGCCTCATTCGGGCTAATACCATTCGCCAGAGGTTGAGCTCCGTTGACTCCGTTGACTCCATTGACTTGAGCGGATGGAGCACGTCGGCTTTGCTTGTCAACTGACCACCATCTCGGACTGACATCGGTGTGACAGTTGTAGCATTTCTTATCATCTAACTCGGAACTCTTGGTTCCGATGGTAGCCAACGTCTCAGGTTCGGCGAGTATCTCCTCTGAGGATTTTGGAACGACATCTGCTGGGGAAGTGCGACCACTTTTCGGCTGAGAACTAATCATTGAAGCTCTTCTATTAGTTGAAGTTGGAGTTGGCTGGACAGTGGGTGCCTGCTGAATCTGGAGTGCCTTCCGTAAGGCACCGGTGACGCTCAGATCAGCCTGTTTGAAGGTTTGCGCAAAAAGTTGAAGAGCTGTTATGCCTCCCTCTATTTTTTCCGTAATAGGATGCACGATCGTAGTGACAGAATGGTGCGGACACCAGATCGCAGCGGTAGCGGATCCCACCTCGTCCCCTAGTTTGATTGTACTGACCACGTCTCTGCGCGTGCTTTTGACTGGCGTAAGGTCAAACCCAAACTGATAGCCCGCCTGTTGAGCACACCCAACGTGAAAGATAACGTTGCAGCTGGAACTATGGCAAGAAACGCAGGGTGGCCCGCTTGTATGACATATCTTGCACACTTGTTCTCTGCGCTCTCTGGGTATCAGGCCAAACCCTTCAGAGGGCTCCAATAAGGTGGCATTGCCGAATTTGATCTCCGGGGTCCAAAGCGCGCAAACTATGTGCGTCCAGTTGTTGCCCGAAGTTCGCTTGAGTGCTTCCCTAGGGTTGGTCGGTCGACCAGCCAGGTCCTGCTGTTGTCTGTAAAGTCGCACAGCTTCATCGACCATCTCCTTTTCCTTGCGTTCTTTCTCACGCTCGCGGTCACTCTTCTTCTTATGTGAGACCCTAGGTGGCTCCATGAGCTCGTGTGGTGTATGCCTGACAGGACACAATAGGCAATCATAACTGGTGGATACCATGGGATTGCGATCGTTGGAGCATGTATCACAAATCCATTTCTTCGTAGCACGAGCTGGACTGACACCGTAGCATGATCTGTGCACAGCTAAGCGGCAATCGCGACAGTTGAGAAGTTCATCGCCGTCTAGATCAATAAGAGAGCATATCGCACACGGTAAAACTTTGACACGAGGAGGTTCGGGTGGCAAAGGTCCAGGTTCCGGAGGCTTTTCTACTGGCTTCCCTGTTCGAACTGATGGCTCTGCAGCTGCTGTCGGAGGTTCCTTTGTGGGCTTGGCCTTCTTTGGAGCGACCTCCGTCGACTGGACAATGCTTGCGGGGACTTCCACACCAGCAGATGCAGCGGCTGCAGCGGTCGTCGAGCTGATGGCATCGCCGGCTTCTTCCTGGGCTTCCACGAGGGCACGGATCAGTTCTTCATCGAGCTTCCGCTTCCAAGCTCTGCCTCCAGTAGCAGAAACCTTTTTGGAGACTTCCTCGATGCTTTCCCATTGGATGCCGTACTTGCGCCAAAGTATTGCGCATCGGTGACAAAGTGCCAACGTCAACCAATTCTTCTTATCTCGCGAATTTTTGGAGGCGGAATCTGGAGGTATCAAGGTCCCGGGAGTTGTACCTGGGGCTCTTCGCCATTGGCGAGAGCTTCTAGTAGCGCAGAACTTGCATTCAAACCCACGCTTCTTTTCAGCGGCTTTGGCGTTATCATAGGCGGAATCATCCTGATCATCCGCAAGATCATCCAAGAGTTTAGCGGGAGGCGGATCTTTGGCTTTGACATCATCTGATATCTTGCCCTCTTTCTTTGTCTTGCGGCCTTCATATCCACCCCATATCTGCCTACCTCGCTCTGTCTTCTTCCACATGTAGTAGTACCTGACTATACGAGCTTCCTTAATCGTCGGGCTGACATGGCGTGCCACATTATGCAATTCCGATCCATATTTAGAGACGCCTTCCTCAAAGCGCTTGACCTCTTCCTTGTTCAGATCGGGTTCCTTCAAGTCACTGCGAAGGTGCAGCCCTTTCATGGACCCCAATGCTGCTTCAACGTCGTACTTGTGTTCATAGAGCTTTTCGATCGCTTTTGTCATGAAGTTGGTGGAGTATGGAGGCAAGCCGTAGAGTGGTGCTAAAGCCTTGACTTTTTCCATGTAGTCATCGACCAACTTCTCGCTGTCTACAGAATCAACATCCATCGCGTTGTCATCTTCTCCCCGCGTTGTGAATTTCACTGGATCGGGCATCGTGAAGATGAGTTGCGCAGTATGCTCCTTTTTGCCTTTGGTCTCCACAGGTTCATCTTCGCCTCGATAAACAAACCCGGTAGGCTCGTCTAATACCCACTTCGGCCTTCTCAACTTGCTTTCCCTATCTGCTTCGATGGCAGCTAACGTTTCTTTGGACAGCTTGCCATCTTTCTTGTGACTCGATGACTTGACGTATTTCTTCTTGATCTCCGCTGGCTTGACGTATTCGATGGGATGGCCGTGCCACACCATGACATTTGCTTGATGCCTCGGACCCAATCTGGAGCTCGCTCGAGGATAGATACGATCGTCATAATCAAGAGCATCCTCCACGCGACAGTGAATCCCCAGATATCTGTACGGCCACATAGTTGCCTGTGCGATCTGCTCAGGTGTAGCTGGAGGATGTTGGGCCTTTTCGGATGTAACACTGCTTGCGCGAGTGGCTTCTGGCGGCGGCTCTTCTTCGTCCTCAAACATCTCGTCCTCGGGTTCGTTACCGACGTCACCTAGGTTCGGCGTATTTCTGGCCTCCAATTTTCGCTCCTGGGCTCGACTGCAAGGGCCACAGGCCCAGGCAAATCCACGGGCAGGTTTCTTTTGCAGAACCGGGCGGACGCATGTCATGTGATAAGTATTCTGGCATACGGCACAATCAACTGAATCATTGCTTTGAGAAAGGTCAGCGCGCGGTCCCAGGACTATCTAAGTATACTCACTTCGCCGCATATCCTCCACATCTCTTGCAGGTTTTCACCGCACTGGTCAATTCCTTGCCACGGCCGATTTCAACAAGGACAAATTTCCACCTCTCATCCAACACCTTTTTGACGTGGTGGGGGACGTTAATAACCTTCTTCGTCGGGATAATTTCGTAGTAGCGATGCATGTACCGATCGTAGAGTTTCTCATACCAGAAAGAGTCTTTTATCTTTCGATATGCATCCAAATCGGGGATTTCTGATATATGCAAGATACTACACTTGCCTCTCAACGAAGTCAAGGGACAAACGTCGGAGTGCATGGACGCGAAGACCACTCGGGTGTCCTGGACCTTGCGCTGGATGTCCTTCGGTCGGTAGTACCAATTCACCCTGACCGCATCAACTGGTGCACTTTGGTCATTGCGCTTATGTAGGAATTGCATGATGCGCGCAAGGTAGTATGGCTCGCCAGGAGGCTCACAGACGAAGTAGGCATGATCTGTGAATTCGATCGTTAGCAAGCAAGACCCTGGGGTAAGAAAGGTACCAACAAAGACTTACCGTTCACGCCCAAGACCGTGCCATCGTCGGCCTTCAATTTGCCATTCTTCAGCATTGCGCCACTCTTTTCGAAAGTCATCATATTTGACTCTGTATATGTCGAAGCAGCGGCTCCACGAGGTCGGCTCGTCGACTGTGTCTGATGAGCAGTCGCAGGAGTCGTGACGCCACTACCAGGCTGCTTGCGCTTCTTAGAAGTTGATGACGTCTGGTTGGAAAGTGAATGCGAGGAAATAGCGGACAAGCCAGCGAGTCCATCCTTGGCACCTGAGGTGTTGGCTGGAGAGGCACTGTTGATCGCAGCAAAGCCGGTCTTTCTTGTATTGAGACCGTTCGCTTTCTCCTCGGTTGCGCTGGATGCGGCGACCGGGGCCTGCAAGGATTTCTTCGGTGCTTGATCTGATGTGCCATGTCCATTCATCTCTGTATCGCCCTCGAAGTCTTTATCTTCAGCATAGTTCGGTCTCACACCACTTGTCCTATTGCGCGATCGAGTACCGTAGGGTGCACCTGCAGAGGTGCCCGATGTTTCCCCATTTCCATCATCCTCCTGGAATCTTATATCTCCAGAATGATTGCTTGCAGTCCCATCAGCAGGTATGTTTACCGTATCTGAAGGCGGCATAGAGTCCGGTCTGCTCTCTGCAGCGCCGTTGACTTGTTGGGATTGTCCATTTTCTGTCGGGGCTCCACCGTCAGTCACGCGGGAAGAGGATTGATGGGCCACAAAATTATCGCTCGGCGCATCAGTCCCTGACATTGCTGACATGCAAAAATTGACAGGAGACTACCGGTGCGCCAAAAGTTGTGGATTAGTTTATGGACGCGGCGTGCAAGTTGTAATGCATCGGGTTGTGGGCAGTCTCGGAGCTGGATAGGGTCTAGGGGAGAACGACCATCAATGAGATGTGAAGCGCCCAAGCTGTGAATAGTACAAATTGAGTAGTCTAAACCAATGACGATGTGATCTGAGGATTCAGATGTAGCGGAATTCAAGTGATGTGTCGGAAGACCGCTTCGCAAGACGGTGCAGACTGGTGTGTCTAGGTGGGAATATCACGGGAGGAAATGAGGCGCGGTGAAGGGAGATGCGTTATGGGAACTAAGAGGGTGAATGAGGGTGGAGGCAACTTGAAGGAGATTTCGAGCTATGCGGATGGCTTGGCAAGACAGTAAGCGCACCAGATGGTGAGTGTCGCTCTTTGGGACAGAAGAATCGTGGGGGAGTTCACCAAAGACGGCGGGAGTATAATATAAAAAGGAAGAAGGAAAAGAGAAGATGACGGGATGGGGGATGAACTTCAAGTCAAGTGGAATTCTGGAAGGAATGACAACGCGGCGGATGGTAGTCCGGGCGTCCGACCCAAGAGAGGCGTGAAAAAAGGGAAAAGTGGTTTGGTTTGATTTGATCTTGATTTGGGGATGGGCCGAGTACGTAGTATATGGGATAGGATTAAAATGAACAAAGTGGACTACGGGTATCAAGATGGCGCCGTGTGGGAAGGATACGCCGGAAGAAGGCAGCCAGGGACATGTTAGGTAAATAAGAATAAGTGTAGATGATGACTACCGATTATATGGGCTCGACTCTTGTCATGTTACTACTTCGGCTGTAAGGTTCAGGTATAAGTTATACTCCTAGTATGTTAGTATGTAGTACTACTACCATCATCAGCGTATAGACTTCCCCATCTGTCATATATGCCTGAACAAAGCTCGTCTCTCTTTGTGTGAATGCGCCTTCACGAATCGGATCGAACGAAGTCGCGGGTAGGGAAAAATCTTTTGTCCTCCCTTGCTCCCCAATCAACGTTGAGATGTTGCATATCAAACGTGGGAAAAAGCGGCATCGGTGGTTCAATTTATATTATCTAACCAGGGAGGGGAGGGTCGTCTAAGGTTACGTCGACCGGGCTATTGTGACACATCATCACGTAGCGTCGCCAGTGGGATTATAGTCAACGTCCCAAGGGACCCAAGGATCGGGAGGATTCTGACAGCAGAGACAGCGATGGAAATCTCTTATATCTCAGGGTATGGGAAGAGGTGCGATGACAGGGCACGAAAAGAAAGAAGAGGAAGAAAGGAAGGTCCAGGGTCCCTAGTCCCGGGTTTAGCCCTGCCTTGGCCCTTAGGAAACCGCCATTCCACCTCATGGAGCACCAAAGCGGCAACCTTCCAACATCAACTCGTCGTTAGACGCACATATCATCCTGAGCCTTCACACGGACCTTGAATCAGTCCAGATAATTCTGGCTATAGAATAACTCTCACTTGATCAGCGGCTCGATCAAATTTTATGATAAAAGATGCAGATCACATGCGACGTTCCCTCCTGTATTGCATCACTCGGGACAGACGGACAGAGACTGTATAGTCGGTAATAAGATACGTATACCCTTCTGGCTACTCTGATGACACCAAAAGGCAAAATCGTGAGAGATGTAGTTATATTTCCTCCCCGTCTCGCCTTGTGAATTGCAGTGCGAAGAAATTCCGGTGGGTGAAGTGCGATGAATGAGATGAGGGAGGCTGCGCGTGTGATGGGACATGATCCATTTAGAGTACTTGGATTCATGCCTAGTGAATTAGCCGCTTCCGAAACTCCTTGTCTTTGAACTTCAGCTCAACCAAAGGATGTCAATCAGCTTCACAACAACCATATAATGGAGATTTCTACTTAACCACATGGGATCTTTTTAGACGACAGTCGTCCCGTCTTTCTTTCCTAATTGTATTACTTAGGGTTGTATCGGTGACCCCGAACTGGGTACAGATCAACAGTTCTGCTTTTCATATCCAGCAGCCAAAACTGTCCCAGATGAATATTATTCGATTACTGTATATCGCAACTAACGATTGGTTACCATATCAGGTATTGACTCGTGTAAGTTGTTGTGGCTATTCACAGTTCAGACCTGCGATAATTACTAGGCCGACGAGGAAGTTTGGGTTGCGGTCTCACAAGCTTTCCCATTGCTTCCTAATCGGGTACTAGTCGGAAATCTTTGTTGCATCTTATTCCTCGCGTCCACCGATGGCCTACAACTAAGCAGGCTGCCAACGCTCCTACCACTGACGCGACAAGACTTAGGAGGTGATGGATTTGAGAGAATCAAAATCATCTCCTCAAGCTCTAGGCATTCGTCATCTTTTTGATCTCGAAAATGATGATCATACATTGTAACAAGTCACCAGGTAATGTGGACTGCTCGCTTGAGACCAGCCTGATGCTGTGCCCGTCATGGGCAGCCTCCCTTACCAGCCGATTCGTATTGCGGGACACGAGACCAGCGTTGATCTTGTACGAAAGCAGCAACATGCATATAGCCTCACCCATTATGCTGGCCAAAAACGCTCTCATGCAGATTTCCTTGGAGATGCAATTCCTGATGCCGAAGCAGTGCGCCAAGACTTTGAGAGCCGGGATGATATCCCCAAGAACACATTGACAGCTAGCAAGATTATTGATATTACGACCCCTGCGCCTCAGCAAGCCATCGAAGGGACCGGGCCTGAAAAGGTACAGAGTCTGACGCAAGATCCTTTGCTATCTCTAGCTCATCCAAACTACCGACTACCTGGAAAACTTGTTTCCAATTTTGCCTCCCTCGGTATAAGATTCATATATGACTGGCAAAAACGGTGTTTGACACAACGTGGCCTCCTGGATGGTAGGGATAGCCTCATTTATACAGCTCCCACTGGCGGCGGCAAGAGTCTTGTCGCGGATGTTCTTCTGCTAAAGAAAGTCATCGAGCAACCAAGGAAAAAGGCCATAGTGGTATTACCATACGTGGCCCTTGTCCAAGAGAAACTGCGCTCGTATCGAAGTCTAGTGGAAGGGGTAGTAAAGCCAACGGAACCGCTTTGCGATATACCCCAACCTTCATGGCAGCAACCTCATACTTCCTCCATTCGGGTCGCCGGTTTCTTTGGTGGTAGTAGATCGTCATCCAAGCTCGCTGATGTCGATATAGCCGTCTGCACCATAGAGAAAGCCAACGCCTTGGTCAACACTGCAATAGAGGAGGGCAATGTTGGTGACATCGGAGCTGTTGTAGTTGATGAATTCCACATGATTGATGATGAGCATCGAGGATATCTCATCGAATTAATGATTACAAAGCTGCTATGTCTGCAATCAGACTTCGATAGAATCCAGCTGATCGGGATGAGCGCCACTCTTTCAGACGTTCCGCTGATAGCTAGATGGATGCATGCTAAATATTACGTTTCGAAGCACCGACCAGTCCCAGTACACGAGTTCCTTGTCTACGATTCTGGCTTATATCCCACTGCTGATTCGAAAGAATTTTTCCGTACAGCAAGCCAACTCGGTTCTCCTTTCAAAACTCAGAAGCCACCGCAACCAACTAGAACAGTGCAGAAATCGTCCCATAAAGAACTCGACAATCCGCTTACCAACGCCGTCGTAGCGCTAGCGGTCGAAACCGCTTCCGCCGGCTATGGAGCTCTCGTCTTCTGTTCGAGTCGCCAGAACACCCAGAACATGGCGCTGTTGATAAGTAAAGCCCTACCTTGTCATACGCATAGTCAAAACATACTAGACAAACGACTAGAGGTTATTGCCGCTCTGCAAGCTCTTCCTGGAGGTTTCGAACAGAGTCTTAAGGAAACTGTTATTAGAGGAGTGGCGTTTCATAATGCTGGCTTGACAACCGAGGAACGGGAAATCGTCACCGAAGCTTACGACCGGAGTATTCTAAAGGTCATGGTAGCCACATGTAGTCTTGCTGCGGGTTGCAATCTACCGGCGCGGAGGGTGATCCTGAACGGAGCTAGGATGGGCCGAGAACTCATTGGCCCTGCTATGCTTCGACAAATGAGAGGAAGAGCGGGTAGAAAAGGGAAAGACGAGGTTGGCGAAGCCTATATTTGCTGTCAAAAGGCAGATCTGGAAGCTGTGGCTGAGGTTCTGGAAGCCGACCTTCCGGCATTGACAAGTTGCCTGACTCCGGAAAAGCGTGGCATGACCAGGGCATTGCTGGAAGTCATTGCAACTCGCCTTGCAATGACATGGCCATCTGTCGAAGACTACGTCCGGAAGTCACTGTTATTTCAGATCATGGATTCCACTGAAGTCTCGAAGATGTTGAAAGTGACTATTGATGAACTCATCAACACAGGCCTCGTCAAAGTCACAGATGACGTTTCATATGAAGCTACGCGCCTAGGGCAAGCGATCGTTGCGTCCTCCCTCGGACCTACAGAAGGTATCTTCGTTCACGATGACCTTCAACGAGCTCTGAAGTCATTGGTCATGGATGGAGAGCTTCATGTCTTCTATCTCTTCTCACCAATCCAGATAGCGGGTCTAGCAGACATCCCGTGGACCATCTTTCGGGAACAGATGGAGATGCTTGACGAGAGCGGCATGCGTACCCTCCATGCAATTGGCGTAAGCCCTGCATTAGTAAATCGGCTGGCACAAGGAGCAATCCTGAAAGAGGAGACACAAGAGGAGATCAACAGAGCCCGCATTCACCGCAGGATGTTCTCTGCCTTTCAGCTTCGTGACCTCTGCAACGAGGTGCCGATTCACGAGATTAGCTTACGTTACCAAGTCCCCCGGGGTTTTGTCCAAAATCTTGCTCAGACTTGTCAGGGTTTCGCAGCAGGAATGATCAAATTTTGTGATCGCATGGGATGGGGTATGTTGGCTGCGGTATTGGAACATATGGTCGATCGTCTTCGTGCAGGCGCGAAGGCCGATCTCCTTGAAATGGCTACAGTGCCATTTGTGAAGAGTCGCATGGCACGTGTCTTGTATGATAACGGCCTAAAAAGCCTTCGGGCATTATCTGAAGCAGACCCTAGTGACCTGGTTCCCATCATGATAGAGGCCCAAGGTCGTAGTAGAGGGCGTTTGCAAGGAGAAGCGGCTGAGAAACTGAGAGCGAAACTGTTGTCCAAAGCCGAGATCATTGTCTCTAGCGCCAATCGAATTTGGGAAAAGCAACAACTAATAGAACTTGAGGAATAAATTAGTCTCAGCCATGAAATAGTATGGCTCAGAAGCATACACTGCTATCAATGACCGTATGCGAAGTCAATATGTGGAGGCACACCGTCCGTCAGCCGTGCAGCCTTCAGGTCCCTACAGGGTACAGCAAGCAGTGCCCTGTAGACGTTCAGCTCTCGGCCGATATTCGAGGTTGCCCCTCAGTGGATCAAGCAAGCGAACTTCTTTGTATCGTGGCAGATTGGGTGCCTGACTAAGCGTAGATGCTGTACCGCCGTGACCAATTCCGCGTTTGCCCTCGAATTTCTACTTCGATGACGAACGATCAGCGAACCCATTTGTTTCCTTTACTGGGAGAAGGTGCCCAAAACGACAACTAACTAACAGCCGAACTGCTGATGCGCTTAGTGCTTTGGCCAGTAGATCTCAGGACATCAAGAAAATGTGAAAATCAATTGAAGGCAGGTCAACATATTTCGGAGCTCTGTATTGATAGGTGGATTGTAGTGTAGCTATGGAAACCAAGTTTGGGGGAGGGGTTGCCCAGGGGCGCAGGGTCTGCCAGGGGGCCCAGTGGGACGATTTCCAGGCTTATCAAGATCCTTATGCATGCTTCCATAAGCAAAAGTATCGAAAGTCTAGGAAGCTCTTCTTTGACCATGTCTACCTTACATAGTACAGTAAACGGGATGGAATCAATGATGGGAGGCCAAATTGTAGATCGAGATAGATTATCTGCCGTAGTATCTACCCTAACTATCAACTTGACATTAATTACTACTACGTAGTACGTAGCGAGGGTAGTAGAGATGGCGAAGGAATCGTGGCGAAGATGAATGAAGACCTTGCCAAGCCGACTCGTCCATGTTAACTTACTGGTTGGGGTGAGAAATCCTTACCCGGCCGAGAACCACAACCATGAGATACGAAGTTGGTTTCCGTACTGTAAGGTTACAATAGGTGCCGACAGAGTACCTAATGGGAACGCTCGAGACACTTCACACCTGTACCTGAGATAGTGATACTACTACTAGATACGTAGTACAACTAATACCAAGTTACCGGTTGTCGTTATATAACACACTCTAAACGTACCTTTGCTGATCAGTCAGCGCCTCATTACTGGAGCGATTCAGCGATCCAAGGCATTTGTAAGACATCCGTCATCAAAGCTGCAGTGGGGAAAGATCCTATAAGCGGAAAAGAAAGTTCGTATCGTATCGTTGTGACAAGAACTACTACGTACCTAATCTAGTAGAAGGAGAATGCGACGAGGGGGGGTCTGCCCTGTGCTGAAACTTACCCGAAGCCATACCATTCCATTTATCCATGAACTTGCCGCATGCAAGATGGATGAAAAATGCTTAATCATGTTGTGATGAGCGATGCCAATGCGACCTACCGACCTACTCCGTTACCATTCTGTTCTATGGATCATGGATCGCTTGTCCACTTACTTCCTAGTACCACCAAGGGCAAGGCAGCTGGTATATATAGCTTCCGTGATCCTCCCCCCATATTGTAACTTTCCTTCACTTCACATCCGTCTCTCTCATCGCATTCATACTTGACTCTTTTGCTCTTGTCTTATCACACATCTTCATCATGGCTCCCAAGATCGCTATCGTCTTTTACTCCATGTATGGTCACATCAAGGCCATGGCAGAAGCCGAGAAGAAGGGTATTGAGGCTGCCGGCGGTTCCGTTGACATCTACCAGTAAGTCTCCCACGTACATGAGCAGCGAGATATATCACTTTGTGAATGTTCCTTACATTACCCCTCCGTCGATTGTTCCCTTTACCCGTTGGTGTTGCTATGGCTGGTGCTGATCAACTATCTTCACAGAGTCGCTGAGACCCTTCCCAAAGAGGTCCTCGAGAAGATGTACGCCCCACCAAAGTCCGAGTACCCCGTCATCACACCCGCCGAACTCACCCAATACGATGGTGTCCTCTTCGGTATCCCAACCAGATACGGCAACTTCCCAGCCCAACTGAAGGCCTTCTTCGACGCAGCTGGTCAGGTCTGGGCCAGTGGTGCCTGGTACGGCAAGTTCGTCGGTTGCTTCGTCTCCACTGCCAGTCCCGGTGGTGGTCAGGAATCCACCTTCATGTCGGCCATGTCCAGTTTCGTCCACCAGGGCATGATGTTCGTGCCACTGGGCTACGCCAAGAGCTTCGGTCAGCTCACCAACCTCAGCGAGGTCCACGGTGGATCTCCGTGGGGTGCTGGTACATTTGCCGGTGGTGATGGCAGCCGCCAGCCATCTGCTTTGGAACTCGAGGTTGCCGAAATCCAGGGCAAGAGTTTCTACGAGCATGTCGCCAAGTACCACTCTTGACTACACTCGGGCCCCGAGGAAAATAAAGAACAGGAACCGGTCACCGCAGCGGCCAATGGGAATACTGCGACAGAAGCCACGCCTGGCGTGAAGGAGTCGAAAGATACAAAGAAGGAAACTAGCTCTGCTCCTGCTGCTACAAGTGATGAACCCAGTAGCGGGCCTTGCGGATTGCCGAAGAAATGTGTCATTTTATAGCGCTGCGTATGAGACGGTCGACGTGGAGGCCAGTTTCTTGCGTTTCACAGACTAGATACACACCCCTACAGTTTTAATGAAAACAGTCAAATCTGATTTTGAAGTTGTGAGTTACCGAGGAATCATAATTGCATAATGCCCAGTGAAGCCCACTATAATTATATCACTGTTGTACGCATCCAATGTTCCCAGAGGATTCTATCCTCCGATTGCCTGCGCACCATACCGGCCATGCAGTATACCCAAGTGGCGATAGACATGGAAGATCTTTGAGTTCGCTGGAAAGAAATGTCAGGGTAGAGAGCATGCCCTTCAAGATCCTACATATTATTCGCAATTCTGCAATGTCTCTTTCTGGGCTGAATGGTATCGGGTGCCGAGTCCACGTCGAGAGCCCATCCAAGGTGCCGACTCAGGCTGCCGGCTCATATTAGAGATCGTCATGGAACAGTGGCGGCCTCCCATCATTGAGGTAGAGAGTCTTAAACTTGGTATTTTCATTAGTATGACAGTCCCAAGGACAATTATGTTTCTTTTTGGAGTATGTTTGTGTTTCTTGAACCCAGTCGCAGGAAACTGCGGCAGTCACCTTAACAG
This sequence comes from Pseudophaeomoniella oleicola, assembly GCA_003868215.1. NCBI lineage: Eukaryota > Fungi > Ascomycota > Eurotiomycetes > Phaeomoniellales > Phaeomoniellaceae > Pseudophaeomoniella > Pseudophaeomoniella oleicola. The sequence continues at coordinate 45,487 of QWDQ01000075.1, forward strand.
AGACAGCGACGAACAGTTGACCTAGAGGAACACTGTCGAGAGAATATCCATCCTGGCCGCTCCTTTTGAACACTGCATAAAGCAGTGTACTCGACGTTGTTGGCTTCAACGAAGTGTCTAACGTCTGCAGTGCAGTGAACCTGCATTATATGTTAAAGTGAATTAGTCTGCACAATTGCGAGCCAACGACGGGTGCTACAGGCAGATACCGCATCTCGGCGGCGCAGCTGAGATATAGACCGCTAACGTAAAGTCTTCGTCAATGCAGATACATCAAGAGCGCCTAGATGCGTGAGAAAGCTTGTATATTGAAGAGCAAACGTGATCACATATGAATACATGTGTATCGCCGACGCTGGTAGCTGGTGATATTTGGACGGGTCGTCGTAGATGAATGGCGGCGCAGGGCAAAATATGGTTTAGTGGAGAAAGAACATCACGCAGCATCAGAGCCCACGTCTGATCATACGTCGAGACTCGACATATCGGTCGATATCAACGAAACGTCCCATCTTGCCATCTTGACAAAACCGTGTCTTGCACAAGTCTCTATCGCTCAATGGAGCGATAACAATTCTAGATCGAGACGTGCAATTGAAGATAGCGCTTATTGGAAGTACCACAAAGAGGGGATGGACTGAGCAGAAGGTACCTATCTCGAGGCTATATACACACCTTCTTCCAATACTGACGCTCGATCCTAGACCAAATACAGATTTATCATTCTCGTCCATGCCCTCTAACCATACATTCGCCATCCGGACCCGTTGCTGAAGGATAGAGAAGTCATATACTAAAAAGGTGGCCATGGCTCCGATGGCCCAAACCGTATATACCCAAGAGTCTGAAGTGATGAGCAAAGACCATTATCCAAATATACTAAAATCAATACCAGCCTTCGCCCTCTCCGCTTCTATGGGTGGTACTGACACTATTTCGATGGAAAGTGCAGCGTTGGCGTCCAACAAGAATCAGGATGTCGAAATGCAGGACTCCATCACTGTGGACTCAATGGTCAAAGCAGAAGAGGATGATGATACATCAAGTCGTGCAAGCCTCCTGCATAGCTTGAGAACCGATGAAGAGAATCGAGATTCACCAAACAGCTCAACCACGTCACTGTCGTTGATGACCCCTGTGAACGGTATAAAATCGACGTCCATATCAGCCTCTCCTGCAAAGCCCAGCCTATTCCACGAGACATCCTCTCCATATTCCAGACCCGGAGCCTTCGTCAGATTTCATGCCAAATCATCAATACCTGCACGCCTCCCCCCGGCCGAGTATGCCCGACAATGTGCAGCCGCAGCCGAAGCCTCCCGATTGAATCCGTATGCTTTACATCCAGATGAGCACAGGCTGTTGAAAGATAAGCTCTGTCATCTTCATGTCACTGTGTATTTGAACATAAGAAACGGAATACTACGGCTATGGGTTCGCAACCCGAACGTCAGCGTCTCCATTGAAGAAGCCATTGGGTGTGCTAAAGATGACCGATGGACACAGTTGGCATGCTTCGCGTATGAGTGGCTTGTCCGCAAGGGGTATATCAATTTTGGCTGCGTCGACATTCCGGCCGCCGTCAAGTCTGCCAAAAATCGTCGTAAAGACGTTGGGCCTACAATTGTTGTCATAGGTGCTGGCATGGCCGGCTTGAGTTGTGGAAGGCAATTGACAAGCATATTCAAACACTATCCCGATACGGCGCCTCCAAAGGTCATCGTACTTGAAGGTCGCAACAGGATAGGAGGGAGGATCTATTCTCATCCACTTTCCTCTTTGAAATCGAAAACGCTCGACCGCCATCAGAGGCCGATAGCCGAAATGGGCGCTCATATAATTGTTGGATTTGAACACGGAAACCCGCTTGACTCTATTATTAGAGGCCAATTAGCTCTGAAGTATCATTCTTTGCGGGACCTGTCGACTCTTTATGACATCGATGGATCGGCGGTTAACGAGCAACAGGATCTGATGTGCGAAAGGCTCTATAACGACATACTCGATCGTACAGGGGACTATAGATGGAAATCAGAAGTACAAAAGACTGCCGAGGGAGAGAAGGACATGATGGAAATGGGGCGCGATCCGCCATATAGTGATGATGGCTTCACCATCAATCAGGTTGAGTTGGCGGCAGCCATGGGGACAATCGATCGCTTGCTGCCCACCAAGTCGAGACGGAAAGGCGCAGGTCATAAAGCACCCAAATCCGACAAGCCTACCGAAAGTATTGCCGGCAATACGGACAGTCAGATACACCTTCCTGCCGTTCAAGCTGCGAAGAAGATCGGCTTTGCGGTCAAGGATGGCGTCAGGTCAGACGCGTCATTAGAGCTCGATGCGCTGGCTGCGAATCCCCATCAGACTCTCGGCGCGACATTGGATGCAGGCGTAAAACAGTATCACGACATGCTTGACTTCAAAACAAAGGCATTCAGATTGCTCAATTGGCATTATGCAAATCTGGAGTATGCCAACGCAACAAACGTTGAGAGATTGAGCTTAGCTGGATGGGATCAAGACATGGGCAACGAGTTCGAGGGGGAACACTCCCAGGTCGTTGGAGGATATCAACAGCTTCCGCGTGGCTTGTGGCGATACCCAGAGAAACTCGACGTCCGCACGGACAAAGCTGTCGCCAACATCAAGTACGATGCAGCAAATCCCGAGTCCGGAAAGGCATATGTAACGTGCAAAGATGGCGAAGTCATCGAAGCCGACAGGATTGTTTTGAGCGCTCCGCTTGGTGTCTTGAAGCAGCAATCAATAACTTTTGACCCACCTTTGCCAGACTGGAAGCAGGGAGCAATCTCCCGGCTTGGCTTCGGCTTGCTTAACAAATTGATTCTCGTCTTTGATAAACCTTTTTGGGATGCAAGTCGAGACATGTTTGGATTATTACGCGAGCCTTTGCGCGGAACTGATGGTATGCGACAAGAACATTATCGGGCCAATCGAGGCAAGTTCTACCTCTTTTGGAATTGTTTAGATACAAGTGGACTGCCTGTGTTGATCGCCCTTATTGCTGGGGATGCTGCGCACGAGGCAGAACAAACACCAGATCAAGTTCTTATTCAGGAATGCGTCGGTCAACTGCGTCGAGTCTTCGGGCATCACAAGGTACCCGACCCGCTAGAGACCATTGTTACACGCTGGAAGTCTGATGAATTTGCCCGAGGGAGCTACTCATACGTCGCCGCGGGGTCTGAACCTGAGGACTACGACTTGATGGCCAAGAACTTGGGTAACCTGTACTTTGCTGGAGAGGCGACCTGCGGTACTCATCCTGCTACCGTGCATGGAGCTTACCTCTCTGGAATCCGTGCGGCTTCTGAGGTGGTGGATTCCATAATTGGTCCTGTTGAGCTTACCGGTCCTATAATCTCTCCGCCGTCAGGCATGACAACGTCTCGTAAGATCATGGAAGAGACAGCAGTAGTCCCACAAAAGCGCCGTGGAGATGAGGTCTTGCCTACGGGAACGCTTACACGTCCAGCTAAAGAGACGCAGTCTGGAGTACAACAAGCTTACGATACAGCCATGTGGGATTACATCTACTCCGTCATCGGATTTGCTCCTGCTAAGCCTGCCAAGTCTGGCATCAATCCTTTCTTGCTATACCAGAAAGATCACTGGGCAGATGTCAAAGAGCGATGTGACAAACAAAAACAAGCAACTTCTAAGAGCAAGAATCCTGCGACAGCAAGGGCGTCGCGAGATGAGATCCGAATCGCCCTGGGCGCAATGTGGCGCGATCTTAATGAAGAGGGCAGGCAGCCGTATGTTGAGGAGACTAAGAGAAACAAAGAAGACAACGAAAAGGCTATCAAAGAGTGGGAGACTCAGGCCAAGGAATGGGACAAGAAAACATGGGAGGTTAAAGAGGAGTGGGAGCAAAAGGTTGGAGGTTTCGAGCAGTGGAAAGCAGAGTGGGAACGAAGTGGAAAGAAGATGAAGCCGATGATATTCCATCCGTGAATCATCTCCTCTAAGTCCTTTACTTTCGGCATTCGGCGTTGGGAATCCTAAGATGTTCTAGATTTACCTGTATCACCCGGCGGTGTTCGGAACGTGATGAGGGCTTTTGGTCACTTTGAGAGCTTCGGTACAGGTGTCACGGGGGGGGGTCAAATGGGTATAGTCCACTGTCCGTGATGTGTCGTGGATCTCTGTCATCGCTTAGTGCTTAGTAGGTACCTTACAGGTGCAGCAAACGCAGGTCAATTTCGGTAATACTACTTGTGGAATACGAAGCATGTGATGTACTATCGTGCTATTCCGTCTACTACGGTAATCACCAATTGATGGCTTTGGAGCTGATTCACTCATAATAAAACGAAGCCAAATGAAGATTCAGTCGATCACTCCTCAACATCGGGCCGTTTATAAATGGTACTACGTAGTATGTGGAGGTCAGTATCCTCAGTTGAGAACCGAGGAACTCCAGATTGCGGGGAATTGAAACCTCTGGGTGCTTAGGACGCCAGATTCGGCCGTCGTGGGCGCTGCTTTTGGGCTGCTTCGCACCCGCGCTAGTCCCGCCGCCAAGCTGTTCGTCAGTGTCATGTTGTACAGTAGGCAATGCCCTCCCCCCAACCAGACTCGATCGCAACGTTCCTGCGTATCCAAAATCACCCTATAAACCTCTGTTTAATGCCTCCTCACAATCTAATTAGGTTCCCTCAGAAATGCGGAAAGATATAAAAGTAGACACATCGCCTACATTTTATCATGACTATTTCACGTATCTCATCGCCTTCTTCCTTTCTCCCTCACGCTCATTCTTTATACTATGGCCATCTTGCGCTCTAGCCGTTTAAGCTGACTTAAAGAAAGCCGCCTACCGATCGTTTAAAGACCTTATTAGCTTAATTAATTATGATGCCGAGATAATAAAGCCGCGGTACGTCCCTAGTATTAAGAAAAAATATTATAATAAAATAATAATAATTAAATAAATCGAGTTTTTTAATAATTTTACTTAAAAAATTATATAACAAATTTAATTATATAACAAATTTAAACTTTATTATTATTTATAAAATATAATTTAATTACGCGTTAATACGAATATTTTTTATATTAAAATTATATTAAAATTAATTTTAAATTGTTAAATTTTTTTATTTTTTTATACGAAGGTGTGGAGAATAATCATTATTAAGAATATACGTTAAAATGTTTATTTTAATATTATAAAATCGTATTTATTTAATAAGGAAAATACATCAAAAAATTATATAAAATATAAAATAATAAAAATATTTAATTAAATCCTTTAGGAGGCTGGTTTCCAGCTGCAAACATTACACGGTCAATCTGATTGAATCTTTCGTTTGATTTGGGGAGCAAGACGTTCGCAGAGACACTATCTGATCACCTCAAAGCTATATAAGGAAGCGAAGCACCGCAGGAAGCTCGTTGTTCTGTCACGCTTTCTCCTAACCGAGATCATGCAGGCCCAAAAGGTTGGCGGAACCCATTACAGCATCCGGCATTCCTCGTGGTATGCCCTCATACATGTGCACAGCAGGTACCTGAACCTTGCCAGCCTCGTCAAGAGAGCAATCTACTTTCTGTCCGTATTGCTTAATGTAATCTTCTGCGAGGTATGCTGGGTATGGATTGAATGGTTTGCTGGAGCGCTGCTTCCTAGATTCGTCACGTTTAATCGTCGCTGTATCGTTGGGCACTTGTATGTCAGCGTCAAAACCGTCTCCTGGGTATTCAGGAACATTGACGTTCTTGTTAATTGAAGATCGTAATCCTCTATAATAGCGTTCTAAGAAAGGAAACGACTCCCACGGTGCTGGCTTGTTCACCACTGGGCCACCTTTCTGTAATTCAACTTCCACATTCTTCGCCGAAGACCAGCTCGCACGAAAAAGACTGTATATGAAGATGAACATGAGAGCAGTGAGCGCTAAGCAGAACCATTTTGATATTAAGGTGGGTAGTCGTGACAGGAAAAGCGGTCTCGGTCGTTTTGAATATGCGCTCGTCGCATGGCTGAGCATCGGTTGTGAAGATGCGGACGTATATTTGAGGCATTTCACTGTTCCATCATTACCATCATATAACGAGGCGCTATCCCCCAATTCCTGAAAATTGAACCGAGTTCAGTGATTTGACGCTCACATACTGCGAGTGACGACCAATCCAAGGTTTATGACGGTAGTTCCGGCCATAATCGTTGAGTAATTGAGACCGTGCTCGTCTTCAAGTTGTGCCTACAACAAGGTCAGCTCAATCATAGTAAGCATGGTCAACAGGAAATGTCTACCAATTCCATAGCTTTTGGGATATGGCACGCCTCACCAATCTGGAAAAGTATGTTTTTGATGTGGTGGCGACGCGTGCCTGACAGAAATGGTGTTTTGGAGGCTGCCTCCAGAGGCCACATCAAAAGCAGACCATCGCTTGTTCTGAGTTTGGGAATTGATGTGCCTGTGGGATCTAGTAGCTTTGGGAGGGCACTACCAAGCCAACATACAGCGACAGTACAGATGTCATTGACCGCTTCCTCTAGCGTTTTCGTGAGTGTTTGGATTTCCCGTTTTGAAGTATGATAAGCCGCCGAGTATAGATACTCTCCACTTTCGAGCAGAAATCTCGCAGACACGATCAACAATACTGACAGATTATTCACGGTGTTTGCAGCATGTGCTGTGAGGTAGGATCAGCATCAATTTCACCACTAAGCTGGCAATATATCTGCTCACGATCAATGTGCATATCTGCAAAATGCCCGGGGATATCTATTCCTGGATCCAGATAACCATGGATTGGTCTACCATGGAGCATCTGGCCAGTCTTCCCAGACATATATGATTGGCTTTGGCTGAGGACCTGGCGAGCCAGACGGAGTTCTTTGTGAATATCCCGAACCATGTTGCGTACTTTCTGGACATCGATCTTCCTGGGAGTCTCTGAACGAAAGGAAAACCGGTCGAGCTGAGGAGCAATGTGGAACAAGCTCCAATGCAGGTCATCCACCTGGGTCGTAGCTTTGAGAAGTGTACTGTCTGCCCTGTGGAGAGAGCCTTTGCTCAATTCGACCCCAGCCAGATAGTCACCCGTCACCACAGAGTGATTTTGATCTAATAGTGAGAGAAGACCATTGAGATGGACTTGCCATGTCTTGTCACCCATCGAGGAGCTGACAATCATCTGACGATCGGGGTCAGTGGTGCTTCAAGTTACTTTGGATGTTGGGAGAAGCGCACCTCGTACAGCGTAAGAAGATACACAGCGACCGTGAGAGGGGTTTCTTTCCTAGGGACAGACAGCGACTGTCGTATTGAATGGACTGCCGATGAGTATTCGAGATGCTGATTTCTACGTTCATTGGTGGTCTGGGAGCCCTGACCGAGACCCTTCAATCCAGATGTAAAACAGTTCAACACATTTCGCAAGGCAATAGTGTCCATTCCTTGGGAAAGGATTGCATCCAGACCATCAAGGAAGCCAGGTGACCCCTTTGGTTGTCTTGAGAACAGGATGAGGTTTTCGGCAAACACCTCAGCCATATGCACCATGTGAGGTCCACATATGGGTGCCGGGTTCATGTGGATGGCCCTCGACACATGCAATAAGCTCGGTACGAATGACTTCCCTTTGCTTCTGTGATCTTGCGATCGGTGTTTCGAGACTTGGGATGGTGATTGATAACCCAGACAAGTCCTATTGGACTTGATGCATCGAAGACAACAGGGACGAGTCTCGTCACACTTGATCCGCCTTGCTTTGCAAACCACACAAGCACCGCTCGGTTCTCTAGAACGGACCATGATTCGTAATGTCCGACGTCACAGCTTTGACAGTCGGCGAGACGGCGGAGTGCATACTAGAACGGGTATCTCGGAAGTGCCTGGTCGTACGACAACCAACTTTGCGAATTCTTTAGCTCGTAGTAGGTACGATGACTCAGGCAAAATTATACAAGGTTCAGAAGAAAAAGGGTGAAGCTATTCACAGGTTGAGGGCCGGCCGAAATACCATAACTCCGCCCCCGGGGTGGGGGGTGGGGGGTGGGGGCTTGAAGCTCCCACCAATAGGAACGTGGCGTGCACAGTAGATAGGCACGAGCAAAGACGCTAGTGATATCGCAAAACCAGTGCGGAACTGATTTCCTTTCCAAAGTGAATAAGGAAGGTCACCGACGAGCCGACAAACTGAGACGCAGCACCGATTCACCGGAATGCATCACCGACTCATCGAGATGCCATCGCACGGCGGTGGAGGCACGCAAATCTCTACCAGAAGTAGACACTTCCAAAGGTCATGCCTACAGGGTGTGCATTTCAGAATGGGATGCATGTGCTGAACCGAGTTGAAGCAACCTCGATGTTCAAGTATAAATGTATCCAGATGCATCGCTCTGAAAAGAAAAAATGTAAAGCCTTCACTGTCACAAATAGCTATATACTCAGTCAGCCTCTCAATCACTCCTCCACATGCAACCAATCACTGTCTGGGGCCATTGGGGCGGACCCAACCCATGGTATGTAACTTTCTGCCTATCTGTACATCCAGCCACAACACAAGTTGCTAACGAGTTGTCTTGCGACATAGGAAAGTGTGCATGGTGCTGAAAGAGCTCAAGCTTCCGTACGATTATCACATCGTCGAATTCAACGAGACGAAGCAAGAGCCCTATACTAAACTCAACCCGAATGGTCGTCTCCCAACGATCGAGGACGGGAACACTGGAGTGACTTTATGGGAGGTAGGTGCCTCAGAAGAAATCGCTTCCCATTTCAGATTCTGACTGGGATCCAGACAGCAGCCATAATCCTCTACCTTATTGAGACTTATGATACCGAAGGGAAGATCTCATATCCAAAGTCACCAGAGAAATTCCAATGCATGAAGTGGCTGATGTTTCAAGTCAGCGGTAAGAGACGACCGTCACAAAATGAACTCGTTCGAGAGGATGTATGGACTAATTCGAGGACCTCCATTAGGCCAAGGACCATACTTCGGTCAACTTGCCTGGTTTGCTAGATTTCACCAGCCCAAAGTGCAGTCGGCAATTGATAGATACGCCAACGAAATGGAACGAATTTTCGGTGTGCTGGACAAGTCGCTCGAGAATAGCGAATGGCTAGTGGGCGATAAGTGTACATATGCGGACCTGAGTTTCGTCACTTGGTCCCATGTTGCGAAAGGCCTGGTCAAAGAGCTGAGTTTGCCAAACACTGATGAGAAGTTCCCTCATTATTCTCGTTGGCTCAAGGCCATGGAATCACGAGACGCGGTTCGAGAATGCTTGGACGAGATTGTCGCTGCGAGGGCTGCTCACAGTTTGCCACCCTAATCGTCTTCCAGTATTCTAGAACCTCATTGCTTAGAAGGAGAGATGAAAAGCTTTGACAAGCTGAACATCACTTCCATAGAATTCAATCTTTACTTTGCCTCGTTCGTCTTTTGGTGATTGAAACTGTCTCATTCGCGGCACCAAGCTTGCGCTTCTTCACAGCCCCACTGACTTCGACTTTGTCGTTGTCAATCTCCTTGTCGGGGTCTTCTTGAATCACTTTACTTGCCACCGTATCTTTCTTTGGTCGTTGTTGTTGGACACTGCCATGAGCCGCCACTGTCTTGATGCCCATCTCTTTGCGATGTTGCTTTCGGTGCTGAATAACGTAGGCTGCCTGTTCTAATATCCAAGCTGGGATAGGGTCTTCTCCCGTCTTCTGCAGGCGTTGGTTGATCTTTCCGAAGGCATTCCATAGCTCTTCGTACTTTTTTACAGTGGACTTGAGTTTTACATCGATCTCGTCCGAATCCTTGCAAAGCCAGACATATGATTCATCCTCAAAGAAAGGGATCAAGTCAAGCATGTAGACACTTAGGACAAGTGACCCAGTTGCAGGTCTAACTCCTTTGATCGCGTTTAAGGCTTTGAGGGCTGCCGTGACATCTGAAAGTGAAGGAGTCCTGGGCAGCTTGGCAAATGTGGCTCGAGTGACAGCTTTGACCGTTGCAGCATCGTTCTTTTTGATGAGCCCGATGAGAAAAGGTCGATTCTTTCCATGTTTGCTGTTCGGCTTTTAGTCCAAATCCGGTGGCACAGCAATTGATAGGTATGAGGTATAGATCAAGGATGTCCGAATGGAAGAGAAGAAAATGGCAGCTTCTTTCTGGAAAGGGAGTTTTCCTGAACCTACATTTTCCACTGTACCAGCCTTTCGAGCTCTGCGAGTTCAAGGAATGCTTCCTGGACATTCCTGCCCATCAGTATACCTGGGAAATGTCCATACCGCCAAGTATCATCGTCGAGAGCTTTCTTTGACTTCACATCCTTGATGTTGGATTTTAGAATCCGTGGGTAAAGATCAGCATGAGCTATTTATCTGTAAAATTGTTTTGGTATCATCTCTTTATAATATATCACTTAATGGAGGGTGGTATAAATCTATTAAATGTTAAAGAGAGAGGACGCTGCAATACATAATATAGAAACGCTGTCGCATCGAGATCGCAGGGAATTTCCAGACCTAGTGTTTGCGGCTCATGCTTAGTTAAAGAAAAGGCATTAGAATTAATCGAAAGTCCCGTTCACCCCTAGGGCGGGTGAGAGACTTACTAGTAGTCTCGTCCACAGAATTATAGGTTGAGGATTTCAATTACTTCGCCACAAGCATTACGTAAGCGGCGGATGTGCGGCATTTTCGCTATTAGCTATATCTACTACGTAGTAGAATCTCATCAGTGGGCTGTGTACTACGGCATAGCTTACTTCTAAGACGCGAACGAGAAGGTAGTATGTGATTGTTCAAGACTTGATCAAACACAAGGGCGAGGAGAGCTGTTTATATTCGTGAAAGCGGCAAGTTGCGCTTAACTCAATCAGGCTACGCTACGCTGGAGCTGGAATCGGCGTCCTCAGCACCCAGAGGATTATTGCGGGGAATCTCGCTCTCCAGACACTTACCTCCCTGTCACCTGTTCCTGTATTGTTCTACTACGGTATGTACTACGTAGTAATGCCAATGACGATCACCGTCTAGAAACTCTCCCCAAGCTTGACGTGTAAACCAGCTTTGACAATGGGCTATACCCCCTCACAGGTACAAAACCGGCCTATACCCTCACAAAAGGCCTGATGACTTCCTGAAGAGAAGAGTAAGTACCCGTTGCGAACATGCGGATCATCACACTCGTCACCACCGTAAGTCTCTTTGTAGCTGCCACCTATTCACAGTCGTCGGGCACGACGACGACTCCATACGTGCCCACAGGAACACCTGTTTCAGGAAACTACAATGGCCGTCTTCGACCTCAAGTCCATTTCAGCCCACCCCAAGGGTTCATGAATGATCCGAATGGTATGTTCCGTGACGAGGATGGATTGTGGCATCTCTACTACCAATGTATGTCTGCTGGCTGCCGAGCTGGCATATCCGCCACTGATCATGTCCAGACAACCCCACGGCTACTGTTGCTGGAAATCAGCATTGGGGCCATGCTACTTCTACCGACCTCTATCACTGGGAGAACCAACCTATCGCCCTCTTTCCACCAAATCCAACGACCTATGTCTTCTCTGGTTCCGCTGTTGTCGATTCGAACAATACATCTGGCTTCTTCCCGAATCAGACCAATGGAGTCGTGGCTGTATACACGCTATCCGGGACCGTCCAAGATCAGAATATCGCCTATTCATTCGATGGCGGCTACACGTTTACCCCATACCTTTCCAACCCTGTCATTGATATTAATTCCACACAGTTTCGCGATCCCAAGGTTATATGGCATGCGCCGACCTCAAAATGGGTAATGGTCATCTCTTACGCCAGCGAGTTCACCATCGGCGTGTATACTTCACCCAATCTACGTGAATGGACCCATGCTTCCAATTTCTCTCATGCTGGACTGCTCGGCTTACAATATGAATGTCCCAATCTTGTCGAGATGCCCATGTATGCTTCTCAGGACGATCCAAAGCCATCCACAACGATGCATGTGCTGGCGATATCCATTAACCCTGGTGCGCCTCTTGGAGGTTCCATCACTCAATACTTCCCTGGACACTTCAACGGCACACACTTTACGGCGGTGGATGGTGCTACACGCTTGACAGACTTCGCTAAAGACAACTATGCCGGGCAATTCTTCTATGGCATTCCTGGTCACGAGCCACAGGTCTTCATAGGCTGGGCGAGCAATTGGCAATATTCCGAAGTGGTTCCTACTGGATATCTTGAAGGATGGCGCTCATCCATGAGTCTTCCCCGGATCACATATCTTGCAAATACAACGCGAACAGGGTATGACTTGATCACGAAGCCGTATCCTATGGATTCGATCTTGATTGATCCGCCACTCGCACACAACCCCTCCCTGGGAAACGGCACCGTTCTCGTGGATCTTTCGTCGGATATCCTTCATTCCAACGCCTTCTACTTCGATATCAACATTACATCCATCAACACCTCAGCTCCAGCAGGCGTCATCAACGTTACTCTCGTCTCCTCTGCATCAGGAGAAACGATCTCTCTGGGTCAGCTTCCGCTTGGCTCTGACCTCTTCTTTAACCGTGGAAACACCTATGGCTTCGACAACGTCTTCTATACAGACAAGTTTTCTGTCACCAATCTCATAGACCCATCTCAAGGTCCGACCACTGATTACAGGCTCGAAGGCGTGTTCGATCGATCTCTGTTCGAAGTCTTTTGTAACGGTGGGAAACAGGCAGGTACAATCAGCGTGTTCCCGGAGCAGACAATGGACACTTTGATCATCAAGACAAGTGATATGAATGACGCTGTAGGGGTCAGTGTAGAAGTACGTGGTTTGATGAGTGCTTGGAAGCAGTTTGAAAATGCAGACGGCGTGGTGAGTGGGAACGCAACGACGCAGGCTGTAAGGAGGGATAGAATTGGGCACTTAGGACCATGAATCTCAAGACCTTATCCCACGAAGGGTCGGTGCTCTCGCCGAGATGGTCTTCTATCTTGATAGCTTATAAGATGCTCGCTTCAACGATTCCAGAAATAGGTCACGCTCTTCACGGTGGTAGTGCTTCAGAGACACGCATCGCACTCAGAATTCTGTCACGTCGAGATCGGGAAGGTGAGACGATACTTGTTATATTGCAGAAGAGAGATGGACCACTGAATAGCTCAGACCATTGATTGACACTAATGAAGATGAAGGTGAAGATGAAGGTGAAGATGAAGGTGAAGATGATGATGAAGATGATGATGATGGAGATGAAAAACGAATCCCCACTGTACAGCTGAGTTGCACGGTTCCCACAAGAAATGCCTAACGCAACCTCCAAGTTCCGCTTGCTAACAAATTTATTACGACCATCATCATTTTTTCACCGATTGGTCCCCCTGTTCCTGCTCTTTCGATCCGTTGCGTGCCGTTCCCAGTTGGCATTCGACACGAACCCCAGCAGCTTCATATCGATGTTATCTTGTACTTTACTTCGTCTCATCTAGTCTGTCCACGTCTTTCTCTGTCTATATCTTTTCAGACTTATGGCAGAGTAATTGGGCGTATGCCCTGATTTTTCTTTTTCTTTTGGTGGTTCATTGGGTCGAACGAAATCTACGTTGATATAGACCGTGGGAAGTCATATAGTCCGATTTCTATCCGACCTTCACGATGGCAACGGCTGCTTCTCAGATATCAGAGACGACTGCCCTCCTTCCTGGCCGAAGGGCTAGTCTTTCACGCTTCAGCACGCGGTCAGAGAGTGGAGTCGCTGGTCTCGAAGCAGCCCTGAGGGCTCCAGACCGAGACGCAACAACATGGCGACGGGAGGCTACCCTGTTGACGAGATACTCGTGGCCCCTGATTCTGACGTACGCTCTGCAGTATTCTTTCAGTCTGACTGCGGTCCTGGTGATTGGACATTTGGGCACTAAGGAGCTGGGCGCTATTTCTCTTACTACGTAAGTCGACAAACCCCCTCATGTTTGACCACAGTGTGGAAAGACAGGGACAGACCATGTGCTGACGAGATCTAGTATGACGGCCAATATCACCGGTCTGAGCGTGTACGAAGGCCTAGCTACGAGTCTCGATACGCTCTGTGCTCAAGCCTATGGTTCCGGACGAAAGGAAGTCGTCGGTCTTCATCTTCAGCGCATGGTACTCTTTCTCTGGCTCGTTTCCGTCCTCATCATGGCACTCTGGTTCTCGGCCCACTGGTTCCTGCCATACATCGTCCCCGAACGGGAGGTGGCTCTGCTCGCTGCACGCGGTCTTCGGTACTGGATGATCGGAGCTCCCGGTTTCGCCACCTTCGAGGCCGGGAAACGGTTCACCCAGGCCCAGGGCCTATTCAACGCGAGCTTCTACGTCCTCCTCATCGTCGCGCCGTTCAACGCCCTTCTCTGCTACATCCTCGTCTTCCGCCTCCACCTCGGCTTCGAGGGCGCCATCCTCGGGCTCTCCATCTCTAACAACCTCCTTCCGGTCCTGCTCCTCTTCTACGTGCTCGTCATCAACCGTTCCTCGCTCCAATGCTGGCCCGGATTCACCCGCGCAGCCTTCCACCACTGGGGCCCCATGCTCAAGCTCTCTCTCCCGGGCGTCCTGATGGTGGAATCTGAATGGCTCGCGTTCGACATCCTGACCTTTGCCAGCTCGTTCATCAGCGCCGACGCTCTCGCCGCCCAATCCGTGCTCATGACGACCTCAAACCTGATCTACAACATCCCCTTCCCCGTCTCCGTCGCCGTCAGCACACGCATCGGCAACCTAATCGGCCGCTCCGCCCTCTCCGCCACCCGCACCGCCTTATTCACCCACCTCACCATCTTCACGCTCCTCGGCCTCCTCGACCTCATCCTCCTCCTCTTACTCCGCCACACTCTCCCCCTCGCCTTCACCTCCGACCCGGCCGTAATCACACTCGTCGCCTCCGTCATGCCCATCGTCGCCGCCTTCCAACTCTTCGACTCAACCACCTCGCTCGCCAACGGCGTGCTGCGCGGCCTCGGTCGCCAATCCGTCGGCGGCGCCGCCAACCTCGCCGTCTACTACGTCTTCTGTCTCCCCTGCGCTCTTTTCCTCGCGTTCGGGTCCCCCCGCCTCGGTCTCTGGGGTCTTTGGATCGGTCCCGCGTGCGGGCTCGCGCTGTTGAGTTTGTTCGAGGGGTTGTATATTTTACGGTGTGATTGGAAAAAATGCGTCGATGATGCGAAGGGGAGGGAGGAGTGAAGTGAGTGAAGTGAGTGAGTAATGTGGATGGATGGAAGGAAGGAAGGAAGAACACCATGTATCATCATTGATGTGATTCGAGTCCCAATCAAACGGGCTGTAAATAGGATAACTTAGATAGATTAAAATCAAGGTAGATAGATAGATTTTTTGTACAAACAATTTAAAAAATTCAAAATAGAATATGAATATGAATCTTACAACAGACGGGGTTTAATACTTACCTTTTCTTACTTACACCAAGTATTACCTGACTTAAGTACTTCTCTCTCTCTCTCTCTGATCTCTGATCTCTCTCTTGACTTACAATATATATACTCAATCCCTTACTTAATTATTTCCAATTCAGGGAATCAAATATAATTACATACCATAATCAGGTATTCATTCACCATAATCTGAAATATATATTCAGCTCTAAAGAAAAAATTCTTACTTCTTTCTTCTTCATCATCATCATCTTTATATTGACCAATCAACTTTTTTTCCTTCATTTCTACTAATTTAAAATGTTATGTATATATGTATCAATATATGGTTCATTTTTTCCCCCCCTCCAATTTTTTTCCCTTCACGTGTTGGGATGGAAATCGCTTCGAGTATTCATCATCATCATCGTCATGGTTCGCCACCCATCGCCATGGCTGTTGCCGTCGCGTGTTCCTCACCTCGCTTCATCTGCTCCTCCGCCTTTTCCAAACCGGCCGCTGAGACTACCTAGATCCCTCCTGAAGAATTTGCCAATGTTTTTCAGATTCTCGTTTAGCTTCGCTCCGGCGTCGACTCCGGAACCGGGGTGGCCGTCGATACCACCGGTTGAAGACAAGGGGGGTGGTGGGCTCAGGGCGCCGTCTCTTGGTATACCGATACCGCCGAGATGGGGACTGGAGAAACGGTCCATAATGGCGTTGCCTAGACCGGAGGGATCGAATTTCCCCATGGTTCCGGGTAGATTGGCCGTGCTAAGACTGGCGGCTGCAGTCGTGCTGAGGACACCCAGGTTTTGCATCGCGGACGTAGCGGCTGCGCTGCCGGCTGTGGGACCGGAGGTAGAGGACGTAGTGGAGATGGAAGTAGACAGGGGTGTAAGTAGAGAAGACCTATCGACTAGACTATTTTTGTATCGGTCGCTTAATTTGTGCATTTGGAAGAGTTCGAGCAGGTGGGATTGTTCCTGTTTGGCTCGAATTCCTTTTATATCGAGGATTTTCCGGAAGTTGATATCTGAAAGATCGGCAATGTGTATCAAATAAGCCTGTATAAGGGCCTCTGGGGGTGACGGCCGCACTTGAAGTGTCTTTAACAAGGGCTCGATTTTGCCAAATGCCGAAGTCACACGCTTGGTATACGTGGAAGGAGGCTCGGTGGACAGAATGCGAAGAAGTGTTTGTCGGATCGAATGCAGATCAAGAAGCATCTAGACATCGTCAGCTGTTGAATAGGGGTACAAGATGGGCGAAAACCTACCTGTTCAGCTCCAACTTCGGACACCGGCCGGCATTGGATGACATTCGTGAGATACGCACTTGCTAGCAGTTCAACAAGATTATCAGCGAACGCTCTGGCGTACTGGGGCTTGTGAAGCATTTCCAGAATTTCACTCGAGCGATCCTTCAACCGCCTCTGCATATCGCTAACAAATGAGCTTTGGTCGAGCACATTTTCCATCTTAGACCAATTGAGATTACGCATTTCACGCCAGCATGGTTCCAGGTCGACTTCAAAACGTCGGACGAGACCTCGAACTGCAGCACTAGCAATGCCCATGAATGCGTCTGCTTGGCTTTGCAGATCGATAGAGGGCTTCAGATGTTCTTCAATCCGACTGCGAATCTTGTCTTCCAGTGCAATGCAGGTATTGTAACAATAGTCCGCCGTGTTCAAAACAAGAACAATATCCTCTATGGACGGCACACGTGAAGGTGTAGCACCAGTAGGCCTCTCCGAGACGTAGAATAGGAGCACCTGTTGAGCATACTGATCGAGATATTTGCCAAAAACCCGGCATAAATCGGACAAGGGCTGTCCTGTAGACAACTTAGAGCATTGCGCCAAAGCATGCCGATAGAAGTTAAATAGCTCGCTGGCTGAGGATATGACACCCTGCGAATTGAATTCCTCTTCTGGAGGTTTTGGAGGTTGCTGTCGATATTTCGGTATCATGCCGCTCAACTGTCGGTCTTGAGATTCCACCCACACGCTCAGATATGGCTCAAATGCATCTGAAATAGTAAGAGAGAATGGGGAAGCTTCACTGGAAGCTACAGTGTCAATAGATGCTCGTGAAGTATTGGCAAATCGCCTTTCCAAGCTGTGTTCGAAATCCAATGTTTCCTGCAGGCACGATAACAAAAGGTTCACGTCCAAAGTCTGTCCACTTCTCATCGTCCTTGACAGTATACCCTTGTAATCCTCTTTCGTGCCTTCGCAAAAGATGTTTGCCAGCACCTCGTTGACACGCCAGTGGGATGGAAACAGCGCAGCATGTTCTTCTTCGTATGTTTTAAGCATCCGCTTAAACCATGAATATCGCCGGGAGATGTTGTCAAGTGATCCGGCTTCCTCATTCCCCCTAAAAACTTGCCTGTATTCACGCAACTGAGTGTTGCAATACCAAGTAACCAGTCGAGACCGGGCATTGTCTCCTAGAGCGTCCATGACAAGGCACCCCTCTGCAAGCACTGCTCGTCTCTGACCGATCTCGCCTTTCGCAAATGTTATTTCAAAATCCTCGCAAACCTGTTCCAGGAGCTCGCGCTGTAAATCTGCGACATTCTTTCCGAGTGTCGCGATCTGATCAATGGAGCGATATGATTTAAAGTGCGCCATAAGCTGTATAACAGCTTGCAACAGGTGTGCGCAATCTCGGTATTGTCTCGTCTTACTCAGGGCGCGTAGTTGCTCATAAGCAGTAGTGAGCATTTGTAACCGCTTTAATGCCGTCATGGATAGGGTGAGATTCTTCTTAGTATTGTCCAGCTGTTTGATGTCGGCAGTCATCTCTGTAATATTTCGCTCGGTCTGCAGAGCTCGCTCGCGGATGCCATCGATGCGCTTGAAGAGACCTTCCAGCTCAGCTTTGGAGGATTGTATCCTCTCGACAGCTTCAAGGTCGGACGCAGCTTGTTCGTCCTCCAACGCATCGATCTCGTCATCGAGGTCATCTTGATATGCTTGCAAAGCTTCAAACGTTCGACCCACAGAAGAAAGGGTGGAAGGGTGGGAAAATACAGAATTCAGGTGTGTAACTGGATCATAGTCGGCTAAGAATTGTCAACGAGGTTCCTAGGGGCGTCGCTGTGAGAACAGTACCTGCATCAAGAGAGTGCACGGCAAGAGTGCCGTTGGGCGGCATCAGTGTTATCTGCTCAGCATAGGACACCACTTTTTAGCATAGCAAACAGCAAGAGTTCCAAGGAGACCAGATAGATGTTGCCCCTGGCAATCAACGTGTCGGCTGGTATTGTGCTATGAAGGGTCTCGCAGCTATGACCAAAGGCACATGCTTTATTGTATGTACTACGTAGTATCAATTGGCGAAGCTCCTAGCGACGCGATCCCCAGAAGATGAATGAGGTTTAGTTCAAGGGTCCTGCTCAGATGAATCTCCAAAATTTCTCGACTTTCGGATTTGATATTTAAGTTAGAAAATATTATGTCTACACAGCTTGCGATGTATATGACATGTTTGGTACTCGACAGCCCAGACGCCTAACGAAACTCATGGCGATACTTTTCTTCCATGTCTAAGCTCGATGCTTCGAAGAGAGTCCATAGGAGCTTAAACCGGGAGATAAGGGTAAGTCAATTCTTTTCACAACTTTTGTTACAAATGCCACCCTTCAATGATGAGTAAACTTGAACCTTTCAGCTTTAGGAAGAGCCGGAAGAGGTATGGCAACCCAGAGCATGTGCCAAATATCGTCATATGTTTGTGCTATTAATCATGCGGGTTGCTGTCGCTGCTTAAAAATGGTTCCCCTGATATAATCTACCCCGACGCATTTCTTGATATACCGTACCAACTACTGGTTTCGTTGGGATTTTCACTGACTCTGGATCAGGTTATAGGCACACCGACCGTACAAAAGTAATGAGAGGGCAATCAGAGCCTGCCGTGCGCTTAGAGGAGTATCACGCATTGTAGTTCTATTGACACAATTATTGTCTACATCTCTAGGTAGTAGTAGCCTACAGAACATAGAATTCTTATTGAGATCGATTTTGTCCAATGTCATGTATAATAGCGCCTTGCATGCTATCCGGGAAATCATACAACGTTCTCATCCTTGGTGTAGCTTCTTTAACCGGTTGTTCCCCTCGTAAAGGCCTCTGTCAATCGCTGCTGCAACGGTGAGCGTTCCTCCAATTACCGCACAGACTCCTGTTAGGAAGCCGGTAAAACTCTTCGGCCGCACCTCACGATTGATGACCTTCATAGGGCTGATGTCGTACGAGAAAAAAACCCCTGGAATACCACCATGAGCGTGGAGCCGTTCCTTGTGTCCTTCTGCAGCGTCACTGCCTCCCCCAAGTGAACGTCTGTGAGAAGTTACAGAGTATTGGTGGGTTTCAATCGACCCCTTTGCGCCTAAGGAGCTCCCGTGACTCCCGAGAGGGGTGGCGTCGTTATTAGAATGCGCCTTCTCAGAGCTTTGGAGATCCCAGCCGAGCGGCAAATAAGACGTGCTCACAACCTTAACAAAGTACATGAAGTTGTGGGCCGCCTCATCGGTCGACTGAGACGTATCGTCAAGGGGACTTTTGTGATGATGGTCTGTCCATTTCGCGACCGCGTCATCGGGTAGCTGTGGTCCGAATCGCAGATGATGTATTTCGTGGGTGAAAGTGTGACCAACCTGAACCGGAGTTTCGAAATAGTTGTTCAGATCATGGACGTGCATGTTTCCATTACTGAAACTCCTTCCAGGGGCAATGTGAAAGTTGCCAATAACTTTGTTGACACGCAGTCCACCTTCGATGCGGCAGCCCTCTTTCCTCTGGCTGTCTAGTCGTTCTCCGTATCCTTCTCTTTCACATTGTTCAACGCCTTCGCCTCTCCCGAATGCCCAACTATTCGCAGCGTACGCTTCTCGAACATCGTCGCAAGTGTTGCAGCAGCCTGGCTTTTTTGCATTTGGAGGTGCAGGAGCAGAGTAACAGGAACCGCAGTAATCGGGACCAAGGTGGTTTGCAGGATCATCTGGATGGAGCTCCAATGCTGTCGTTTCGATCTCATGTCCTCCTTCTTCCTTCGGAGCCAGGCGCACTTTGCTTACACCATGTACTACGCCAGCTTGTACCTCACCGGAAACGTCCATCACGTCTAGGGTGAGCAGTTCACAAGGAATCCGAGGAAATGTTATATTCAGATGTATTTCCATCTTTTCTCCCCTCCCCTTGTCAACTATCAGCTCTGGCTGTACCACAATCCTCCTGTAATCCGCCCATTCCCCTAGTATCAAATATAGTATGACCAGTAGAGAGGTGATGGTGACAATACCACCGGATGTCGTTCGCACTCTTGCATCCTCTACGGTCTTCGTGAAGGCATCTAGCCTCGTAAATCGTGATTTGGCTGGCATCGTAGATGTTGAGAAACGTGGTTCAATTGGGATCGGAAAGGAAGAGCTTCGCGGCAGGAGGCCGTTACTATATATGCGCCGGCGCCAGGAATGTTAAATGAATGTACGTGTTCACACAAGAGGCATTATCTGCAAGGTATTTTTCAAGGAGTCAAAGTCTTCATAATGAACATAGTCGAGACTTCACAGCTAATGAGCTGTCGAGAGGTAACATTGGAGTGTCTGCTAATTACCTATTGAACTAAGCGGAGAGGCCACTCTGGAGCTTCCCCCCATGCCCTGAAGCTTGGTCCTACTTGACGCGGCCGCTGGTCTCTAAGCTCAAGGAACAAGGCACGCTAGGCTTTAATAAGCATTTCCTGCCTACCTAGGTTAGGTATTCTTCATGGTAGTTAAAGCAGCCTATTGTGCCTGCTCTGCCTGGCGAGCTAAATTTACATATGTTTTTTGAACCGCGACATTTTGACTGGTTCTCCGCATCGTCATTCAGAAATTCATTCACTTCTGTAACAAAGCAGAGTACATCTTTGTCTCCTCCCACAAATCAGCGAGTACAGTGAAGCCGCAAACTTGAACACCTTGAATTGTACCCTTTGAAGTGCATACTGCATCCTTTGTTTCAGACTCACCAGCATTCGAAAGGCGACCATACTATTTCCCGCATGCGGTAGCAAGTCATTCGCGGCTGAGTAGTAGCCATCTGATAACTGCTCGAGCCTTCTCTCATACAACCGTTATCGCCTACCAGTGGACGATCTTCAGCGGCAATGAGTTCTTCAAGAACTATCAAAGGTCCTCGAGGACCGAGCCGCGGTGGGATTGTCAAGTCACGATCATCAACACCACGAGTAGACAAGGATGGCGACCTCGACATCATGGGCAGTTCTGCGACAGGTGCAAAGGGCCGAGGAAGGGGTCGGGGAGTCAGTGGTCCGTCGAGAAGCACTGGAAAGCATCAACCGACACCTGGGTCACGCAGCCGCCCACAACGCAACCCGCTCGCCGCAGAGAGATTACAACGAGCAATCCTGAATAATGACAAGCATCACGCGCGAATCACCACTGGTCCCAGAGTCTCTGGCCTCAAACACATCACCATCACTGGGTGGAGAGACAGCAAGGCAGGAAACAACCCTGACGGTGGCATTGACTCTTTGACTCAATGGCTTGAACGAAAAGCGTCATCGGCCACTGAAAAAGTCAAGATAACAAAGGTATGTCTACGATCAACACCTTGAAGAGCGCGCCATTACTTCCGCAATGATTTCGACCTCTTTCGCTATGCTTCGTCTCTTGCCAATCTACCAGATAATGATCGAGATGCCGAAGTCAGCCGTTGAATGTGTGGGATGACGGTGGCTTGGATTTAGCAAAATATCAATAACCGACTAACATCTCATAGTCGCGGATCAAGGGAAATGATTTTATTATCTCAGTCCGGCCGGAATGGGAGGACAGGTTTCTACATCTTGACGGATTTGAATTCGCAGGTGCCCCGTTGAAGATGGAGGGTGCATACGACTCAGGAGAAATAGTCATGCAAGGAGCAAGAGCCGATGGTGAAAGTGCAAGGAACACAGATGATGTGAAACTACTCCTCACCAACATTCTCAAACGACGATACGATGCTACCATCAAGGTACTGGACTTGTCCGGGCTCGGCCAGGATCCGGATCTGCAGCAGATGGGAATCCTTGGTTCTGAAACAACAGTCAAGAAGTTCTTTCCCGCTCTGATGAAGATGGCAGATTCGATGTTCGAAACATCTTCAAAGAAGAGAGAAATGGTACCAGGTGTCACACTCGCTGGAAACAGCCTCCAGGATCTCGAGCTTGTAACGACGCTAGCTACCACGTTCCCGGACCTCAAAAATCTCGATTTGTCAAACAACAATTTCCAGAATATGGACGCGCTTGAGCGTTGGAAATTGAAATTTCGTGATCTCGAACATCTCATAATTACTGGCAATCCGATTGATCAGCTGCCAGAAACCCGACCAACGCTTCTTAAATGGTATCCTAAGCTAGCAAAGATTAATCTCGACATTGTCAGGAGCCCCGAAGAAGTTGCTCAGAAACTCAACCCGATACCGATACAACCGCCGAGCTTCCGCGACGAGCAGGATATTGCCGCAACTTTCTTGACGGCCTTTTTTCCGCTGTTTGACGATAATCGTGATGGCGCAATCCAGACCTTCTATGATGCACAATCGAATTTCTCCATCAGCGTAAATACATCCGCTCCGAGAGTGCACACTGTGGATACGCCATCATGGGACGCATATATCAAAAAGAGCAGGAATCTCACCAAAGTCACTCACCTTCCTGCAAGGACCTCGCGACTTATCACGGGTGCTGACGCCATTAGGCAGGAGTGGTCGCTGCTTCCAAAGACAAGGCATCCTTCGCTTCAGACCCAGGGTGACAAATGGCTTATTGAATGTCATCCAATACCAGGCTTGCCTGATCCTACTGGGCAAGTGGCAGGGGGGCTTGGCGGTCTTCTTATCATGACGCACTCATCGTGGGAAGAAGTTGACGTTTCGACGAATCTTCCGAAGCAGAGTGTGTCATTTGACAGGACGTTTGTGCTCGGACCCGGAGGCAATGGTGGAATTAGGGTCATCAGCGATATCATGTGTCTTCGCGCTTTTGGTGGCTTCGACGCCTTTAAGCCTGCAAGTGCCATCACGGGCTCGCAACAGCCTCCTGATCTACCAGAGGGATTTGGTCAGCCAGTTCCAGGAAAGTCTGAAGAGCAGGTGAAGCAGGAGGCTATGGTCCTGGAATGCAGCCTCAAGACTAGATTGACACTAGAGCTAGCAGCTCAGTGTCTAACAGGAAACGCATGGGATATGGAAAAGGCTGTGGCAAATTTTCAAGATCTCAAGGTAAGTCGTCTTCAGGTATGGTTCGTATACCTCGCGGGTTATTAACAATCACTGTTTAGGCACAGGGGGCAATCCCCGCGGAGTCATTGTGGTGAACGCTACGTCTGTGACAGCGCACGACAGGAGGAAGCACATTTTGGACATGTTTTCTAAGACTGTAGACATACAAAATTGGGCGTCGCATATTAGCCATGGTGCATTTTACATGGATTGGGACCATGGATGGATTATTGTTTCCTTTTTGGGGATAAGGAACTCAAAGTTGATACCACTTTTTAGCTAGAATATTTGTTCAATGTCTACCACCAGCGCTCGCATGAGAAGAGCTTTAAAACCACTGAAGCGCCTTGTCTACCTATGATACAATGAAGCAGGCCAGAACCCAAGACGCCACTCGCTAAGACAATAAAAGTAGAAAATTCTGTAAAAATGCACGACATTCGTATATTCACCTTTTATTCCTCCATCGTCCTCTGCCACTGTACTTGCCCTTCTGTCTCCAATCGCCACCAGCTCTGTCAAACCCTGCGCCATCGTCCATCCTCCTATCCCCATCCGCGTCTCTTTCTTCGCCGTCCTCGAGCGTTGATACCCCTTGCATCTGTGCCCTCAAATGTACGCCTCTCTTGCAGTCTGGTCCGTCGGGACAGAAGCCGGCCATGTAGAATTCGCAAAGGTTCCTCCTGACGTGTCGTTTACCGCATCGCGGTCCGCGCTCGCAGAAGCCTTTCTCGTAGTCCTCGCAGAGCGGTAGCCGCGATTCCTCTTTGACATGGAGATACAAACACTCGTCGCCGTTTTGGCAGTAGCCGTTTTGGTTGAAGAATTGGCATTCGCTCATTTTGTGCATGTTGTACTCGTGTAGGTACTCGCAGCTCTCGCCCTTTTTACAGAGACCTTTCAGCCAGTGTTTGCAGACATACGAGTCGTTGGTTTTCCGACTGAAACCTGACTTGTCGTTTGAAGGCGTGGGGTGGCGGTTGGGACACTTTCGGCCTAGGGGACAGTGCCCTGCAAGGTACTGTGGACATGGTGGAACGGTGGTTATGAGGTGGTGGCCTGCAGTATTCTGGAGGAATGGGGTGAAACCGAAGGTAGGTAGTTGGGATGGGGGTGCGGTCGAGAGGAGAGAGCGCGCAGCCGATGAGGAGGGAGTTGCTGAGGGGAGGTCGGTGGTAGTCTCCGTAACCGTTGTCATGATGAAGGTCCTATATACCCGTAGTGCTGCTACTTTGCTGGATAGATCGTTGGCTCTCAGACACTTCTGCTTCCTTGCGATGCGTTCGCACAAAGCCACTGCTCGTTCTTGAATCCCAGCTTATGAAATGGGTTCAATTGTCTTTTGTGACTATGCGCTCGATCTGAATGGTGAAGGAGTGATGAGGCCGAAGACTTTATCGTGCTGCCTCTGAGCCTGTTTGCGCAGTTCTCATCAGGATTTATAATCCTGAAAGCGATGTCGCATCGAGAATGATGAAACCTGAGTTCCATTGCTCTTCTCCGAAAATCTGGGGAAGCTTGCGAGGGTGGGTGCCTACTACGTACTAAAACTGCACTGGGGCCAATCAACTTTGACTTGTGAACTTCCTCACCTTGGCTTTTATTACTATGATTGACCGAACAGACGTATATCAATATTTCAAGAGACAAGAATTGAGGAAGTCATTTAACAGCTGATTGCGAGAAGGCGTGTGTCAACTATGTCTTTACCTGTAGTCACTTCCCAAGACTTAGAGTCATTCCACTTGAGGCACTTCGGCACCCAAATCTCGAATCCCATGGCCCTTCAAAGCTCAAATCTGCAGCACAACGACGACGATGATGATGGATTGGGTTATTATGCAGATGGTGTCAAACGGACTCTGACTGATGAGCAGGTGAAGATGTTCAGGCACAGTGAGGTCCAGGAACATCTCAAGCAGCAGAGGAACCAGAAAAGGAAGAAGATGAAAACGTCAGCTTCTCATCGTGACAACCATAGCGACCTTCATTCCTCTCAAACTAGTCCAAAAACACGTTCTGGTGAGGTTGGACCTGATCCCACAGCCACAACTTTGCGGTATGAAGATAAGACATCGCCATCACCTGTATCGAATCCTGCTATCATCAAACGGTCGCTCCTCTCATATTCAGAAGATGTTACTACTACTACGACGCCAAACTTCCTTTGGCCTACATTGGGATCCTGAAGTTATTGTTGCTGTTGCGATCGGACTTTGACTATCAATGTCTGGCTGTCAAAGAAGAACGGCACAGATGAGAAGAATAAAAGAAAAAGGTAAGCTAACTTTCAGTCTGATATTGTTTTCGTATGAACCAATGATGAAAATATATTTATCGTCATCCTTAGTCTGAAGACTTCGGGAAAGCGAGGGCGGCTGAGCAGCCATCTGCTTACAGATTGATTGTTCTTCCTCTCCCTCGCCAACCTGCTTTTTGTGGACTTAATCTTCTCTCTGACAAGCGTATACTCTATCCTTTTGAACCGTCGAAACTGATTCCGAAATATTGCTGACTACGTTCTAGTACAAACCACACCAACGATAGTTGTCAGGCCGATGGAAACATCTTGTATCTCCTTTCAGCAATCGCAAACAATGGGACGGTTTCTTCAACTTACGGCACCCGTATAGCTCACGAGGGTCTCTGGGCCCGGTTGTGGCCCATTCCCAAGTGGAACAGTGCATGCGGTCTCTAGCATGACAAAGCTGTTCTTGGTAGTATCTGTGAATGGCAGACGAGCCATCACGCTGTCATCTCGACACTGCAGATATGCCTTTACAGATGGCTTGCTTGCTGCCTTGTCGACAGATGAAGGAGGCCGTGTTGCAGGCTGGGCTGACTCAACTGGACTAGTTAGCACAAGAACACCTTGTCATTAAAAGCGTACCTCCACTGAGATGTACATCGTGCGGTATAACGCTGGTCTTGCTCTGTCCCGGCCCTCCTCGAGGGCTGGAAGCATTGGTATCATTGACCGTCTGCCGGTGTCCTTCCATTTCGATACGCAGGTCTTGATGCCTGAATATGGTGGGTATGTGCTTTCGACGTTTGGTATGTCGATGATGAGGTGTAAAATGTCGTGTATATTATGAGATTCCGTGTATTCGACTAACGGATGTTCTGCCAGGGCTCTATGATATCTCAGAGAAAAATGGCTCTGTTGTGACCCGAAATCTGAGGACCACCTGCGGGAAAAGCTCTTGCTTTATAGACCGATCGCCCGTCGTGACAATGTCCATCCCGCACTATCTCTCGACCCGAGGAGATCATTTCCCGCATTTCAATAGTCGGCCACCATCGGGAGACTGTAGTGAGGATGGAGGGAGCACGAATGTCACCAGTACAGCCATTACAGCCAGTACAGCCAGTACAGCCAGTACAGCCAGTACAGCTCGTGCATACGCTTTGTTGGCCCTGAAAGTCATTATTTCAGTCCTGCATACGGGCGATCTCAAGGATCTTGCGCAAGTTAGATGCTGTAAGTCAATCACAGAGTTTAAACGCACCAGTCAGGTTCAATTACGAGAGCCGGTCGATAATGCGTGACAACAAGCAATTGGGATGGTTGTCTATACTGCACTATACAGGTGACAGGTCTTCTATTTACCTCTCTACCGCGCGATCGTGGTATCCTTGTACTTCTCAGAGATATACAGGGATAAATCCTTCGAGACTCGGGTCGTGCATTGATTGGAAATTTGCGTAATTCCGGTGGAAAACGCAAGGCGCCGGCATGTCATCCCTGTTGTCCTACAATCCAATCGGGGCTGTACCCGCTGCCTCTCACCCTCCAAAGTAGTGGTGACAATCTGTAAACTATAACGTTGCATGGGGGAACACTTTCCTGCCGAGTCGAGATTGGCCGTCCGACAAAGGTAGGGGCATGGGGTATATCACTCACAGTCTCATTGATTAAACGAGTACTTTGGGTTTTGGAATAGAGTCGAGTCATGATGCTGCAGAACCCATACTGTCTGGCTAGATGTTCCTGATTCTACTGTGCGTCACGATCGCCAGTCGATGGTCCACAAACGACACTTGGGCCGGGTCGATCCTCGGTCCTGCCGCTCGGTAGAGATCCGTTCTCTGATGGACCAAACTCAAGGCCATCGGATTCAGCCATCCGCCCTTCCGCGGCTCACCTACCATACACCACGCGTGATGATCTTGTCGGAAAGGAAGGACGTGACACCACGGCGGTCCTGGGGTTTACATTCTACTCGGTGATCATACCCCGCCAAATCCACCAGTGACTACCATCGGAGGACATACTAATACATGCTTGCATAGTTGCCTTTTCTGGATCCCATGCATCTGCTATCCGGCAAGCCTTGCCCTGGCATATGTAGGGATCAACGACTGCCGCCATTGGTGGTTCGGTTGATTCGTAACTTCATATTGTGGTGGTGACAACGTCCAACCGTTTCTTTAGATCTGCAGAATTGTCGGAGATGCCATCAATCCCGGCACTGTTTCGAGGATAAAGATCTGCTCGGCGTGTGCACCCACACCATCTCTGCTGCCTCGGAATTTCCGTCGTCGACGTTCATTTCACAAACCTAGAGCATATAGCCTTGATCACATAAAGTTCAGCGGGAACTCTGGAAAGCCTCCCCGGAGGCAGCGGATTGGGACCGACGTGATTGAGTTGGCCATATACCCATGTACCTGATGACCGACATCAAAGTGCACCATCGTGCTGGTATTAAGTTATGTGACAGGCAAGAAGTATTTGCCGAAGTGCTCTGACATCTAATTGTAGCTCACCACTCCCTCAGTCGGTAGCCACGCACAGATACTAAACATTGCCATGGGACGAATAAGGCCGGTCTAGCCTCCTCCCCGGTGCCAATCCTACCACAGAGACCCCCCTGTGATCCAAGTTACATACCATGATCGTTCCCCGGGTCAGAAAGTTGCGGCATTACAAGATCTAATCTTGCTTTACGACCGGAGTATACCCATCAGGCAGCCATTTTCTTCCCATTCAATCCAGCGCTTCTAACAGCCGATAGAGGTTTTTGAAAATCGGCCCCCCTTCACTTGATCTAGCCTTATCGCTTAGCGGGCCATACCGCCGACAAGACAAGAGGAACATGGTCACAAAGATGAACATGGTCACAAAGATGCACCCCTGCCTAAAAGTCTGCATTGCATGTAAGTATGTCCGACGCTCCCCTTCTATGCTTCGCCTCTCATCACCCGCCCTATCCGACAACTTTTCTATCACATCTTCATCTTCATTCCACACTCCGCTATGACTCATTCTCTCTTCACTAATCCCTGACCACTTTTCCTGTCCTTGCCTTTCCCTGGAACCCTGTTCTCCTGATGTCTGGTCATCCAAGTCTCTACGAGTGTGTAAGGATCTGACAACATTTACATATCAATAAGGTTTTCGTGATACAAAACACCGGGTATTGCCTTGCGAGGATGCTAGTGCAGATAGACGAACAGACAGGTATAGGCGCCGGTCAAGCGATACTATACTCGACTGGCATTCGAGGTCTTTTCTCGGGAGGCATATTCATCCTCCTCACCCTTGCCCTTAGGCTGGAACTTCGCACTTTGTCGGTAGGTAAGTGACTAGATATGTACGTAAATAATCACTGCTCCTAGTGGACCGTGACGCAAGACAAGCAAGCAAGCATCGGCTTGATTCTGGCTAGGGACCGCTAAGTACCCCATATCGAATACCTAAGTAAACATTGATGAATTATGTATATTGACATCTATGGGAAAGATCACTAAATGCTCAGCACCGTCTCAAGCAATCATCCCATCAATTCATGATCAACCAGGAAATTCCCTCAATGGATGTCCCCCATTTACTTGGATTGGTCCATACGATCGATCTATCTATACATATTACTACAAACTATTCTTGAACATCTTCTTCCCCCCTCACCCTTTCCGTCAAACTTTCTGTCTAGGCTCTTTGTGTCCTCATCCATCCATCTACCTAACACCCTTAGTTATTTTACTTTCTGAACCAA
This sequence comes from Pseudophaeomoniella oleicola, assembly GCA_003868215.1. Taxonomy (NCBI): domain Eukaryota; kingdom Fungi; phylum Ascomycota; class Eurotiomycetes; order Phaeomoniellales; family Phaeomoniellaceae; genus Pseudophaeomoniella; species Pseudophaeomoniella oleicola. Next base: position 75,150 of record QWDQ01000075.1, read on the forward strand.
ACGCATGCATCATCCACAGCAGCAGAAACAAATCAGACTAAGTTAAGTATCTAGATGGAGAAAAATTTTTGAACGGAATGGAACGGAACGGAACGTCCTCTTTTGGTGGTGGTGGTGGTTGGGAAATGGTGTCGTATAAGAAACTGTGATATCTGTCAGTCAGTCATTCCATTCCATTCGATTTGTCTGTTTCCCCCCTTTTTCACTCAACTCACTCACTACGTACCTACCTAGGTACCTAGGTAAGGTCCCTAAGAAGCATGTGGTGGATGATTTTCACATCAATGGTAAGAATGGGTTCAGGGTGGTGAGAGAGAAAAGGGTTACTTTGATTTTCTTGATAGTATGTATGTATGTAGATAGATACGTACGTACGTAGTAATGAAAGAAGAGAGATATAAAGTCCTTTTTTTGTGGAGTGTATTGGGGGTTGGGTTTTGAAAGAGAGAGGGAGAGCAAAAATGCTTGAAGCATATGTAACGAAAGGAAATGTGAATGGCAAATGCTATATTATTCACATTTTGACGTTAGGTAGACTAGAGAGTAAAACGTAGGAAACCTGTCCGAAAAACATCTTGCTATTAATCTTGCTCAGAAATCAAATTCGCTTCTAAACGAATTGAGATTCATGTCGGGACCGACTTTCTCGCTCAAGTCTCTTCTTCCCATGCTCGCCAGGGCCCTTCTGAGCGTCTCGTGTAGATTCGTACTCTCGTTCTGTTCGAGCATTTTGTCTATCGTGGGGTTCATGTTCACTTCGTGTAGCCTGTCGCCGACGATCTGTTGGACATGTTCTCTGCCTTTGTCCTCAAAGACGCGGTGCAGGGATAGGGCGCCTAGGAGGTGCTGTGCTGCTTCTGGATAGCAGCCTATGTTTATGCATGAGACACCGAGGTTATAGCGGGCTCGGACGAAGTTGGGATTCAGCGTAAGGGCTTTCTCGTAGGCGGCAATGGCATCTTCCGACCGGCCGGAGTTGGCTAGCGTAGCGCCTAATCGGTTCCAGAGGAGATGGACCTGTCCCTTTGAATTTGAAGTGCCTTCCTCTGTAGAGGCCAAGGCGGCGCTGAAGCAATCTACTGCTTTGTCGAATTCTTCGTCGCCGTAGAACAGCACGCCGAGACCGACCTGGACATCGGGATCCATGGATGCGCCAGACGGCGATAATTGAGCGGCTTGGATGAACAGATCTGTTATGCGTTTGTGGAGCATGTGGCGATCGGTGAAGCCTAACTCAGCGGGTTGTGAAACTGCAGATGGAGATATTATTTGTGGGTATTTCACGGAAAGCCACCTCTCTAGGGTGCGATAAGCTGTGCTCTCGTAACCTTCATTGACATAGGAAACCGAAAGAGACATGAGAGCGTCGAGGTTATTAGGATCAAGGCGAAGGGCTTCTTCCAGAGCTCGAATGGCTGGCGTCTCCTTTTCATTTTGGGCTTGAGTGTTACCCAGGTAAAGCCAAGCCTGGATATGGTCAGACTTGTGTTGCACTGCAGCTTCAAAGGCTAGTGAAGCAAGAGTGAGGTTGCCGTTCGTTTCGAGTATGTGGATGCCTTCGGAGAACGGGTCGGGAAACAGGAGGAAAGCGTTGTCTCCATCGAAGTAGTATTCTTCGGGTTCCCCATAAGCAGGCATGTCGGAGCCAAGATCGTGGGTGTTCAGTCCCAAGTCGTTATAATTGGAAAAATCGTCGAATTCTTCATTCCAGTTCGTAATATGTTCCGTATCACCCAGTTGTCTGTCAGATCTTTCAGCTTGTATGCCACGCCAGATGGACTCAAAATCGCCATGAATTGTTTCAGAGGCTATTTTAGGAGACACTGACCTATCAAGCTCATCAAGCTCCGCCTCAATTGCAGCATTGGCATCACCACTCAAAGAGGTCTGGTCTACCGTCTCCATTTCGGCAAATTGGGCCTCCCAATGAGTGTCATCCAATTCGACCATGCGGTTCTTGCCTTTGTCTGATGCTAGATCTTGGGGCTGTTGCGTGCTCATCGGACTGTATGTAGGCCGCATCATCATTCCTGGGGCCATTCCGCTGTAACCCAACCCTAACGGCCTCTGAAAGCCGCTCATCGGCTGCTGTGTCTGCGTGATGGGACTACTTGTGCGTTGGGGACCGGGCTGTTTCGTGTGCTGAAACCTGGTGAACTCTGCTGGGCTCAACCCTCCGCTTCTAACTCCCCCCATCTTTGATCCCTGAAAAGCGGCCTCCATCCGTGCCTGCTCTGCTGCATCGAACTCTCCGGCCCAACCTGGAGAATCAGCACGCTGAGGTACTTGACGTATTGCGGGTAAATCTCTCCGAAGTTGTTCCATCGCAAAAGGTTGAGGTTGCAAATGCGCAGGCTGTTGCATGAAGTCATTCATCATCTGCTATATCGTCAGCTTCTAGCAACGCGAACGTTGTGTGGTGGAAGGACCTGATCGGAACCGTTCGGACTCATCACTGATCGAAATCCCTGCTCAGAACCTCCAACGCCCCTTCCGACGAGTCGATCCCTCTGTAAAGAATTATCATTTTGAAGTTGTTTCGAAAACTGGGTTAGCGGATTGCCTGCGGTAGAGCACTCAGCGCCACCTAGAAAAGACATCTTGAGAACGAAGTCGTTATAACAGAGCGAGCGGTGGTATCTCAGTATGTGGCTCCCGGTCTAGTGATACTACATAAGGGGACTTGAAGTATCGCAGAACGCCCTGTCCTGATGATGCTTGCTTGAGAAAATAGTGGCGAGCGTCGTTATCTTAAAGTGTAGACTGATGTACGCCGTCATGCCTCGGTTAAGCGGGGATCCCAGTCCGAAGACAAAAAGGCATCCCCACAACTGTATTAGCAGACATGCTTCAATGTGTACAAGGCGTATAGCGTGCGATAATTACCAATATTGTAGCATAAAGTAGAAGTGTTTGGAAGTTGAGATTGTAATGTATTAACATATGTATTAATCTATTCCACAGAAGAGAATCAAAGAATGACACCAGCCTTTGACTCCCATCGAGCATACCTCCTTCCACATCCCACGGTGAGCTCAGTTTAAAAGTATCATCCAACTTGTATGATCGATCACAAGTCTTACTTATAATACAGAGAGAGAAGCTCTCAGAATAAACCAGGTAGCATCGCATAGAAACTAGAAACATGCGGCCCGCTTGCTCGTCACATGCTCAACCCTATGAAGGAGACGAATAAGACTCCCCTCCTGCAGCCTGGGAACCACCAGATCCAGGTAGACTCTTCCTCTCATTAGGTGTTTGGCTGTAGTCAATCCGAAGTGTCCTACCGTGGACCGACTTGCCAACTAAGAGCTTTTGAGCTTCAATGGCGCTATTAACATCAATGAAATCTGCGTGGGCGAAGCCTCTAGGTTGACCAGTACGGCGGTCAATCGCCACCCTAACGTCAACGAGATTCTTGATACCCTTGAAGAGATCGTTGAGATCCCTGTCCGTCATCTCAAAGGACATGTTGCCAATGAACAGCGTCTTTGTCGGCGGGTTCAGAGTGCGACTTGGGCTGGCGTTGAATTTGCCCATGTCTCGCTGCGCGAACTGAACAATAACACGACGTCCTTCATAGACCTGCATATGCATGGCATCTTTAGTCTTTGCTGCATCCTCTGGATTTGTAAATGCGACATAGCCGTATCTGTTTGATTGAATCAGCACGTTCTGTCTGAACTTTTGGAGACACCACTGACCCTTTGCTAAGCCCACGGCTATCACGAATAATCTTCACGTATCTGATATCACCGAAGCGGGAAAATTCTGATTTGAGGTCTGCTTCGTTGACGTCAAAGAAGAGATTACCAATGTAGATTGTATCCTTGTTTGGAGCTGCGGTAGCATCGTCACCCTCGGCTAAAGTTTTGGCGCCATCGACGGCTTGAGAGATAGTCTTAGTAACAGTGTCCTTGGCGGCTTCTATTGTGCTTTTTGGCTCCTCAGCAGGCTTCTGGGGTTCGAAAGCAGGCTCGCCCTGCTGTTCAGAGATGGCATTCTCAACTTCGTCTTCTGGGGCGGGTTCACTTTTTTCAAGTGGGATATCTTCCTTCTTTTCGACCTCGTCTGATGCCCATCTCCTCTGAGAAAATGCCACTGATGAATGACGTGGAGCTCTTAAAGTCGGATAGGTGATGTTGCTGATCGGGCGCGACCTTGAGATGGTTGAGGGTGAACGGTTCGTAAGTAGGCGGAAAGCCACTCTACGTAATTGAAACCTGCAAAACAGTAAGCAAAATCCAGCCCAAAGTAACAATCACATACATATTGTCTGTATCGTCAAAAGATCTTCACAAGTTCACGATTAAAGAGGGACAACGTCAAGGCAAAATCTCAGTTGAATATAAATGAAGTAAAAGCAAGTACTGATATCAAATGTCGCTCCAAAATTTCGAAGCTCCAATCTCTAATCGAGGTCGGATTCTCTCCCGCAAACGAAGCTAGTCCTTCTTTGGAAATCTTACCACATAGCACCTCCTGAATCGTCCAATCCGTATTGCAAAACTTCTCGTTCACTTTGGTCCCTCGTCAAGTTGTCAATGCCATTGTGTACAGAGTCTTGTACAGAGTCTTGAGAGATGCTGGTGCTGTGGAAGACCGCTGAAACTATGGTCAGACTCTATGCTCTGGAGCTTACCGCAAGAACGATTTGACAGTAGACGGGGAATTCTGCCGGATATGCACCCTTGGCTTCGTAGGGTCCGTCCCATTCCGTGTCTTCTGGCAGCTGAAAATGTTATCTCAAGAAGACCTCAATTGGCACCATGAATCCTGACCTTGGATTCCTTGGATTGATGCTCATGAAAGTCGCTTCTGAAAATGTCCCAGGCTTGTGACTGTACTTGCCTTCTTGAGGCAAATCGTGTCCTACTCTGCTGGAGCCGGTCTACTGCAACATACGCAAAACATCTTGGGACAGCAGAGGCACAGAAAGGATTTTACACTATCCATAAGGGACTACCTAGCACTAGTACACGGGATATAAGAGAAGGTGCCATGCTCAAAATCAGTCATCTCTTTGCTAACTTACCTCTGTACACCACATCATTCCGATACTGGAAAGGATTTCTCTACTATGGCCTTCAAAGTTCACAGGCACTTGTAAACTAGGTGTACGTAGCACTACGGCGTAAGCCCACCATGTCACAAGTAACTCAGTCATCGGGACTTGCCAATAAGATCTGCGAGCGATTTGACTCCTTTCAACATAGTACAAAGTAGTAGTACTACGTAGTAAACAAGTCCACCGGCAGAAAATTTTCAAGCAGACGTAATCTAATCAGATGAGGATCTAATCTCTCGGCATCAATCATCAATTCCCCATATTCTGAAATCACCCGCTGGACGAGAAAAAAACTCTCCACCCTCGACTCACCGCAAAGTCGCCCAATTTTCACAACATTGCGGGTTCTTCGAATGTAACAATGAACATTGCCTATGTGTCTACACCTTAAGGCGCAATCCAAGGCAAAACAAAGCGAGATCGCTACACTAAGGGTCTGCAGTGTGGGCTAGCAGGACTGGCCGCTTTTCATCTTTACAACTCCCCTTACCTTCCTTGACAACAAAAATAACGAAGATCGAAACCATGCTCCCTCGGTAACACAACTTTTCTCATTCTTCCTTTCCTTCAATATTACCTCCCTTGACGGGTCTACGTATCCGCATGGCAGCAACCGATCTAGAACATATCTACCCAAAGCCATCCCTTCACAACCATGCACCAAGACTAGGCGGGGAAATGTCAACCAGACCCGAACCAACTCTTCCGACCACCATAACGATAGCTTCTTCTCAATCCCTTGAGGCTGCCAAGGACATCCTTTTCGGATCTATAGCTGGCATGTGTGGGAAATTCATTGAATATCCCTTTGACACAGTTAAAGTCCGCCTCCAATCACACGTTCCGACACCCACATCTCCCGCATACCGGGGACCGCTCGAGTGTTTCGTCCGATCCTATCGCTATGATGGCGGACTCGCAAGTCTATACCGTGGAATATCGGCGCCGTTGGTGGGAGCAGCAATAGAAAACAGTAGCTTATTCTTCAGCTACAGAATAGCGCAGGAAGCCATGGTCTGGGCGCTCCCAGAGTTTGCGCATGATGCGAACGAACACACAAAGAACAGTTTGCCACTCTCAGCCCTCTTGGCTTGTGGCGCGGCGTCTGGAGCTTTCACATCACTCTTGCTCACACCAATCGAGCTGATCAAATGTCGCATGCAAGCGCCAACAGGAGTATCGACGCTGGCACATAGCCGTCCTGGCCCGCTCTCACATGTAGTGAGTATCTTTCGTAATGAAGGTCTGTTGGGATTCTGGCATGGCCAACTAGGGACCCTCATAAGGGAGACCGGAGGTTCGGCGGCCTGGTTTGGAAGCTACGAGGGTGTCTGCAATGCTTTCAGAAAATATAGCAAAGTAGATGGCGGGGAGAGTGGGCAATTACCTGTCTATCAGCAAATGTGTGCTGGTGCAACTGCTGGGATGTCGTACAATTTCATTTTCTATCCCGCGGATACCATAAAGTCAAGAATGCAGACAGAGGATGTCTCGGCCACCGTCAAGCCCGGCAGGACTATGGCACGTCGACAGACCTTTGGGTCTACCGGAAGAGCCATCTGGAGAGAGCATGGACTGAGAGGCTTCTATCGAGGTTGTGGCATTACCGTTGCGCGATCCGCTCCTAGTTCTGCATTCATATTCTCCATATACGAAGGTCTGCGGGCGTATGTTGATTAGCGTGGAGTTCTCTCGTGCAAATCTTATGACTGACGAAGTAATGAAGGCGTGCATCGAATTACCTTACATGGCGTCAGTAGAGTCTGGGAGTGGCAGATAGCAATGACATTCATGACGTAGCTCCGAAGTCTTTCGGCTCGAGGATTTCAATATCTCCATATCTAGTAAATGTGACCAAGGTGCTCCAGGACTCTTGCGCCGTGTCTGCTCTAGGATAGGCACCCTATTGTCCGTGGGCTAGATTGCAATTGCAGTTCTTCGGTGCAAAGGCTAAGAATGCTTCAACTCCCCAATGATGACAGTGGGGAGAGGCTCTTCGAACAAGCACCAAAGGGACCTAGCGTGGTATATGATAAGATAAGGAAATTTAGTGGTACGCCTCCGAAATTTTGATCTTAGACTGCCGGATTTTGTTTCTAATATTCATCTTCCACTGCCTGTGATCATTTTCATCCCCCAGATCGCTTGCTTTTTTAGACATTTGCCATTTGCCATTGGAAATATGTCTAAGGATGCTACGGAGACAGCACTCCATCCGGGTGTAGTTGGACATGATGGCAACACTACGTCCTCTGCTAAAACTGCCACTGAAATACAACCCAAGAAACCGCAAGGACTACGAAAAAATGGTACGTACAATGGCAACTTACGCCCAATATAGCGTTCTGACATACTCCTGTAGGAAAGCAATGGCACGACCCTTCCACTCGTCGGCCCTTTCGTCCTGGCTCTTCGACGAATCCAAGTCTGCGTGCAAATGCTTTCGCCAGACGCCAAGTACAACGGACTGCCACTGAAGCGGCAAAAGCCATCGAAAGTGAAATGAAAGCGGAGAAGGAGGCGGAAAGAAAAGAACATGTTGACAGGATACTGAACCGAAGAAAGGAGAAAGAGGAAAAGGAACGCCAAGCCATCATAGAGGCGAAAATGAGCGTTAAGCGGAGAGAGAGATTGAAGAGAAAGCAGAAGAGGAACAAGTTACTCAACTCCTAACGGATATGGGAGAACATTTGCGTCCCTGTCACGGCAGCATATTGGTTGAAGGCACTGCACTGGGTTGCTTGTCTCTGGCAGGGCCATGCACTCGTCTGTGTATACAAGTCGACCTGGCCAATTAAACACCGACTCATAGTATGCATGTCCTGAATTCGGGTTATCGAGCTTCCTGTAATTGTCCGGATATTGCTCGTTGTCCTCCGGAGAAAGTTGCATGGCTTGGGTTCACCACCGACACCACATGGAAGTCAATTGCATGTACGACCAGCGAGTTCGGTTACAGTTCGACTGAGATCGAGAACTAGCCAACAAGAAAGACCAATCGCTGCATTTACTGGAGAAGTTGTTACGGCTTGCGATTCCGCCTCGTCGGGACTTAATGAGCATATCTGGGCAAGAATGGGAAATTTGGGTTCCAAGAACTGTACAGCGAGGTCGAACCCACATGGCTTCGGGTTGAAGAATACACTCCGGACTCTCCCAGTAACCATAACGTCACCCAAAGGTGTCCTTCGAGGACATTTCTCACCACCAGTAATTACCTGACGATCTCCGTGCAGTCCGGACAGCGCGGCTGCGGCTTTCCTTTCGACCGAATCGGATTCTCATTAGTGAAACTGGAATTGTGGTTGAAAACGCTCTGAGTCGTTCGAAAATAGCACCAGAGCCGCTTGTGCAAAACGGCTTCTTCGTCATAGCAGCAAGCATGCTTAACATCACAAGATGCAGCCACATCTATTGATAAAGGCAGTTACTACTACTAGATCCATTGGTTCATCGCCAGTTCCTATCGCATAATCTGAGCCTGAGATCGCGACAATAATACCTTGTTTGTCGACCTTTTTGTCACTCTGGTCCTATGTTCTGGCGGACTTCGTAATGAATTTACAAATACCTGCCTGTGGATGAGCATAGTCATAGCATGGATACTCGTGTCGGCAATTGCATTACTGTCTCACCGAACTGACAGCAGAGCTCCTTGATCAATACACGCAACTGTTCACGTATCTCTTCTTTTGTAGCTATGGATTTGCATCTATCTATCACTCTTTCTCGACCCTAGGACTGCACCCGTAGCAACGAGAAGCGCATGCTTTATGAATACACATTATTCATCATATGTGTGTCAGCTTTTCCCTCGCATCGGTGCCTTGCATCAGTGCCTCGCTTCACACACCATCTTATGCCCAGCTCTGGCCGTCAAAGCATTGATATGCAGGTACCCCCAATATGACCGATTGAGTCCTCCGAGGCTTTCAGGTGTTGGCTTCCCCGGGTCCTTAAGCGCTGCCTTGACTTCTAAAACCTGAACGTACCATAATAGTCAATGTTGCTGTAATCCTCACCTCTCGGTTAATATCAATATGTCTTTCTCAGGTAAGCCTTTCTCCACGTCAGATCTAACATGGGGATGCCATTCCTACTAAATGATTGGGCAATGTGTTATTAACCGAAATGAAGCTTCTTATTGTCATTTCTGGGAAAACGTCTTTCTGCTCAACCCCGCTCGCTCTAGTGTCGGGAATCGCGGTAACATGGTTTTCTGGGGGCACAGATCTCTCTAGGGAAATACCCGCGTTTTCAGATCTTCGTGTGTTGACTTCATGTGTCCCTCCGTCGATTCCTCAGGTACAAGACATGGCACATTCAAGGTACTTGAGAGAACGGGTCAAAATGCTACTTTATCTCTCTAATCGTGCTGTCCGAGTATGCGAGCACCCGGTAAGACTAATACAGTTCATTGACGAGGTCGAGTCGTCATGCTGAGATTCATTCCCATGTGACCGCTTGTCCATCTGAGTCTACTGACACCGTCAATCTAAGGAGTCCTCCCTACCTAGATCCAAAGGTTCTTCTACTACGGCCTTTGCGTCTGATTTCAAGCTTCTTGTACAATGTCTCTTTTGCACCTTCATCTGCAGGTCCCATGATACAACTCTCGGCGAATTTACACCTCTCGGCGAGTTAACAGCTTGAACAAGGGTTCGCACGAAGACAAGACCTCGGCTGTGGCCATTGGTATTGTATCTTCACCTAGTGTACACAACTAGGTATAGAAAGCGTCACGACCGTCTGAACTCTGATGGTCGAATTTCAAGGACGGAGACATTCTTTCACTTTTCCAAGACCTTACACACAGATGACTTCTAGTTGTTCTGCACCCGCGGAGTGGTTCGAGATCCCTATAAAAGGCATATTTTACCACCCAACTGAGGCAGTACGTACATCCTTGATCAATTCCACCTCGCCTGTGGTAGCACGTCGGCAGGGGAAAGCCACTAAGCCACTGCCGCTAAACACACCCGGTCTTCAGCATGTGGTGTTTTCGATGTGTCCCTCATCGAAGACTCGACGATGTTTACTACTACGGTATCTTTCTGAAATACATGCACATCATTACCCCATATAGCTAAGTCAGACTGACCCCCTCTCTCGGGACCCCAGAACCGTTTCCCTCCCTCTAAAAGATCACCTGCCAGGCTGCCTATTTCCTCCAATGACAGAACAATATGCGTTACGCCGGAAACTCTACCGTCATCGATCAAGGTCAGTGTGGAGAGCATGGAAAGAAACAAGGATTTGGGCCTCCTAGTACAGTACAGTACAGCAACCACTCTGACATTGAAGTGTTTGGCCGAGTCTCCAGAGTCTTTCGTTACCATTCCCTCTTTCTCATTCCCGAAATAGGCGGAATGCAAATGGATTGGCTAGTGACCAGATCGGATAGACAGACAGCCAGGCGGATGGGCGAGCGGGGGAACGCAACGGATATAGTCGTTGGTAGAAAGAAGGGATCGGGTATATATGTATAGCATATATATACTACGCCCGCAGCGCCTGCATAGGTAAGTGAGGCACATCGGAGGCGCACCGTCATAGAGACAGGCATATCTCCATTGGGTCTGTTTGTATTCCATTGGCAACGTCGCCATCCTTGTCGCCCTTACGCGACCTCTTACACCCCCAAACGGACCCGTGAAAAGCAACAGACACTCAGAATGCCGTCCTTCACCTACTTACTCAACACCATATTCACAGCCACCGGTCTCTACGCATCCCTCGCAACATGTCTCCCCCAACCCGTCGCCCACGAGGCTAGTTTCCTGCCGACTCGCAATGGTGAGCTCTGGACCACCCTCCACAATGTCACGGTTTTTAGGCCCGGAGCAAACTACACGAGTCCGAGGACGTTGTATGCTAGGACGGAAAGAATTGGGGATACGCTTTTGGCCACATGGGAGAATTGTATGTTTTTCTTGTGCGCTCTTGGTCTCTCCTATGAGACTCTTCAGATATCTGCCTCTCTTGTACTATCCTGCATTGCATTACCGGATGTCCCTACATTCCTGATGTCGTTCACCAGTTGGTCTCCTGGTGCGAGATGGTCTTACATGCCTCTCCAACGCCATGCCCTATATTGCAGCTGCCCACCTCCCCTTTGTGGATCTATGAAACCATCCAATTCTCTCTGAAAACCAGACGCCCTCAAACTAAAAAGAGAAGAGGAACATCATTCTAACATCTCATGCCCTCCTTCACAGACTCTCCCGAACCACCTCCCGTCTCCTTTCCCATTTACCAATCCCGCGACGGAGGCAAACACTGGACGCACCTCTCCTCCGTCCTCGACACCAAAAACCACTATGGCAACCGTTACCAGCCCTTCCTCTATCTGCTGCCGGAGCCGGTCGGTGACTACCCGGCGGGTACGCTGCTGTTGGCCGGGAACAGCATTCCGACAGATCTATCGAGTACGCAGATCAATGTCTACGCGAGTCGGGATCAGGGGGTGAGCTGGGAGTTTGTGAGCACCGTGGCAAGCGGAGGGGCGGCAGAACCAGATAATGGGTAAGTGAAGTTGTGGTCCATATTGCCCCCCCGCCCACCCCCCAAGATCCATTTTCTTCCTCCTTCCAACAACAACGACAAGATCACCACTAACTCTTTTTTCTTCCCTTCCCCTCCACCAGAATCCCCGCAGTCTGGGAACCATTCCTCCTGTACCACAACTCCCACCTAATAATCTACTACTCCGACCAACGCGACCCCCTCTACGGCCAGAAACTCGTCCACCAAACCACCTCCGACCTCCTCACCTGGACCCCTCTCGTCGACGACGTCCACTACCCCGTCTACACCGCCCGCCCCGGTATGACGACCGTCGCCCGCCTACCCACGGGGTCCTTCATCATGACATACGAATACGGCGGCGGCCCCACAGTCGCGAACAGCAGCTCCTACGAGTTCCCCGTCTACTACCGCATCAGCGCCGACCCGCTCTCCTTCCTCAACAGCACAGCCCACCCCCTCGTCGCCACCGACGGCACCCAACCCACCAGCTCCCCTTACATCGTCTGGTCCCCCTTCACCGCCGCCGGAACCAACAACACGTCCAACGGAACCCTCGTCGTCAGCAGCGGCTCCCGCACCGAGCTCTTCACGAACACCCAACTCGGTGACGTGAACAGTTGGATCCGCGTCGAGACGGGCATCAGATCGTCGTATTCGAGATCGTTGCGCGTGTTGCCGGATCCGAGTAAATTGTTGGTCGCCGGGGCGGGACTGTTGCCGCCGGCGAATAATACTTTTGTCGGCGTTGATGTTATTGAGATATAGGTCCCTAACCAAGTAACCAAGTAAGTACCTAGGTAGTTGCAATTGAGAAGATTACTAGTTCACTCTTTCTTTTGGGAAGGGGAGGCCCCGGCTGAAGATAGAGATGGAAGAGCAAATGATGGGAACAAAAATAGGCTGAACGGCTCTCTGTACATAGCTGCAATATACCTACCGAGTATCTATACGATTTGATATCTACATATCTTTCAGTCTACTATATATTTACAGTGCAAGACCCGTCCCACTCCTTGTCCAGCGGTACAGCGCCAGCACAGCCTTCCTCCGGAACGTCGACTCCTTTTGCGGCACGTACCGCCCTCGCGCCTGCGTAATCGCCGACCGCAGGATCTGCCTGTAATTCCTCTGGTACTCGGTGTCGAGCGTGCTCACACACGCTTCCGTAGCTCGTACGATGATCTCGCATGCATCAATGATTTTTCGGTCGGCCTTAGTCGACAGGCGGTCGAGTATCAGGAGGAGCGGGAAACTGCCCTGCAGGAGCTGGATGCCGAGGAAAAAAGGCATGAAGCTGAGGTCCGGATCGAGGTCGAGGATGAGCTCGACTGCTGACGCGGCAGAGAGCGCATGGGCCATTGTTGAGGAGTATGCGGGGGAAGATAAGACGTAGTCAGCGTCATCGAAGAGGGTGCTGGGATCCCATTTGCCGACAAGGAGTATATGCAGGACCTGGGCCACATGGGTAGCATACGCCACGACTATCTTGGTGTGTAGTGTTGCCTGGTCTGCATCTTGCTCGATCGCATATCCTTGCGTATTTGCCTGTTCAAAGTACTTCAAACTGCTCTCGTACTGGTGCAAATGAGTCGTAATCTCTGCTTCAATCTTACGAGATTGCATAGGCTCATAGAAGAACTTCCCCATCAGAGGGTCATTTTTAAGATGATTGAGGTTGAGAATCTCGCCAGCGATCGTCATAAGTGGCAAGAAAAAGCCATAAAAGCTGTGACCAGTGCACTGGAACGACGGATAGGTAGGCCGTTGGGTGTTCGCTGGGTCCATAAGGAAGCTCCCTGACTGCCACGCAGCTTCATCCATTGGCAGAAGTAGATCCTCACATTCGGCGTCAAGCAAAGCCACAGCTCTATTGTAGCAAAGTGCAAGGTGTCGATCCTGTATGTAGAGAAGCCACCACGTTCGTCGTCTTTCTTCGTGATGCTCCTGATCCGTGGCCCCCTGTTGGGCGGGTGATCGAACGTTGTCAGATTGCTCAGATCTAGTCTCCATGAATTCCATCAGACCCCGATCAAAATCAAAAGTCCCCAAACCAAAGAAAGGATCGGCGTCAAAATCGGGCATGGCATGCTTCATCGCGGCTGGCGATTGCACATCATCAGCGCTGGGAACTTTGGCGATCTCCTGGTTCAATCTCAATTCACGAGCCAGCGAAAATGCCGCGTGCCACCAGCGCATACTCGATGCTTTCTGTTCCGAAGCGCTCGTGATTGTGCCAATGTGAATGTAAGTCATCACATCATCTAAGGAGCCCTGGTTTTCTGTTGGGAGCAGCCTTTCCGGAACCGGACCGGCAGGGTTTTCACGCAATGCATCGGGAATCGAGTTGCACTGCTTTGAAGCCTCAGGCTTTCCATCAACTATCCGAGGCGCACAGCCTAGCTCAAAGTGAACTAAAGGCCGCAGGAGTTGTATGCACAAAGTACGGAGACGCTCGCACACATTACGGCGCTTCGAAGGAGACCAGGCAAGCAACTCAGGATCTCCTCCTGTCTCGGCAGCCACCCACAACATGCTAGCCAGTAAAGCTGGCGTGCAAGGGCGGGGGTTGCTTGCGCTTAAGATCGAGCTTTTGCGAAAGAGATACACATGCAAATGGTGACACCTCGGATGCAACCTCACATTGAATGAGCTTGTGAAATACAGCTCAAGTAAGCTACACGCTTGTGAGGGTGTGATGAACGTGCGGATGTACGGGAAGAGGGGTTTGAGCACGGGATATCGCTCCGTCGCTGGTAGTGTCCAATCCGTGGGAAACCGAAGAGCAGCTTGATCGGGAGGCAAGCCAGCTGACTGTGGTTCTGTCCCGGCAAAAGCTTCGGCATAGCCCTGTTGACTTGGTGAAAAGGCCTGCGATGGAGCTTGATTTATGATTGACGGGTGCATAGGTTGGCTTGGGATGCCATTGGGAGCTTGAATTGTCGCACTTGAATCTAAAATAGATAGGTCAGTCCAATTGTGCCGTGCTCGTTATGTCTCGGTGCCTCGGGACGTACCGAGCATATTTGAGCCATGGCTACCCCATCGCTTCACTTCATTTGGAGGGTAAGAGGTGTCAACTGAATTGCGCCAGTCGGCCCCATTCATGCTTTCGTTGGTTTGAAACTCGATTGTAGATGGTCGCCGAACGCTAGTCTCGCTGATGCTGTGAGTTCTCACATGCTGAATTGAGTTCTCGACTTCCGCGGACTCTGTCGACGGGGTCCAGGTTGTAGTTTCGCTACTCGTAGCCGTCGTCGCTTCTTTCGGCGCCGCAAAACGGACAGTAAATGGAACCGATGTCTGCGTGCTCATCGATGACGGAGGTTTCCCTACTGCCTGTGAGCCGCTGAACATTCCCCTCAGAAGTACAGCCATAGGTACCTCTTTTCTTCACCTCTCTATCATACCGACATGCCGCAGGGTCCTGGCATCGTTGACAAGGCTGCTCACCTAGAAGATGTCAAATAGGTATACATCCTAGTATATACGTGCTCAACCCGGATAAAAACATACCATTGCATTTCATCCGGCGGTTATTACAGGCATCGCAAGCCCGCAAGATACGCTTCCTCTTCAACCGACCGCCGTTCTGTCCATTCTCTTCGTTCGACAGCAGTTGCGGATCCTGGGATTTGGTATCCCAACTGTGATTGGTAGGCTGTATAGTCTGCGCTGCCTGCTCCATCGCGGTGAAAGACATGATCACACAGGAAACCTTGACAGACTCGCGGCGCACTCTGGATAGTAACGGTGATATGATCTACCCATGGGACGGGACGATCAATTCAGCCGTTCCTGCCGGGGGTAGAGTCGTTAATAAGATCAATGCGGATCTTCGCAAGTAGGGTAGATTCGATAAATTCCACTTGACGTGTACGGCGCATTATTCAGTAGAACTGTATGGAAAGAGGGAGGTAGTAGTAATAGGTAGTAATGGTAGTCTCGTGAACTCATCAGAATAGAAAACCGCCACAAGAGAAAGTGAATGGGTTAGAATATGCAACTAGTACCGTCACATCGTGACCACGAGGACGCTCCGTGCGACAAAGTCCGTGCCATTGACTGCGGGGTAGGGTTCAACAGTAAGTTTACGAGGCCCCCCGGGGGATGTGGGATAGAAACGTTCTCCGTCTGTTACCTACCGAAGTAATTACCTAAGGTACTAACTCTAAGCGACTTACTAAATTACTGGCAGTACCAAGCCTGTAAGGTGCGTGTTAAGGAACCCAAGGTAATTTAATTACCTAGTACCTTACCTAGGAACTACATAGTAAAGGGCTCAATCAGTATCAGATACACTAACACATCGTTCTACTGTAATATTGTGTACGATACCGTTTTATTCATACGGAGCATGACCTAGTGCTTTCCTACTACTAGTATCTACCTACCTACCTTTAGGTATCTACTTAGGCACTTACTACTATCTTAGGTAACTATCTACCTAAGGTCACAGTAAGTAAATACTCCGTAATCCACGAAAAGAAAAACACCCGCAGAACTGCCGGACAAATCTCTTCTTCAGGATAGTAGTAGTGAAAAGACAACCTGTAAGCGAGCAAGAATAGATAGACAAAGCTGATAGTGTATATCCAATTACAGAACTGACGTACCACCGATCACCGGCATGGAGGGAGAGACTTTCACCGAGGCGCGTCCGGGGACGTAGTGTTATCAAGTAGCACCTCATTACTGTAAGAAGTAGGTACTCATTTACTCTGTTGATGTTGTGATCTATTTCGAAAATCCCCCAATGAGTGTATATAAGTATGCAGGGTGGGATAACGCAAGGTACAGATATGTATAATCAGTAGGTTCTCACCGGCGAAATAGAATAAGTAATTACATAGTACGAAGAAGAGTTGTCCCATGTACCTATGGAGGTATTTCTACATGTACTAGGAAGATGCTACATAGAAGGAACAGCTCATGTAGAATTGCGGTCGCCGGCTAGGAAGAAATGTTCCCAGCCATGACCACCGTGGGATCTTCTGCTGGGCGTCTCTCCGAAGAACTTCAGTAATGTTTCGCAAAAGAAATGCCTGCTGTAAGGAACTCGAAGGGCTCTTCAATGGCCAGGCATACCGCGAGCGGTAGCGGCTTCGAGATGCTTGCTTCCTCCTACTTTTTCGCTCTCGATCGTTCCCACACGTTGCTCCAAATCGTGAGGTGTATAGATGCTCTTGGATTTGCCTGCTACAAAAACAGGGGCGGTGCGGAAGAGCTCGTTCATCTCCTCTAGAGGACTGTATCGTTGGTCAGCTTCCATACTTCATAAAATTCAAGGAACTGGCAGGGGACAGATTGTGCTTACATCCTCTTCGTCTCCGGCAAGAAAACCCAGAAGAACAACGCATTCGTAAAGTTGCAGATGACAAAGGTATAGTAGTACTGGTATCCGACAGAGCTCATTGCAATGGGCGTCACTTGGCCGATCATGGTGTTGAAGGCGAAGCTCGTCATTGTGGCTATACTTACACCCTTTGAACGCGTATGAGTGTCGAAGATTTCCGCGGGAATGATCCAAGACAAGGGGCCACATGTAGCCGAGAAGCTGAAGTTATAGACCCAGGTCATGATGATGAATCCCCAATGGGCACCTGTATTTTTCGATGTGGGTGGGAACTTTGCCAACAAGATGGTCGCTACGATAAAGGTGACGCAGTTACCAAGGTTGCCCCAAATGAGCGTCCATCTACGTCCAAATCGATCAATGAACGCCATGCAAAGCGCCTGTGCGATCAGGGCAATGATGGAGTTGATGGCCTGATACTTCAACGTGTCGTTGGCTGAGATACCGATTTGACCGTAGATAGTGACCGAGTAGTACTGGATGGCCGATACACCAGTCATTTGCACCGACGCTTGAAGGGCCATGGCAAGGAAGAGTCGCCGGAAAGTAGACTTGTTATTGACCAACTCAACATAGGACTTGGCCTCATGTTCGTGTTCATATGAGATACTTTCCTGAATTTGCTCGAACTCTGCGAGAACCCATGGATCATGCTGGTCGCCATGCGCATGTAACTTCGCCAAGGTGAAGAGACCCTCGTCTGCCTTGCCATGGTCGATGAGCCAACGTGGGGACTCCGGGAACAGGAAGATAAGAGAGCCAAGTACGACGGCTGGGAGCATCTGAAGACCCAGTGGAATCCTCCATTGAGCGTTATCATCGGCAGAAAAGTGGATGTATGTTCCATAGCTGACCCAGCTGGCTACGAGGGAGCCGACTCCCAACATGAATTGCTGGAGCGCTGTCACTGTGCCTCGGATTGATGGATGAGCCAATTCGGCCTGATAGAGCGGGATCACCATCGTGAGCATGCCAACACCGATTCCGGCGAAGAATCGTCCAGCGTGAAGATACGCGAGGGTCGGAGCACCGGTTTGCAGACCCCCTCCAAGTAGAAAGACGATACATCCGCACAAGATGGTCACCCGTCTTCCAAGAAAGTCCCCGGAAGGACCGCCAAATAGGGCACCGAAGAAGGCGCCAGCTGTAAACAAAGATACCACAACACCGCTGTGGATTACGTTAGTGACTAAATCATCAGGATTATCATTTGAGTGACATACGTCTGCGTCGAGGTAGGATTGTGGAATTGTTTCATGAAGCTTCCACTAGCAATGACCTCGGCGATGACACCGAGATCATATCCATAGAGGAAAGAGCCAAAACTGGCGAAGACTCCGATGAGGAACTGGTAGACCTTTGGCTTTAACAACCCCATGTTGATTGCGATGGTGTCTGAGAGCCGCCCAAAGCTGAAGATAAACAGATGTAAAGAGAGATTGAAGAGGTATTGACGAAAAGAGAAACGACGTTGAAGGATATCAGAGATATAAGATACCAGCAGACGGGTCGATCGGCAAAACAACCACGAGGGCCAGGATCAGATTGGGCAATGCTATGTCGGCTGCATGAGGTTTCCATATCAATGTGTCACATGCACGAACTCGGAATGGGACGATCTGACTGGCGGGAAAATACTAAGGATCGAGGAACCGGGGGACTGATGGAGCAAATGGAGGAGGATGGACTAGGTACGACGTAGTACAACTTAGACGAGATTGGGGAAATGGGGATACGCCATTGATATCGCCGCCTCCATGGAGAAAGGCCTGGCTCGCTGGGTTAAGTGAGAGCAGACCAAGTCAGGTCAAGTGCAAAGTGCAGCATGGGTATGAGTATGGGGTCAGCCGTCCTCGCCGCCACGATGAATGGTGTCCTAATAAACGAGGTGCGGGGGGAGAGGGAGAAGGGAGTCGTGGAATGGTTGGGGTTTACTGGAGTGTCGGGGAACAAGACCCTCCTAAACTGGATGAAGCATAGTTGTATATCCATAAAAACAATTCAGACGAGCAGGTCTGAGCAGGTCTGAGCAGGTCTAACTACTGCCGTCAATGAACGGCGTCATCGCCTCGGCTTCTCCCTTCAAAATACCCGCACATATCAAACACTTTTCCTTTTCGAGACTTTTATTACCCGCGTTGCTTTCGACTCAATTCCACTCTCTGTGTAAACAATCAGTCATATGCTTACCTACCTATACCTTACCTATGCGACTTAGTACTGTCGCGTACACGTCAATGTAATGGACAGTGTCTGGAGGATTCTGGTCTGAATGTTAGCAGGAGAGGAGAATCGGATTATGGTGTCAATTTTGATATATTCAGCAGCGTAGAACCTATCTTCGCATATTGGAAACAAAGTCTATCATATGAGAGAGAGTGCCAACAAAAAGGAGCGTAAGAATCATGATCATGTCCCATTTCCATATTGCATGCACCCGTGTCCCGTACCCTCATGTATACACAAAATCCATTAAATGTTGACTCCCGCTCAGAGAACGCCTACCCAGATGATCCTCTGATCCTAGACCAATAATTTGCAAAATATACCACTCTGGCTTTTTCCAATCCTGACGATTATATCATCATGGCAATGGCTCCCGCACCCACACCAATAAGAACAGCAAACACTTGGGGATTTCTTGAGACAGCGGCGCCGGTGTACGTAGCTGCCGTCGTCGTTGACGCTGCCGTGGAACTTGACGCTGCTGCGGAGCTCGAAAAATACGATGTCGCAGCTGCTGAGTAGCTCTCTACGCTTGTGCTAGATGAGGCAGCCGCTTCGGTGGTCTGACTGCTCAGCGTCGGCCTAACATATGTGTATGTGCCTGCGATGATAGGGCTTATGGTTGGCGCACCAGTGCCAGTGGGGTAGACGGTGGTGGCGTTGCCCGCGAGGAGGGTACTATATTGCGCTGAAGGGGCCCCGATTGGTTGGAATGTGAATGGAGCACTGGAAGTTGAAGAAGTGGACATGCAGGCAAACTGAGTGGTCGTGACCGTCACTGCTGCCGAGGTGCCGTTGGTGGAATTGCCGCTGGTGGTGCCGTTAAGGTAGGTACACAATGTCGAGAAGGGAATGGTGACAGCCTCTGTAGAAGTGTTGCTGGTTGAGCACGCTTCGGAAATGCACGCTAGAGTTGAGGGAGTACAGAGAGATTGGTAGGTAGCGGCAGGAGCAAAATCGAGGCAGGACTGCACGCAGATAGGGATCTGAGCCGTCGCACAGGATATCAAGGATATGATGGTCAATGAGCGAGTAATGAAGGAAGCTTTCGAAACCATGTTGATTGCCGGTGGTCAATGGCTAGAGGAGATTGCAAGTTCTGGGGAGAGACCTTCGGGACGATGTGCGGTAAAATAGCAAGGTACGGAGATACCAAAATGTTGGGAATTGGTAACTGGTAGTAGAGTTGGTGGCATACAAGCTCAGTGGCCATAGCAAGAAGGGGGCCTATATAGTAGTCGTTCGGACAGACGATAGACAATCTAAGTATATGGGCTGGTACAGCGGATCTCCCCCACCACCTTGAGAAACGAGCACGAACCAGCCCATGCCGCACGAGGATCGCGGGATGGTTGGCACTTTCCACCTGCCTAGACTCGCATATGAACCATGAAGCAATCCATCTGTCGACTTTCCCTAGATATGAAAAATATGCCGCCATCTCCAGGAATGTGGAGTCAAGGTTAGAGCCGCTGTCCCTTTGCCTGATTGGGAGTGAAGTACCCTTACTAAGCGTCATGGAGACCTAGTGACCGTTAGGAATGTTGCTAGAAGATCGACCGACCATGTCATTTTGGCTGCGCCATTGAAAAGAAGTAGGTAATACATCATGGTGGCTGGATAATATATCTTAATATTTCAAAAAATAACTCTGACCTTTTCATCGCGGCAACGCCAGCCACTCGATCATGACCACATTGAATCAGCGCCTCGAACTCCATGCTGACATGCTCGTCGGAGTGGTTCAATTGTTAACCGCAGTAATGACACCATTGGCTTGCCATAGAATGATGTCGTCAACCTAAGAATAGAATGCGGATTTTTGAAAGCTCTCCCCCGAGATGTCTCCAACCTTCCCTGAAGCCGCTGGTTTCCCGGAGACGCTGTCAAGGCTTCGTGCCCTTGTCTGATCATCAAGGGTTGCACTGCCATTCAACGTTGCCGTCCTGCTTCCTGGAGCACTTCCAGTCATAATCGCAGCTTGTTGTGGTCGTCTCTGGATGGTCTCAAGATATGGATTGGGAAGATATCCAACTTGTCCATTTCGCGCCCTGCACCGCCACCAATCTGATGAGTTTCCCATAGGATCCGTTTTGCTCAGAACTGCAACGAGGTCACCCTTCTTGACAGCAAGGTCAATGCCTTGCGCTTGACCGGCTGGCGTGTAATCGTATAGTACACGGCAGAAGTCAAGCTTCGACGGGTCAATTGGTCCTGACTGCTGGCCATTGGGGCCTTCCACTAGATTTTGTTGCCTTTTCATTTCTTCCTCCTGAGAACGGGCAAGTGCCCGTATCATTTTACCCATTAAATAGGGCAGACCGAAGACCGCTACCAGAAACATTATGAAGGGCTTTTTGGAAGGCCGTGGAGGTACCGGAGATCCATCAGGAAGCCGGGATTGCGTACTAGGTGATGATCCAGACATGAAAGATGCAAAAGCTGACGGCGTCAATGACGTCGCATCAGCCGGTGGAGGCCGACCCGTCAGCTTTGCAAACAATGTCCGAAGCCATCGCATCAATGTAAATATACCGAGAACAGATCCCAACGTGTTCCTCAGATTACCGAATTGCTCTGCAACAGACACCATCGCTAACAAACTTAGTACAAACAAAGTCAATGGGGTCACCAGCGTAGACTTACCGAAAAATGACGAATGTGTTGCCATATACGTGCTTTCTAACATTTGCGCAAATCCACCGAATGCACCAACAATGCTTTCGATAATTTGAAAGGTCGCTTGAGTGCTTTGGTTGAATGAATTCGTCAGACTGTTGGGATCATTCGGAGGTTGACCCATCATGCCACCATATCCACCGCCGCCGTACATGCCACCTCCATACATTCCCCCATATCCGCCGCCATACATGGAATTCATGCCGCTCATGCCGCTCATGCCGAACCGTGAGTAAGGGGAATTGTAAGATGAATATCCGCCATATCCCCCATAGCTGCCTGTTCCCATACGATTGGCACCATATGGAGAATAATTGGACGCTGTTTGATTGACTACCGATGAGAGACTATTAGGTCTATCCGGAAGCGCTGGAGGATCTGACGGCGATGGGCCCGTCGCAGAGAGTGAGGAGGCCGTCAGTGAAGACGACGGCGCCGACGACGAGATATTGTTGATGTCGTTGAGACCTAATACGGCATCAGCATACCCATAAATGAGAATAGACGGCACTGCCATTCTTACTATTCGTTGATGTGCCGCTTCTCTCCCAGGGTTTCGGCGGCGACACGGTCGCCATTGTAGAAGATATCACCGTCCCATCAACCCATACAACGCTGCGTCGTGATTGCAGATGGAATCAAGAAGACTTTCATCTGCGTTCAGCAGAGTTGTAATCAAGTGCGATTGAAGGTTAGAAATGGAAAATGAACGAAGCAATTGCGACAATGGATGATTGACAGGATGGCTGGTGCGGAGCCTCGGCACATGCGCATTTTATTCCGCACTTGCATGAGGAAATCGAAGACATTATATTTCCACGGTACTTTTTGAACTAACATTACACATCAATGTAGATGCTATCAATGTCAATACTTGCGTTCAACTTCAAAGGTCTATGATACCCTATATGTAAAATGGAATTGGTTATAGGCAAGGTTCGTTGACTCAAACATGATGTGTGAACAAAATGCTTAACGCTGAGAATCTGCAATGCCTCACTCATCCAACCGTTCGCTGACAGATTCTACCGATCGCTCTGGCTGGCTAAGGGTTCAATTCGTCCTCAAATGCCATTATATTCCTGATATGGTCGTTCTGGAATATCGCACTGCCCTGATCCTCAGAGAATGGCCTCAAAGGCCGCCGTGGTCTCCATCCATAACCAAACTTCCTGCTTAAGAGCATTTTCATGCCGGCAACCTGAAGACCCGACAATCAGCGGCTGGTCCGAATATGCGTATTTATACTTACACCGATTTTTATAGCATATCCGTCCGTTTGCGAGATCAAAGCTTGTAGCTTCTTGGCTTCGGCATATTTCCTCGGATCGGATTCTGACTTCTCACAGAGCTCCCAGAGCCGGACGCACGTGTAGGGAACGAAATTGGGAAGGCCAGATATAGCCCCGGAAGCACCACTCGCCATCGAGGGAAGAAGTATGTCGATGAAGCCGTCAATGACCAGAAAGGGCATTCTTTGGTCTTTGCGTGGATATTTTGCTTGGAAGTCGGGGTCATCCACGACCGCAGTGATCCTTGTCAATTTGCCGACAGACGCACAAGTCAGCTTGATACCGCAGACATTTGGAGCAGCCTTGACGACATCAATGACCAAATCACTGTCGATATCGATGCTTCCGGAGACGGCTGGAAAATTATACATCATGAGCGGCACGGGCGAACCAGCTGCGATGTCCACGAAGAAACTCTTGAGGGCTTCCGTGTCCCCTTTCAGGGCTCCTGCGTAATATCCAGGCGGAATCACCATGACACAGTCGGCACCACTTTCTGCGCACTTCTTGGCTAGTTCGATGCTTTCTTTGGTGCTGGATGTCCCAGCACCGGCGACAATTGGCATCTTTGTAAGACCGACTTCGTCAAGGGCCGCTCGGGCAGCTTTGATGAGGGTGCATCGTTCATCATGGCTCTGGACGATCCGTTAGAAAATCCAGACGGGTTCGGCAATTGAGGGAAGATATTATCTGCCAATTACCAGATGTGGTGCTTCACCCATTGAGCCTGCAATGACAGGTACCGTACCCGCGGACGCAGTGACTGTTGGAGACTTAGCTCCTCAATGATCAAGGCAATCATGGGGATCTCGCATACACTTCACATGGCTTTTGAACGATGGCAAATCTGGGATTTAAGGTAAGCCATAGACGAACTGTCAAGTCTCGAGGTAAACGCACCTAGCTCTTCTTCATCATCGAAGAAAGTTGGTAAAGGTGTATATATACCCTTGATCAGCGGTCTTGTGCTATGCATTCTGTCACTATCGAATGTCTGCTGTTTGAATGTCCTGAGTAAGCACTACAACGATCACTGCGAGGGCCACGGGCTATCCTGAAGGTGCCCGGTATTCAACACTGATGCTTAAGACGATTCCGGGTGTCTCGAGCCAACCAACATCGTGGATTTAAACCAGGACATCTCAAGTTGTAGAAGACGACATCTCTTTTAGTCATAGTACATTGAAGACTGCGAGTCCAGCATGACCTTGAGTTCGACAACTAGATACATAGTACCTGTTCTGTAAAATGGACCGATAATGCATGGGACCCACCATATCGCCGAGAGTGAGCCAGACGTCGCTCAATCGCCGAAGAGATCTTCATATCAGTGCTACTTTCCACGCTCACTGGCCGCCAGCAGCAGGCCCACTAAAGACACACTGACATCCATTGTTGGTATAATTGGCAAGCTTTCTCTCCACGTAGAGAAGACCGACCTCTGACATCTTACCTGAGTATACAACTGCTTGGCGTGAGGGGATTGGTAATGCGTAGTAGAGCACTAGGATAAAGTCTGGACGTGAACCTTGGGGACCAGGAAGCTATCGAGACAACCCCACTTTGGCACTTCATCAGAGCCGTCTGGTTCATGGGATATTTGACCTCAGTCCTGTGGGATGGAACTTGATGTCTTCTCTCAGTTCACCCCCTCCAGAAGAGACCCGTCCGTGAACGGGTCACTACCATGGAGACAACTGCTGTGAAGACTACGTTGGAAGAAACGGTGGCGCCCAAAACAAGTATGGAAAGTTGATATGCACATATTGCATTGTACTGATCAGAACCAAGGTCGCTCTGCGTGTACCCATTGCCATCAACGTAAGATACGGTGCGATGCTCAGATCAAGGGTCTGCCGTGTACCAATTGCATGAACTACGCGCGATCTGATTGTCGCTTACATCAAAAGAAGAGAAAGCGCGCATGCGACCGACTAATTTATCACTCTTCGCATGGACCGGCTGTCAATCTACCTCCTCTAGCCCCTACTGCTGTACCCGTTGTACCCGTCTCTAGAGAAATCGAGAGCGGAAGCTCGCCAAGTCAACATGAGACAACCTCTGCGCACACCCCATCCGCTGGTTCGGCGCGGTCTAGTAGACAGTTAGGAGGGGATTCAAGTCTAGGCGAAGACAAAACTCATCTGGTTGAATTCATAGATCACGAAGACATGTGGAAGCGACCAATAGATAAGCAGACAAGAATGACTTATGTTGGTTAGTGAGATGCTCCGGCAGTCTTCCTCTATATGAGCTAACATAGGCCAACAGGATCCGATGTGTCCAATCTCAATTTCCTTGTAAGGCAACAAGGCGGTGGCACAAGTGTCTATCATTATCCGTCGAACCGTATATCTCGCCGTTACTTAGCTCACGAGCCGGATCGCCGTCCCGTGGAAGCCTTCGAGCTCCCCGACAAGGCTCTTGTGAACGAATTGCTCCACGCGTATTTCGAAAAGGTCAATCCCGGCTTTCCAGTCGTTGATGAGGACATCTTCATGGCTCAGTATCGTGCCCGCGATCCTGATAACCCACCCTCTCTTCTACTTCTACACGCCGTCTTGCTCGTTGGTGCCCATGTTGCTAAACCCTCTCTCGAGCGGGACAAGCTCAAAGCGATGTTCTTCCGACGAGCTAAAATCCTCTTCGATACGAGGTTCGAAAAGAATCGAGACACCATCGTGCAAGCCGCCTTGCTCCTCACCTGGCAATCCGACGGTCCGGAGGATATTGCCACCAATGCTTGGTTCTGGATCGGTGTAGCCTCACGTACGGCTTTAGGGCTTGGTATGCATCGAGACGCCTCTCCTAGTACCTTGATCTCACACAATAAACGTATGTGGCGGAGAGTGTGGTGGCTGCTGTTTCAATGCGACATGCTTTTGGCTATGCAGTATGGCCGTCCCCAAGCCATGTAAGCCTCCCCCAGAGCGAGTAGCATCGTCATGCGGCAATTGCATCTACTCTCGTCCATCATGTGATCTCATTAACTGAATCGAATACAGAAATCTTGAAGACTGCGATGTCCAGAAGCTTCAGCCATCGGATTTCGAAGGATGTGGGTCGAGTCCTGCCATCGACTATAACATTCAGTCTGTTGAGCTGTGCATAATCCTGTCTCGTGCTCTCCGCAAAGTATTTGGACCTAGTGTTACACCCAGCCAGAGCAAAGACGCGCTCCGGGAAGTTGATGCTGCACTCGCGGGCTGGATGCTATTACTTCCTGACCATCTCCGTCTTCGCCCAACACTGACTCTTTCATTTTGGCCTTCAGTCCTTCATCTGACCTACAACAACGCTCTCATTCTGCTCCATCGTCCCAGGCCTCATGCGACTTCAGTCGGAGAGACAGCGCCCCATGACGCGGACATTTGCAGCGCAGCAGCAGGCGTGGTCCAGTCGATTTTCGAAAGCCTGCACGCACGGGACCAGATAAAATATCTCTGGACCTCTGGTGTCAGTGCATTATTCACAGCAATGATCCAGCTAAGCGTTGAAATCCGCATTTCAAACCCGATCCTTGCAATTTCCGCGTTGAGAAGATACGATTCCACCCTCCTCTCGCTCAAAGGACTAGCGGCTTGCTGGCCCAACGCCGAAAGCGTTCTGCACTTCTTCGAGAATTCGACCAAGTTGCAACGGCCGGATCTGCGCAATATCAGCGATGCCACCAGCAGCCGCAGCACACAGCTTGCGACCACTCCTACTGCTGCCGCCGCTATCAATTCACAATGTAACAAGCAGATCAACTCATCACGCACCACCACCACGGTACCAACAGACGAGGACCATCCATGTGTCGTCAACCCCGATAACGAACTTCAGCAGCATGAGCAGCAGCAGACGGGAGCAACAACACTCGACCCAACGTCAGACCACCAATCCAGCATCCCAGACCCTCCCAGTTTCCCGGACTGGAAACTACTCTTCCCTTCAGTCGTGGTCACCGGTAACGATGCTGCTGGGCACAACCACGGCGGCGGCGACGATGACCAAGAATGTGGCGACAGTCTTGTTGCTGACGGACTGGATTTCCACGCTTCACGCGACGAGTGGCGTGAGATATACTGGCAGCAGACGCCGAAATCGTTTGATGAGATACAGTTGTGGGATGGTTGAAAAGGGTTGGAAAATTTAAATGGAATGAATTGACTTGATTATGATGTGAGATATGTAATGTAGGTAGGGTAGTTACGTATTAACTAGATGTTCTTTTTATAGAGTGATTCGATACTTAACGCCTTTGTTCCTATCCTATCCTATCCTATCCTATGCAATTGTTTTTTTTTTTGATTGATGCATGATTACACCACCCCACAAAGATGTCAGTAGGAATGTATAACACCCCAACCCCCCATAAACACGATTCCTCACCACTCCTCCTCCTCCCCATCCTCCACCCCCTCCTCAACCATCGCCGCAACCGGCCTCCCCGCCAACGGCGTCAACCGAAACGCATGCCTCCTCTCCCCGGCGGGATAATCGAGCGTCTGCGAATGACAAGTCACGCGCTGGTCCCAGACGAGCACGGTTCCCGGTTCGTAGCGCACGCGGCACTGGAAGTCGGCGCGTTTGGCGATGTGGTCGAACAGGAAGGTGAGGATGCAGGAGGATTCTTCGGCGGAGTAGCCGACGATGCGTTTGGTGTAGACGGGGTTTACGTCTGGTGCAGAAAAAGGGGGGAGGGTTAGTTTGGGTTTGAGCCTTTTTGGGGTGGGGGGGTAAGGGGGTCTGGTATGGGTGGAAGGAAAAGGGGGAGGAGGGGGGGGGGGGGGGGGGGTTTGGGGGGGTTTTTTTGGACTTACAGAGGGCTTTCTTTTTGGGGGGGGGGGGGAGGGTGGGGAGGGGGTGGTTCGGTGTGGGCCTTGCACGGGGCACCAAAGCACCGTCCCCGTTTTTCCCCCCTTGACATGACTCATCATGTTTGCCTTTCCATTTGCCATGTCAATGGCTTCACCTGGAACATATAAAGGTTCTCCATCTTGATCATCATGTCTGTCCTTCTCACAGGAGAGGTGAGATTCATCAAATATCACATGTATACTATCC